>JACTOM010000025.1:2311072-2455787 GCA_015832385.1 Elymnias hypermnestra
CTTGACGAGAGGCTGCCGTATTATAGGTACCAGCCGGTGCCAGTACTCGAACGCGATGGTGTCCGAATCTATTGGGACCGGTCCATTATCACGGACAGGACCATACTGGCCAACAAGCCTGATATCGTGATAATGGACCGGGCACAGTCTCGGGTGTTTTTAGTGGATATCACGATCCCGTATGACGAGAATCTCGTGCGAGCTGAGACAGAGAAAAAACGTAAATATCTGGATCTGGCGCACGAGATTACCGCCATGTGGGGAGTGGGATCCACTGAAACCATCCCAATCGTAATATCTGCGAATGGTCTGATCCCAATTAGTCTCGCTTATCATCTGAGACGACTGGGGTTCCGGGGCAGTTCGCTCGCAGCAAGGGTGCAAAAGGCGGTGTTGCTGGACTCGGCTAGGATAGTCCGGCGGTTTCTCAACCTGTAGCTCTGTATGCTATGTAGATATATGTATTATTTCATATTTATATATACAAGTAATTATTATAAATTTGTTTATATTTAATAATAAATATATATATTCTTTGGTCAACGGGCGTGAGTGTAAAAGTAGTATAATAATAATAAAAATTTATTGAATATATAATTTATTTGAATGAGAGACCTCTCTTTGTGTTGTATGTAATGTGCATGTGTGTACATGAGAGGTTGTGTGTAATGTATGTATGTATATATAATATGTATATTATAGAATTAATGAAGAAAGAGGCAATGTTATCCAAAGTACACTTTGTTAATTTAGCACTTTTATAAAATTTTCAGTTTCGTCATAAGTGAGGTTTAGGAGATAATTGAAAACTATAGATAGATTAGATATATATAGATAGATAGTTAAAATATAATATACATATATATATGGATAGATAGTTAAAATTTTGTTAATTTTGTTATAAAGATAGTGTGCGTTAAATTTATAAATCCTTTCGATAAATGTTGTGTGAAATATTTGAAAATTTACTAAGAAAACAACTCATGTCACTTTTAATACACGTATATTTCTTTACACAACAATAAGATAAGTGTCTCCCAATAGGCATTAAAACAATATTATTATTATTGTTTGGAGTAATGGGTTTTCCTGTGCCAGACTGGCACAATTTACTTCGCCAGTGTCACGTAGATTAATACAATATTAAACCTCCATTTTTACTCTTCTTGACATGACAACGCACCACAAAGCACTCAAGATTTCTCTATATCCTCACAGACTACTTTTTTTTGTTACAAATTTATTTATTATGATACATATTTTTTTGGATAAATATATTTAGTTAATCTCTGTGTATCAATTTAAAGTTTTCCTCAATAACTAAGTTAGGGTGAAATTATTTAAAAAAAAATCTATTTAAGCTCGAGACGAGGATAATAACCTATGATACAGTGTTCAATAATACCATAACTATTTTACTTACTTATCGATACATATAAAACTAATAAAAAAACAATAAATCAAAAAACCAAATCCAAATTTTGAGTGAGGGCATCTAACATCTTATGTTATTCACCGCTCTTTACTCAAATCTTCTCCACGTGTATCCAAACTCCATTTTCTGCCTTCGTAACAAAATTTCTTTTACTGAACACGACTGGGACTTCTGTTTTTGAACTAATCGAAAATCTATAGTTTTGTAAGAGATTAACAATTGCCGTTTTCATTACAATCATTGCAAATCGAGATCCTGAAATAAAAAAGGAAAATTTTTAGAAATATTATTACAACGCAAATATCGACGGCCCTTACGTATAAAGAGTCAGGTATAAAATCCAATATTATTGAAATTGTTCCAAATATAAATTATTTATTACTACACTACTTGTCATTATGTTTTAATAGGTATACGATTTCAAAAAAACAATAACCTACGTTGATAAATGGAGAGATATGACCACCAGAATTACAAAAACGTCTGTCAAAAAAGCAAGTTGATTATTTATATATAGGGACCGTTTGCTTTCATCATTGCTACCAGATGCAGTGAGATAAATTTGGAACTTAAGCTTAAAGAAAATCGATGGTTTTACCCTAATTTCCATATTTCCCTTTATATTGTTCAGAATGTATGTATTATGTATGAAGATGTAATCACTAAAATTGAGAAAGGTATGTTTAGATGGTTCGGACATATAGAGATGTAAAACATTCTGACCAAGTTTTACATACCATAAAAGTTATAGTTTGTAAATGTCAAGTTTGAAGTTGTTTTAATGTGAAAATTTGAATTTTTTTAATGATCACCCTCACAACCCCCCTTGCAAGTGAAATTTCGCAAAATCCGGTCATAGCTGACCCCTACTCGGCAAAAGGAATATTCCTACAAAATTTCAAGTCTCTACGCCTTATCAGAAATATCGTGATGAGTCAATATAGATGTGTATCATAATTACCTATACAGTTTCTGGGTCCAGCGCCGAAGGTCAAGAACAAATTTGAGGACATTTTATTCTTCTCGTCTGACATAAATCTCTCGGGCTTAAACTTTTCTGGTTCCGGATATATATCCGGATCCATGTGAACTCCATACACGGGTATAGCCACATTGTCCCCAACTTTAAGCTGTACTGTTGTTCCCGGCAACGTATATGGCTTTGTACATACTCTGCCCACTTTAGCCAGCGTGGGATACATACGCAAAGTTTCTGAAAGTTACGAAAAAAAGTATAACTTATTCTATCTTTGCTGGATAAATCATATGATAATACACAATGTCAAATTGAAGTTTTGAATATTTTGTATTGAAGGCGGTACTTTTTTTTAAATTTGAATTAATTTTGATCATAACAATTTAAAAACGTGTTGCACATATGGGACAGCACTATTTAAATGAAATGAAACTTTATAAAGTGGAATTTACATTGGTACAGCCACATCCGGAATCAAACCCGCAACCTCATACGTTGCATGTCGGTTACTTTGTCACCCCACTATCAGTCTTTTATAAGGTAATCAAGCTCATCACTAATACGCAAAAGTCCGTCCCCCTCGACTCGGCTTGATATATAATAGAAGGTAAATATTGCAATGTATTAACACGGGTAAACTCATTGCAATTTGATTACAGATAGTTAGATATTCTGTCACAAATGCACACTGGTACCCATTGAGGAGTTCCATTGATCATTATATTTAATTACGACTATTACTTGCTTTTAACTACGTCACGGTAGAGAACTCAAATATCCGCCTAGCCTATAAAAGATTCTGCCAAATATCGTTAATTTGCTCCTAAGAATTGAAGAGTTCCGTTACATTGTCATGGATCCCATGATCAAAACTTAACCAAACTACCATCAAACAACCCTCGAAGTACATTCTTACCATCAAAATCGGTTGGTGTGATATTGAGTTATTCGTCCATTTATCTCGCAAATTTAAGACATGTGGTTTTCTAATGAATGCCATCATCAGATAAGACCAAAAAAATGTGACACTACGGGAAGAATCACCTTTCATATAAAAAAGGATCATCAAGATAGGTTCATGCCGTCGAGGTAACAAATAGAAAAAAATACAGACGAATTGATAACCTCCTCCTTTTTTTAAAGTAGGTTGAAAATAACACAAAATGACGCATGGACGTGTTTTATCAGCAAAAAAGTCAAAAGAAAATACCTGATATAAATGCTTCCACATATTCCAGCTGTGCAAGGTGGTCATAAGTCAATTCATCGTCTTTAACAATATCTTCTATAATATTTCTCAACTTTTCTTGCATGTCAGGATGTAACGCCATCTCATAAACAGCGAAAGAAAGTGTGGTACTGGTTGATTCAAAACCAGCGAATAGGAATATCAACGAATTTGCATCCACTGTCTCGTCATCAAGGTCTAAAACATACAAATAGAATTAACTATATACACTTAAAAATACTAAAAGAAACCTTTGGAAATAAGAAAAATTTGGAACTCCATCAAGGCGAGCTTAATGCGTTTGGCGTGATGCCCTGACCAAGGGAAATATGGATTCATTTTTATTTGTATATATATATATATATACATATATTATTATAATATTATACTATATCGTTATAATATATACAATATCGATTTCATTAATTATTCATCTTAAATAAAAACAGATTATGCTTTAAACCATACTAACTAAATGGTTAGCACCAAAAGTTATTGCTTTTTTTAATATACAATACGTTTCTTGTACATTTTTTTATAAAGTAAAACGTCTTAACGCACGTTTTACTTGAGTAGTAAACGGGTAAATGCGTGTCGAGGGCGTTATGAAGAGTGTGATCATGCGAGGCGAACGGGTATATAATGTTTTATTTCAGTCGTGGGATCTTACTCGTTTTTATTGTTGGATTATTTTATTTTTTAACTGCCTCATTGGTCTAGTGGTTAGTATGTTCTACTACAGACATGAGGTCCTGGGTTCGAGTCCCGGGTCGGGCCAATTAAAAAATCAATATTGAGTTTTCTATTAAGATTTTCTCAATAAGTTGGGAAGTTGGCGGTGTGATCCACCCCCGTGCCTCGGAGAGCACGTTAAGCCGTCGGTCCTGCGCCTGATCTCTCTCCGGTCGTGTCGGATTCCCGTCACATCGGACTATGAGAGTGAAGGAATAGAGAGTGCACTTGTGTACTATGCCTGCCAATCCGCAGTGGAGCAGCGTGGTGGGTCTATGCTCTAAAAACCCTCGCTCCTCGGAGTGAGGAGGCCTGTGCCCAGTAGTGGGACATTAGTGGGCTGCTACTTACTTACTTATTTTATTTACACTGAATTTAAGAAAGCTAAAGTTGATATTATGCAACTAAGCATTTCAAATTAATCAAAAATACTTATTCAAGTAGGCTTTTACGGCAGTTTTGTATATCTATTTACTAGATATTCACATTATTTCAATGTACGACTGAGTATGGTAATATAGAACAACTAAAATTACAAAAGTATCCTCGCACCCACAGTCATTTAATAAAACCCAACTTACATAAACTTGTTTTGGTGTTTCCACTGTCCTGTTTTTCTTTTATAGAGGCATCAATTAAAAGTTGAAGGAAGTCGTTTCTTCTGTAACGGAGCCATTGTTTTTAAGAAAATAGAATCCATTAGAAATTTTAATTACGAGCATATACTCGTATTCGGATATTGAACTTACCATCGGTTGGTTCGATAGATTTATTACAAATTTCAATCAAATAATGTTTTCATTATACATCAAAATGTGTTATTTTCTATGTATATTTAATTCGTAGTTTATATCTTTGTATATGTGTGTGTACATGCGAATGATTTTTTTATAAGTGGCTGGACCGATTTTGATGTGTGCGTGTGTGTGTGTTTGTATGTGGGTGCGTGCTTGCATTTACGCGTGCTGCGAACGTGCGTGCGTGTAGGTGCATTTAGCACTCAAAAACATCTGGTATGTCTATAACATAGACAGATAATGAATTTATATGCTCGAGTGTCGGTAAAATGTACCTTGTATAGGATCCAAATACGTGTCTCTAAACAAGAATTGATTAGAGCTTGACTGTGATCTAACTTGATGGTAAGTGATGAGGCTGTTAAAAGGAAAGCACGCTAATCTGGTAAGAGGCTATTTACCTCTTATGGTTTTTACACAGCATCGTACCGGAACATAAATCTTTTGCTTTGGTGATACGTCTTTGCTGTAAACCAGCAACGGCTCGGGCCTCCCATCATCCTAAAATTAGATGGATTAGAAAAATAATTTCCAACTGGGTCCAAATTAGACCAAAGTTATACTAACTTTTAATATCTTTGAGGTTTCTATAACCGCTTAAATCTAAGACTTACCTGAATCCATTTAACAATCTATTGGCTTTGGTCTTTCTTAATATATTTGTCAGTTTTGTAACTGATTAGTGGTTTAAGAAAGATATATTCATATATTTCATCAACGAAGGTGTAAATAGCAGAACCGCGATAAGAATAATTCGCTTAGATGTCGACATGTCATTGAATTTCATCGCAATCTAAAAATAGAAATTGTATATATAAATTTTGTTCAAAATATGAGCTTTATACTAAACATATGTAAATGTAAGTCATGGAAAAAAAAACTTCGAGCGGTTGAATTCCCTTTCAAGAAGCTGTATTGTATATGCTGCGGAAACGTGGACATTACCCAAAGTAGAAAAAAAGAAGATGGATGCTCTAGAAATGTGGTGTGGTACTGCAGGCGTTTACTGGGAATATCGGGGACCGAAATTCGTACCAATGCTTCAGTATTGGCGGAACTACCAACGCTTTTCTGTAGAGGTACTAAAATTCTTCTAGTATGTCTCTCGCTGAGATTCACAAAAACGCTCAATTGAATATTGAGCGTTTTTTCGTCCAGGGAAAGGTGGAGGCACCAGAGCACGCGACAGGACACGCATTTGATGGAACGAACAATTTAAATCTTCTGTTGGCGATTCCTTGCACCTTGCACACATTTTGTTATCTAAACTGCTACGCTAACGATCGGTTCTTAACATTACCAAAGATAAGTTAAGGTAAGTAGCAACCCATTACCATCCCGTTTCTGGGCATAAAGCTCCTCACTCATAAGAGAGAGGGTTTTTAGAGCATAGACCTACCACACTGCTGCTGTTGCGGGTTGGCAGGCATAGTATACAAATAATCTCTATTCTTTCACTCTCATAGTCCGATGTGACGACAATCTGATACGACCGGAGAAAGATCAGGCGCAGGACCGAAGGCTTAACGTGCTCTCCGAGGCACAGGGATGGAGCACACCGCCAACTTCCCAACTTTGGGCAAATATAGAGAACATCTTAATCGAAAACTCAAGATCCATTTTTTAATTAGCCTGACCCATGACTTAACCCCAGGGCCTCATGTCTGTGGCCGAACATGCTAACCACCAGACCAATGAGGTAGTCAAGCAATGCAACATTACTAGCGATAGGAAAATTTTCAAAATCGTGTCATAATAACACTAACCATCCGAGGATTGAGATGACGTAGAGCTTTTTCTAATAATTATGATAGTGATTTAAAATGGTTGGGACAGTACCCATGATATTCATGCAGAAGGGTATCCCTGTCACTCAATATTTCTCACAGCACATTATCGCGTAATTTAAGTTCCCTAGCGAAATGTTCATGGCGTCCCCGAAACAAATAGATAACCATAGAATCCTTATTAAAACCTTATGATCCTCGAAGCTAAATAATAACTCTGGTACTACGGATTGACTGATTACTGGACGCTGCAACGCTCTAAACTAGCTTTACTCAAACTTGTTATTTTTTTTAAACCCGCCGGGCTTGTTATTTTTTTTGTACAAACAAACGCCGGATGGAATGTACAGCTCCATCCAGGAGTATGGGACTCACTGAAACCAGAATACCCACTAAAACCCAACGCAACCCTCTTCATTCAGATCTGGCGCCCCGGATGAATCCGACTCAAAAGTTCAAGGCGGGAGGGAGGAGCTTCGACCGCTCTCTGCCTTTGCCTCGCTAATGCCTCTTTCTGCAAGATAACGGCCTCAGGGAAGCAACTGCCCTCCATCCGGGGCTTATGTGGTTAACCCATTATTTTAAATTTAACGCCCACTTGAAAAATTGAAAATGCAAAATGACAAAATAAATATAACGCTATAGCACAATTTGTAACCATCATGAAAACGTAAGCAACAATTTGCCTTATTATTTTGCGGCCCTTAACTAAATGACTTATACTATGGAAAGCCTAGAGTTTCATTGAACAATTTTATGTTAATCCATTATTTGCATTTCGTTACCATCTATGCCATCACTCATATTAATCTCCAAATACAAATGTTCGTGTCCTTGTAATAGCTATAACCACACCTATTACAATAATGGACTTTTAAATTATACAAAAAAGGGTGTTAAATGTTATCAATTAAATCGTAAAGCCTGTAAGATTATAAAAAAAAATTATCGCCTATAATGATCAATGTACCAATGAACAATATTAGCTTATTATTAATAACCATAAGGTTACCAGTAACCGAAGGTTATGAGAGTCACAAGACTCATGATGACGACGAAATGCAACGATAAAACAGATATTAGTCACAAATTATTTATACAACATAAAAAGTATAAATTATAAATTTATAATAAAATTGACTATAGAAATATTTTACCTTTTTGAATTCGGCATTTTCATCCTCAAGAGAATTCGTACTTATTCCAAATGCACAAACTCCTATTATTTCTAACGTGAGCTGTACCATCACGTCTTTTATGTCGACATCGGAATTGTCTTCAAACAAATCTTGAAAAATGAAGTCTTTATAAAATCATATAAATGTTAAATATCCTTTATTTAAAGTAAAAAGCACTTTAATTAAAAAGCAAATCGTCGGTAAACTGTCCGTTAGTAACAAATCTTACGACGGGTTCGGAAAGTTGATTCCAATGAAAAAAAACCGGCAAAAAACTCTTTTGTGGAAATAATTTGCTTCCGAATTCGCTTGAAATAATTTGTACATTGTGTAATAATTTGCTTCCGTGTGTAACTGGAAACGATTCCAAACATTTTAATCCTTTAAATGATCCTTAACGAACACCTTTGGTAAAAGGATGTTTTAGTTTATTATTTAAAGTAAAACTTCTTTCGGCGCATGCAGGTAAAATTTTTACGGATGAATCGCGTGATTAGCGTCACGTGCAGCGTTTTAAAAAAAAATATTTCATAAATGCTCTTTTCTAAATTTTAAATAAAATAAAAATGAATTAATAACTTCTAATATTGACAAAAAAAACCTCTTGGCATTTTTATTTACCATTCGTCATTTGAGATTTCAATAAATTATTTGTATTAATATTCGAGACGTATAATAGTTTTAATGACAATTAATTATTAATTCCATCTAAGTATCGGAATCTAAAGTTTTACATTTGTATAGATATAAACAAGACTTAAAAATAAAAAGTTTGACAAAGAAGTTTCACTTCTGACATGTGTACTTTGTACGCGCGCACTTTTAACTTTTTTATTTTCTATTGTTTTTACGTATAGACGAAAATATAAAATTGCATTAAATAAAATTCAAGTGGCTGTTTGTAATTTTTTTTACTAAATACCAAACTTATACGTACGACATTGATAACAAAAAAAATTACAATTTATGTTTATCGCTTTGTTCCTGCTAATCTCTGAAACAGGAACACATTTTAACGGAACTTTTACTGGCAGATAGCTGATGTTATAAGGAGTAACTTGGGCTTTTATTTTTGAAAAAAGTCATCCGGAATTACGCGGTAACAGCTAGTCTATTTAATGTATAATAGAAACACGATAAGACCAGATTATTTCAGCTTTCTCAATATTACTTTAGATACGATATTAGTTTTAGACTAAAATACCCGTAAAATACTCAGTCACTACAGTTAAAATATTGTGATCTATTGTATTACTTACCGTGTTTATGTAAGAAAGTAACTAATTTACTTGTACTTTGTTGAATTAAAGGAAACATATTTTTAATACGACTTGAACTGAAAGTTGGTGTTAACAAACTTCTTACAGCTCTCCATTCAGCACCCTTGAAAATTAATAAAATATACCATAAAGAAATATGTTGGGAAGCTAAAATTTATAATGTAGTAATATTTAAAAAAATACAAAGAAAGGATATATAATTACAATTTATTTTTGACAAGAAAACGTCTCATAAAAGGATTACTGACAACTGCATCCACAACAAAGCATGACTCATTGTCACGTCCCGCCTGACCCGAGCGTGCAAGCGATAGAGAAGCGCGATCGGCCTAAGTCCATTGTTTATTACAACAACAATTATTCATCAATGTTTTCTTCTGACGTTATCCCTTAAATTTATCGCACGTAAACCGACTTTACAGGCAACAAATTTATTTTAAAAAATATACCTTGGGTATGAGCAAAAGAATAGAAAAACATTACCCTTAAATTGACAAGAGATTGACTTAAATATCTTGGTCCTTTGGTGTATATTGTATACCTGTCTTGAAGATGATCGTGGTCTCGTATCATAACTGCCTTAATAAGTTCGGTATTAAATATATATAAAGTTGGCTTTCTTCCTTCGAAATATCCTAAAATGTTAGAAAAATAATTACGATTCACAATATACGTATTAATAAAATGTAATTTTTATTCTATATCATGTATAGGTACATAACTTTGACTGTATGTGCGGTTTAAGCGTCAAAATATCTTATTACACATTGTCAGGAATTTGACACTATTTACTATATATTATGTTCCATTGTATTGGATCAAAGAACAGTGTATTAGCAAAATATTAAACTACCCTCTTTTTATTCAAATTTAGGTGAATTGACAAAAGAATCTTTGACGTACATTAAGCTTAATAAATACCTTAACTTACAATCAGGAATTAATCAACTCGCAACTTTCAAATACGTACCGCCATAAGGGTGTCCTTTGAAAAAATTATAAATATATAATTGATACATAATGTGAGACATTTTGCGAATGCGACGGTCTAAGGTATTTCCAAATATAAATGTAGGTTTCATATATTTTATATTGCGTCTCTTAAAATAATCGAACGTATTTGTATAATGGAAATATATCAAAATTGCTGCACTGACTAATAATAACAGTTCCCAATGTAATGATAGGGATCTTAACCATAAGGATCCGCACTGATTATCCATGTTTTTATCTAAATTACTTTCTAGAAATAAAGAAATTTAACAGTATATTATATAATGCTTAAAAGGCACTATAAAAGTAGACACTAGAACTGCAAAGACACCCAGCCCAAAATATATCCGTACTTAGCTGAGAATATATTGATACTATCTGTAAATCAGTTGAAAACAAAATAATATAATCACCAATCATTGAATAAATCGTCGTCATATTTTAATACAATATCTTTTTATTTATTCCGTTAACTAGGAGTTTTTATAATAGCTAATAACCAGAAAAAACACAGAGTCAGTTATACATGTTTATATATTTTTATTTCTTGCGATGCTATCTTCAAAAATACATTAACGAAATTAAAGCCATGTCAATCTGTAAGTATACCACTACATAATTTTCTTACTAATGGAATACAATAGAAGAACCTAAGTAGAAATAGAGATTCTCAGACCATACTCTTAATCTCATGGAACAGAGACATGCAATGAGCTTGCAGACTACAGCAGACGCGTCCGCATACCGGCAGATCAATAGACAAATCTCTAAATCGCAAAAGCGTGATGTGTGTCACTTTTAATGGCGAGCGTATACGAAATACCATCGAACGCAACAAAGGCACTAAAGTGTTCGCAAAAGATTTGTCTATCAGTCGGAGCCGATTGACGCGACTGAAGACCCAAAATGGCGAAGTCATTGCATCTGGACCTGAGATTCGGAGGGAGGTTGAGAGTTTCTATGGACAGTTGTACACCGACTAGCAAGCCTTTGGCTAAATATCCCCGTGCCAAACTGACCCGGCATTATACCGAAGATATCCCGGACGTCAGCTTGTACGAGATTAGTATGGCTCTCAAATAGATGAAGAACAGCAAAGCACCGGGTGATGACGGAATCACAGCGGAACTCCTGAAGGCGGGTGGAAAACCCATTCTTAAAGTCTTTCAGCAAATGTTCAATTCCGTCATCCTGGAAAGCACGATGCCAAAGGCATGGCATAGGAGCGTGGTAGTTCTGTTCTTCAAGAAAGGTGACAACACCTTTTTGAAGAACTATATTGTGCTGCTAAGTCATGTCTATAAACTGTTCTCGAGAGTCATTACGAATCGTTTCGATCGCAAGTTTGACGACTTCCAGCCTCCCGAACAAGCCGGATTCCGAAAAGGCTTTAGTACCATAGACCACATCTTTACGCTGCGGCAGATTATACAGAAGACCGAGGAGTATAATCGGCCACTTTGCTTGGCGTTTGTGGACTATGAGCCTTGCCGTGGGCCTTCGATTCGGTGGAAACATGGGCCGTGTTGAAATCTTTGCAAAGATGCCAAATTGACCACCGGTATATACACGTGTTGAAGCGTCTGTACGAAAACGCCACTATATCAGTCCGTATACAGGACCAAAGCACAGCTTCTATCCAACTGCAGCGTGGAATGCGACAGGGAGATGTTATCTCCCCGAAGTTCTTTACTTGCGTTGGAGGATCTGTTTAAGCTTATGGAGTGGAACGGACTGGGCGTCAACATCAATGGCGAGTACATCACTCATCTACGGTTTGCCGACGACGTGGTCATTATAGCAGAGACTCTGGAAGATCTCAATGCAATGCTCGATGACCTCAGCAGAGCTTCTCGACAGGTGGGCCTAAAAATGAACATGGATAAGACGAAAGTTATGTCCAATATCCATGTTCCGCTCCACCCAGTCATCGTTGAGAACTCAGCACTCGAAATTGTAGACGAATATACATACCTGGGACACATAGTCCAACTAGGTAGGTCCAATTTCGACAAAAAGGTTAACCGCCGAAACCAACTCGGTTGGGCAGCGTTCGGGAAACTACGGCAAATCCTTTCGTCCAATAGCCCTCAGTGCCTGAAGACAAAGCTCTTCGAACAGTGCGTGTTGCCAGTGGTGACCTACGGCTCCGAAACGTGGTCGCTGACTATGGGCCTCATACGAAAGCTCAGAGTCGCTCAGCGTGCGATGGAGAGGGCTATGCTCGGAATTTCTCTACGTGATCAAATCAGAAATGAGGAGATCCGTAGCAGAACCAAAGTCATCGACATAGCCCTACGAATCGCGAACCTGAAGTGGCAATGGGCGGGGCACATAGTCCGACGGACCGATGGACGTTGGGGCCCGAAGGTGCTGGAGTGGCGACCCCGCACCGGGCGGCGCAGTGTAGGGAGACCCCCCACAAGGTGGACCGACGACATAAAGAGGGTCGCCGGTAGCCGCTGGAGCCAGGCGGCGCAAGATCGGACCTTGTGGACATCATTACGTGAGACCTATGCCCAGTAGTGGACGTCCATCGGTTGAAGCGACGAAGTAGAAATATTCAAGACTTAGCAGAGTTACAGCTAGAGCCTATTAGGCCCATAACGCGTTTTGTCGTACTGGGCACTTTGATCTGAAATATCGCCTCTTTGGTTAAGAATACCAAATTCAAATTTATAAATTCATTTAGTAGGTACATTTGACTTTTGAAAAAAGTCATTCATGTGTTTTTTGTCATTATTTTTTTCTATGGCATCGCTTAATACCGCAGAATGGAAAACATGAAGTTCTACCGTGGCACCAGTGCTGCAGAAACAGCTCGAAGCATTAATGACGTGTACGGCACTGGTGTCGCAAAAGAAATGAGGGTATGTTTTTGTCTTCAACGTTTTCTTGTTGGAAATTTCAACCCTGCGGACGGTCGGAAACCAAAGTGGAAAATGAAGAATTAAATGCTATTGTAGAAGCGAAGTCGTCAAAACGCACTTCAGAGATAGTTGCAGGCTTCGGGGTAAGTGACAAATCTGTATTAATCCACTTGAAATATATCGGGAAAGTAAAAAAAAAAAACTTTACCGATGGACACCTCAAGAATTGAGCGAATCGAATTTGTTGTGTTACTTGACTCAACAGTCACAATAATGAAGGGATTTTAAATCAAATTATTATTTGTGATGAAAAGTATATACTGTACGGTAATTGGAAGTGCCCAGGGTTCAGCCAATGCGACAATGGCTGAAGCCTGGAGACCCAGCCATATCCTGCCCTAAACAAAAATTGACTAACCACTAAGTTAGATGAGTTACAATTGAAATATTTGCGACATTCACCGTACTCCCCGGACGTTGCTCCAACAGATTACCATTTTTCCGGAGTTTGGACAACTTCTTACAAGGACAAAAATTCAACTCCGATGCGGCAGACCAAACCTCTTACATAGAGTTTATTAATTCTCACCCTAAAGTTTTTTAAGTAAATGGATCAATAAACTTCCTATGAGATGGCAAAAGTGCATAGATAACAGCGGTGTATACTTAGATTAATTAAATATATTACTAAAAAACGCCAATTTCATATGTAAGGACCTAATATTACATTTTTTTAAACTTCCGTTGGGTTTATACGTAGATAATCATTACATATAATAAATCCGACCGCTATGAACTCCGAAACTACTCCACTTTTGATTATTTTTTTATAACTTACTCCAACTTAGGGCATAAGGAAGGTTACGTTTTAATTTATAATGTTCAGTTTGAAAATGTATAACAAATAATTAGAAGGCGCCTTACATATACGCGCTCATTTAAGTGTAAACCGATGAAGTAACGCGGGTCACCTAGTTAATAATAAAAACAATTATACTCACGTCTTAAAATATATGATTTAGCACGACTAATTTAAACTCTTTTATCATCAGGTGGGCAAGAATTATCTAAATTCTAAAATATTTATTTGTTAGATTTTAGATGACACATTAACTAAAGGACACTGAAAAGTTTAGCTTCACGTTATCCTCTATTGTATAGCACATAGAAAATTGTGTAACTTTAAATAAACATCTATATATAATTAATAGAAGAAAATTACAATACCTAGATGTAAATTTCATGTAGAACATGAAAGGCCGTGGTAAGCATGTTTTCAGGCAAAATAACTTATTCATTTTGCAAATTATACAATACTTAAATACAAAAAGAATATCCTGAATGAATTCTTTATACTTGCAAGTAATACTTGCGTCATCCGCTAACGAGCTTCAGGAGATGCTAAATATTATGAATGAAGCTTTGAAAGGGAAAGGAATGAAAGTGAATGTAAACAAAACGAAAGTTATGCTTTTTGAACGAGATGAATCTATGATGAATGGCAATATTTTGATAGATGGGGAACAAGTGGAAGAGGTGAAAGAATTTGTATACTTGGGATCTAAATTTACAAAAGATGGAACATGTGAAAGTGATATCGAAAGGAGAGTGAATGCAGGGAATATGGTAAATGGTGCTCTGCATGCTTTTATGAATAGCCAGATGGTGTCTCAAAGGGCTAGACTGGCAGTGCATGCTGGAGTGTTGGTGCCAACACTTATGTATGGTAGTGAAAGTTGGGTATGGCAGAAGAATCACAAAAGTAAAATAAATGCGGTAGAGATGAGAGCGTTGAGAAGCATGAGTGGATTAAAACTGAGTGACAGAGTGAGAAATAGTGTGATAAGAGAACGTTGTGGTATAAAAGAAGACGTAGTGACTAAAATTGAGAAAGGTATGCTTAGATGGTTTGGGCATGTAGAGAGAATGAATGAAAGGAGACTGACAAAAAGGATTTATGAGTCAAGAGTGAATGCGAAAGTTGGAAGGGGAAGACCAAGGCGAACGTTCCTGGACCAAATCCAGGACATTTTAAATAACGGCCAGGTCAAGAGTACTCTAAACCGACGAACTTGTATGAAAGATTTAATGAGATTGAAAGAAGCGAAGGAGATATGCAAGGATCGTGGCAAGTGGAAGGATGTTGTCTCTGCCTACCCCTATGGGAATGAGGCGTGATGCTATGTATGTATGTATGTATTCTTTATAGTCGTGCCTAAAATAGAATGATTATAGAATTAATCTATATATTTGTGTAGCTGTGCCCGTATTATCGTCTGCGTGGAATACTGTTTTTAATAATTGATGGCATTGTTAATAATTTAGGCAATTTTTTTACAAATAAGTCATATTAATACTTTAATGGTCGCTTTGCAGTGTTTCAGCTTATTGTCCTTTCTCAGACTACACTATCTGTGTATCCGATTTGATTTAAATCTATTCAGTAGTTTTGGCGTAAACGCGCGACAGGATAGACATACGAAGTTACTTTTGCATTTATAACATTAGTAAGGATTGTTATTTTACAACCTTGAGGGACAGATTTTTACAAACTTTATATAACATATTGGTTTATAACGATAATTAACTGCCTAAAAAATAAGTTTCTAGCTTCCAGCTCTCAAAATGATAACACTTCCATCATTTACAGCCCCTTTTTCGATATAAAACGTAGTTAATGTCTTGTCTCGGGCTCTTGACTATCTGTGAACCAAATTTAATTCAAATCGAATCAGTAGTTTTGGAGTGAAAGCGCGACAAACAGATAGATTCGCCTTCGCATTTATAATATTAGGAAATTCTTTAAACCTATCTAGAATTCCTGTAAAAGAATAAGTAGATCAAGGTTATAAGTTTATAAAGTACTTTATTTTATAGAATAGAGAACCGCCTGGAAAAAGTTAAGCCGCAAAGCCAAACGTCTACAGAGCATCGCCCGTGTTGCTAAATCTTTTGTGCAGGAGAACACAAAACTTTAGTATATATTACTAAAATAATAAAAATAGTTTATTTACATAATAATTTATTTATATAATATAAGTTCCTTTAACCAGTTCGTTACGGTCCTTTTACAATCATAACTGTTAACAGGATAGATTTTTAGTTATATATGAAACTACCAGCAAAGTATGTAAGACTACGAGTACAGTATTTCTATATTACGTACGTATTATGGAAGCCATCTCATAGCTTTATGACGAGAAAAAAACTATTTCTGTGTACAAAATAAAACTCGCGCTGGCATTAATTTCATGTTTTTTTTTTTTTTATTTTTGACGCCGGGAAATGCATTTACGCACCCCGACTACGGGGTCAGGAGTGTGGGACTCCGCTAGGGGGAAGAATTCGCAATACCCACTAAAACCCAGCGGTACCGTCGTCAACCATGAGTGGGAAGCTAGAGATTCGTTGAGGCATTCCTCTCTGGCCACTCGGTAATAGCCGGCTTACAAATTTTCTACTGGGGGAGGAGATGTATGAAACTCCTTCTCCTGTTTCCTACTCCCTTCGTCGGGGCCGGAGTACCTTAGCGTCATTCGCCATCTCCCTTTGTCGTGCCTCCTTAAGCGAGATGACAGTCTCACAAAAGGAGGTAACTGCTCCCCAGGCCTGCTCACTGCTGAGTATTGCTGCTATAATACTAGCCAATGAGAGGTCTGTGCCGATCAGAGACGTCATAATGAGTCGCTGTGAACCCCAGGCAGGACATTCTGCCAGAGTGTGGTCGGCTATGTCTGACGAGGCACCACACTCGTGACATATGGCTGATGGCTCGTAGCCAAAAGTTTGGTACAGGTATTTGCCGAAGCAACCGTGACTGGTAAGCACCTGTACCAATCTATAGGAGAGCGATCCGGTGCTCTCTAACCAGCCACTAGTCCAGATGAGGGCGAATCGCCTCTACTATGGCCACGCCCGCCACTGGGGATCCGAGATCCTCCTTCCACCTTTGGGTCAAGGCTCTGTTAGCTAGAACCCCGACCCTCCTTAGTTCGTCAACGTCTGGTAATTCCCCTCTGGTTCTCGCGACTATTCTGCACTGGTAAGCAGCCGTGAGAACTTCCGCCCTGAGCTCCCATGAGGGATCACCTGCCAGGAGTGTTGCTGCCGTCCATGACTCTGTACGGTACCCCCGTATAGCTCTAATCACTATTAGCCTCTGGGCCCGCCGTAACAGGGTTGTATTTTATGCGGTTAGGGCGTTGCTCCAAACGGGTGCGCCATACTGGCGATTATATTAAATCTCACACAAAACCGGCCTTCAATTTACACGTAAAAATATATCTATCTTCGACTTCTTTACTAAAAGTCCAGTTGTTTATGTTTTAAAGATTATCACTATCAAATCAAACCAAACCAAATATATTTATTGCAAGATCAAGTGTACAACACACAATATACGATACAATGGTGTGCAACATTTATAATAAGATAAAATTGTTTTATTCTTATATCTCCCATATTTACATTTCTATAAGTCACGTATGCGTACAGTGACATTAATAAACATATTACAGTTTAGGATGAAACGTAATAAAACAGGAGTGAACTTATAAGCTCGTACGAGTTATTTTATTTATTTTGTTTTTCATTTAAATAGTCTTTAATGTAGTAATAACTTTTAGATATCAGCCTTTTTTTTAATTATTCTTTATATAAAAAAATAGTAAATAAGTAGCAGCCCATTAACGTACTACTGCTGAGCACAGGCCTCCTCACTCCGAGGAGCGAGTATAGTACACAAGTGCACTCTCTATTCCTTCACTCTCATAGTCACCCGATGTGACGGGAATCCGACACGGCCGGAACGAGTTCAAGCGCAGGACCAACGGCTTAACGTGCTCTACGAGACACGGGGGTGGAGCACACCGCCAACTTCCGAACTTCGGGCAAATATTGAGAAAATCTTAATAGAAAATTCAATATCGATTTGGAATGGCCCGACCCGGGACTCGAACCCAGGACCTCATATCTGTAGTCGAACATTTTAATCACTAGACCAATGAGGCATTTTTTCTTCATATATATGAATATTATTAATTTCTTTTAGAGCGTTAGGTAATTTATTATAAATTTTAACAGCCATGACGTGAAAGTTTCTGTCATCTGTGTTCTTGTACCGGGTTTTACTAAATTATTCTCAAATTTAAATCGTTTTAATTGGATCTCATCATACCGTCTTTCAAACTGGTCTAAATGTGTTTTAACGTACAAGCACACCTCTATATATATATATATATATAGAGAGAGAGAGACGGTACAGTTAACACGTTTAGTTCGTTAAAAAGAGGTCTACAGGAAGTTATTGGGCTCACATCGATACTCCTTATGCATTGTTTTTGAACTACCTTGCAAATACTACTAGAATTTCCCCATACAAATATGCCAAATCGTAGTAGAGAAGAAACATATCCATTATAAGCATGCATAGCCGTTTTTCTTATGTTACTTTTGTTAATTTCCATATCGCATAAGAAAATGAGCAGATTTTCATACAAAGTCGATTTATATATTCCGTCCACGAAAGTCTATCATCCTGTTCTATACCTAAAAATTTAATATTATTTGTTTCTTTGGTGGATCTTTACTAAATTTTCCATTGTATTTTTTTTTAATTGACTACATATTTTAATAACTTTATTATTTCAATAAATCTAATTAATCTACCGCTGGTGGTGCGACTACACCTGTAAAACTTTTAATTACTATTAATACAGAATTTAGGTTTTTTTACTATCTTTTTTTTTCATTATTTTTATATCGACATTAGAAAGCATACAAAGTAAACCTGCAAATACAAAAAAATGTAACTTCCGTATTTATAGACTACTTTCGTTAAAAGAATCCTGCTGGTTACTACGAGTGTGATTTCTAGTGTTGATATTAATATTTTTTTGTATAAACTTCTAAACGACTAGATCGATTTTGATAATTTTTTGGGGTGTGAAGAATAGCTTAGATTGGATTCGATAAATAACAAAATTTCCTAATTAACATTGAATTAGGAACTATCTACTAAATAGGATTTAAGGTGAATGAAAAGAAAACACTACCCTATTTCTATATTTTCTTTATTAATTCCATAACCTGTATTAAAAAGTTTTATTACAACTTACTTCATGAATTGTATAATTTATAAATTGACTCATATCTTGTCGATATGTACCCAAGGTCCATTTTCCGCTTTCAATAAGAAATGTCTTCTATCAAATACTACTGGAACTTCTGTTTTAGAACACATGGAGAATCTAAAATTTCTTAAGAGCGTTACGATTGTTGTTTTCATTACAACCATTGCAAAACGACCTCCTAAAAAAATTAAATATGATTAGAAAAACAATCAATTTTCAAGAAAAAGAGTTTGTAACTAAATTAAGTACTTTTGTACATTCAATAGTAACACAAGAATAACTACAAATCACACAAAACAAAGTAATAAAAATCTAGAATTATACGGAAAAACTTAACTTATTGACATCGGACAGCTTCATTCACATTATATATGCATACTAATAAAAAATTCTTAACAAAGTTATTCATATACACATTACATTCACAAAAATACATCAAGTGCAATGCCAAAGCCATCGTTGAAGGACCCACATTTTATTTCAAACAGTACGTACGTCTCAGGGTCAAATAAATAAATTTTGCAGTAGTAAAAATATAAAAACGAAAGAAGTCAAGAATGCGGGGTCATTCACTATATGTAGAAATAAACTTTAAAAGTTCTTCCTTAACGACATAAGCGCACAATAATTGTGTTTGTATATTTAGTTGTGTCTGTATGTCTATTAAGTCATATATGTTATGTACGTATATATTTAGTTTATGCAATTTATTGTATATGTAGTACTAGCTGAACCTGCGACTTCGTCTGGGTGGAATGGTTTTTCGATAGCATTTCATTAATTTAGGCCAATTGTTTTACAAAAAACATACCCGCTTACAACTTTGAGGGTGGAATTTCCTAAAATTTACTTTTAACATATTTCATTATGACAAAAAAAATTCTAACCAAGTTTTATATACCATAAAAGCTATAGAATTGTTTTTCAATGTTAAAATTCAATTTTTTTTTTAATTACAACCCTCGCAACCCCCTTTGCCGGTGGAATTTCGCAAAATTCGTTCTTAGCTGACCTCTACTCGGCAAAAGGAATATTCCTACCAAATTTCAAGACTACGCCTTATGCCATATATATATATTTAAATCTATATGATAAATTATTCTATTGCAGTTACCCAGTACTTTCATGGGCTACTATCTCCAAGGTTTTCTGGAGGAGATCGCTCTAAGCGATAAGACCGCATTTGTACACCTTCTATTTATACTTTGTATGTATGTGTGCAATAAGAATAAATAAATAAGTCAACTTAAAACTTTAATAAAATACTTGCTCTATATATATACATGGTATTCTATATTTGTTATTTTTATGTGTTATATGTACTGTTTGTTTCCATAATAAAGCTAAATAATTAAATTTGCTAAGCAAATTGTTTTCAAAGCACATATATCGACGATGTATAAAGAGTCACGTATAAAAACATAATTTTGTTACACATTTTCAAAGACAATCCAATTATTACTGTAATAGCTTTTGTACTAATGATAGGCTTTTAAATCAGTGTGTTTTAATCGCTATATCATTAAAAATTAAAAATTACTACAACAATTACTAAAAATATCCGTTATAGCTGTTCAACATAGTGTTAAAACTGCCTTTATATCATATAATAATAGTGTTATCTAATAGAAAATAAATTAATACGTGACTATCAAAGTTATGTTATGATCAATGGATGGAATACTATTCACGAAATGTAATAAATAACAGAAATAAACATTTTTTTGTACGTTACAATCTAACAATAATCACTTTCGTTCAGAAATATTAATACAAAAACGCGCCATCGTCATTAATATTTGTGACTAATGTATAATTATAGTCAGTAAAAAACATTCTTTTCCCCATAATATATGTTAACAGTACACGTATTATTTAACGTTTTCGTCTTATCTATATTGATAACATTAATTGCTTCGTTTCAATGTAGCAATGACAGTCTTAGCCAATGTTTTGTTTGCAAATAGACACTAACTGCTATCTAGAATGTCACATTAAAGATTATTTTCAATTGTTAAATGGGTTTTTCATTCAACTATGATTTGAAACTTAGTTTTAAGACATTGACAATAGGATTCGAGCTGACTGGCTAAAATACGAGTATACAATGGGATAACTATTCGGCCTTTAAATGCTTCTGAAAATTAAGGGCAATATCTACAAAAGGGCACTTCTTTACGCTGCAAAATATCGGCAGAAGTACAGAGATCCGGAGAAAGAATATACGTCATCCATTTAAGGTTGCAACAATTCTAAAGAGCTGTGGGCGCACATCGATTCTTGGACCAGTACCAATATAAATAAATATTTTAACAAAAAAACACAACCAAGTCCAAACAAGTTGTTGCCAAAAAATTAACATGCTCTTCTTCTTTTTTAGAGTTCTCCGAAATAAAATGAAACTAAAAATATTCGATTATTTAAAGTCTATCAAATTATTACGATGCCATAATATCGTTACAGTTATTATTATATTCTGCGTACCGCCAAATAAAATTTGACACACAGTGGTACCAGTATTCGCTTTGCTAGCAGAGCGTAAATAAATTTATTTGTTTCTAACAAAATTATCTTATTTTTTGTCATTTATAGTATTATAGGATAAAGTGTAACTCTCAAATAGAATTTATGAATATTTTATCGCATAAAATAACAATTTCACTATTTGCTGCTTCATTTTAAGAAATTCCCTAAAGAATTCGTTACAGTCTTATAAAGATTCATATAGACCCTATTGCACACAATAATGTTAGAAAGACATTTTTATGACGACAGATCTTTGACCCAAGGGTGGTAATTAGTTGAATGTTCAATAACATATACACGCTGGCGTAGTGTTGCGAGTACTCGCTTTACTAGCAGCGGTTCCGGGGTCGATCCCCGATAGGGCGAATTTAGGAAAATGCATTTTCTAATATATCTCAGTCTAGACTAATGGGAGGCTTCAGCCGTGGCTAGTTACCATCCTACCAGCAAACCTACCGCCAACCATAAAGTTATGTGTTCCAGTACGATTCTGCGTAGAAAACAGAAGAGGTAAAATTACCTCTTACCAGATTAGCGCGCTTCTATATTGAGACTACATGATCAGATTAAATAGAAATAAACAACCTATCAGCAAAGACGTACCGCTAAACAAAATCATTGCGTCCAGGTACAATGCCTGTAATTTACCTCGTAATGGTAACATTAGGAGGTAAACTACTTTTTTCTAGGTTAGCATGGTGCCTTCTTGAACTATGGTTTCAATTAATAAAATGAATGATGAATGATCATTTGGTATACTCTAACACCCCATTCGTGGATCTCCTTAAAAACTACGACACAGACGTGGGAATTGGATGACCTGGATAGCGAATGACATGAACTATAAAAAAATAATGCTGCATCACTCCAAATTTAGTAATATTTAAAATTGCAATACCTATACAGTTTCTTGGTCCAGAGCCGAAGGTCAAAAATAAATGTGATGGTGTTTTGTTCTTCACGTCTGGCATAAACCTCTCGGGCTTAAAAGTCTCTGGATCCGGGTATATTTCTGGGTCCATGTGAATCCCATACACGGATATAGCTACATTGTCTCCAACCTTAAGTTGTACTGATGTTCCCGGTAACGTGTATGGTTTTGTACATTCTCTAGTGACCCTTGCTAACGTAGGATACATACGTAGGGTCTCTGAAAAATGTAAATGGTTAAGGAAAGTCGGAAAGAATCAATAAATGGAGACACTTGTAAATATCTGCTTGAGGCAAGGCGAAAAGGTGCATTATGATTCGAGACACTTCGAAACTAACGGCCTATGGTAAGTAGAAAAAGTTTACTAATCAAATTAAATAAAAATATTCTTTATTCAAGTAGGCTCAAAAAACAGGAACTCAACAATTACTCCTTTAAACATCGTTTTTGTACGTTACAATGTGGTTAGCTTTCATGAGCAACTGGAATTAAGTCCAAACATTTTTGTCACTTAAATAATCTTAAATATTATAATATGCTTTTTGTATAGGGCGTTTTTAACATATTTCTTACAACTATGTGGAGGCAAAGTCAGAAATGATTCGGGTATCTTATTAAAAATGGTTATGCTCAACCCAACAAATGAATTCGGGACCTTCTTCACTCTAAAATATTGCATTACAAGTTTGTTTTTATTTCTTGTATTCAATTTGTGTGTTTCGCTCCTTTTGCTGTATAAATGAATATTATCACGGATATATAAAATATTATTCAATATATATTGCGACGGTACTGTGAGAACTAATATTTCTTTGAATTTTTCTCTTAAGGAAACACAAGATCCACAATGTCCGCCGCCTGACCCCATAACAGTATGCCGTAAGACATAAATGCTATAAAATTAAGCGAAATACACCATCTTAGCAGTTTCAACGTCAGTATATTGCCTTACCTTTCTAACATCAAATGCAGCTGAACTAACTTTGCTTGCCAATGTCTTAATATGGGCACCCCACTGAAGCCCAGAGTCTAAGGTCTAATGGACTATCATCTATTCGGACATTTTTTAGACTTCTTTTGCAAAGCTAAATCAACACACTTAGTCTTCGCCGAGTATAATATTAAATTATTAACAGAAAACCAACGTGACATAAGTGAAAGGGTACTATTTACATCATCATAATTTCCTAAATTTCTGTCAACTTTAAACAGCACGAAAGTATCGTCAGCAAATAGGACTATATCATATTTGTCTTTCACATGGTATGCTAAATTATTTATATATAATAAAAACAAAAAAGGGTTAAGTCTTTTTCCTTGTGGGACACCCTTTTTTACAGATGACCCTAACGACTTGAGTCCATTTACGTATACCGGTCGAACTCTATAAAGGAAATGAGACACGTGTAAAATAAACGGTTACCAGTAATTCGGAAAGATTCATTAAGCGAGGAAACACTTAAATTAAACTGTTTGTAAAAGTCAGAAAGTTACACTGCGATACAATAAACAGCTCAAAGTAAGTCGGCCAGGTTCGTTAAGAGAGGAAATCTTTGTAAATTAAACGGCGTATAGTAAGTCAGAAAAGTTCACTAAAAGAGAAGATATTTGTAAAATTACAATAAGTCGTAGAGATACATGAAATGAAGTGATACGAAATAAAAGGAAAATACCTGTTATAAAAGCTTCCAGGTAATCTAGTCGTGCCAGATGGTCATAGTTCAATTCCTCATTTTTAGTAACTTCTTCTATATGACTTCTTAGTTTTTCTTGTATATCGGCATGTACTGCCATCTCATAAATAGCGAAGGATAATTCGGTACTGGTCGTTTCAAAACCAGCGATGAGGAATATCAAGGCTTGCGCATCCACTGTGTCGTCATCTAAGTCTGAAGAAAATGGCGCCTATTTATTTTTAAATCTTTACAAAGTAATAATTCTGCGAAAATTATATCGCTAATATAGTAATGTTTCTGTTGCATTTAGATCCGTAATAACTTACATAAACATTCATGATTGATATAATTGATGTGCTACAGAATTGTATATCTTAAAAAGATCGATAAAAAAGTCCACAATAGTAGGTATATATTTATCTTTAAAGGATAATCCACAGTAACCATTTTTATCTTTTGTATACTCGTATTGCAAAAAAAAATGTGCATCATTTATCAAGCTTTTTATACTAGCAATGCCCCGCGGTGTCATCCAGGTTGATACCGATCTTGTGGCAGTGGAAAGTGTACTAAGACGGACTATAGATTTATTTTTGCTAGAAGTAAGAAAAGTTTAATTTCATTTATTTTTCATTACTTCCTTTGAGATTGTTTGATTCGCACTTACATTTATTATCTCATCAATATACAGATTTTTCTTTACAACTAGATATATATATTACTCAACTTAAAAGTACTCTACAGGTATTGAAAGAATTTTTGAGGAAGTTTTAGCTTGATTATTAAAAATAGTTAAAATGAAAACAAAAATTCAAAATGCAAAACTTTGTTCTATAATATTAGAGAAGAGAAATATTTGTAATACTTTATTGTCTCAGAACTTCCCTATACACAACATTTGACACCGGTGTTCTATCTTCAATAGTATTCGCAGCGCGCGCGATAACAGATTTTTTGTTTCACACCTAGGGTTACATTAATGCATTTTTCTTAGGGATCCCTATTTCTTTTTAGAAAGTAATATAGCCTGTCGCTGAGTGAAAATGTAGCTTTCTAATGGTGGAAAAATTTTAGTAATCGGTTCAGTAGTTTTTGTATGAAAACGTAACAAACATACATATGTACCAAAACACAACTGTTTCCTCTTTATAATATTAGTTTAGGCGACATTATTTCTTATCCAATTAAAACATGATATTCGTTGTATATTTCTACATCAAAAATGCCCTAATAACATTTCATTAAAAAGGGATATCTTAGAAAGATAACAGATTTAAAAAGAATTTGCGAGGATCCGCTAGTTGCATATAATAATTTATTTAAGTCGTTATCTAAATAAATGTACGATAATTATAAAGTCAATTATTTGATAACATTTAATGACAAATTTCATCTAGAAATATATTTCGACTTACGGAAATGTGCTTTGTTGACCGCAATATCTTCCTTCTCTTTAATAGAGGCATCAATTAGAAGTTGAAGGAAATCGTTTCTTCTGTAACGTATATTGTTTATTGACTAAGTTTTATAGAGAAAATTTGAGCGGGAACTTCCTTTTTATAACCATATTCACTTTTAATGCAAAAAATGACTTTTGAAAGAGAAAATGTATTGCGGATGCTAGTACAAATATATTTTAAGATTAAAATATGAAAGGAAATGACTTTATTTTTAATATAATTTGATAAATAAATTTGCAGCACAAATTTAAAGTTTTTACTGCAAAAACTGTTCAATGCCAGACATATATAACATAAGAGCTGAAAGTTTTTGTTTATAAACTGAATAAGAAAGGTACAAAACTTTGACTAGTTTTAATTAAAAAAATCTATATAAAATGCCAACCCAAAAATCTTTTTCATATTACAGCATTCCTTCAAAATGTCTTCTTCTTCTTTAATATTATATTGTATACATGTATTTATTTATTAAAGTCAACAGCAACAAGCAGTGCAATAACAGAAACATAATAAGTTAAAGATTTACAAGTCTCATGGTACTTTTACAGGTATTCAAAAATTACTAATAATAATATGATTGTTATAATTAAATGGCTGCTACTTATACAATATTATATGTAAATATGTTTAATACTACAGTTAAATGACATTCATCACGCAAGGTGTTAGGAGACCGGTGCCGAAAACAAAAACAGATGATCGTACTAATGATACCTCTGATGATGGGTAGGATAACAAACGATCCTGATATAAAAAAAGTCTTCTTTTTATTACGTTTTATTAGCACTATTTACGCTCCATCATGTTAGTACACCTAAATGAAACGATAGTTTCATAAAAAATACCGAAAATAATCAGCACTGCGGGCGCGCGGGCAGCTAGAGGTCGTTGACCCGGGCTAGATGTCGGTTGTTTTTAATTTTGTAAGTTCAGGGCTGGTTTTTTTAATAAAGTAATGTATTTTTTTATGGATCTGCCGTCTCGTTTTGCTGTACTAACACGATGGGGTTAAAAAATGCTAACAAAACGCTTTAAACAGAAGATTTTTTTTAATCAGGATCTCTTTTTTTCCGTCCCATCAAGGGTGTGGGACGGAAGTGCGAATGATGATGGGATGGAAGACGGAGTGCACTTGTGTACTATGCCTGCCAATCCGCAGTGGAGTAGCGTGGTGGGTCTGTGCTCTAAAAACCCTCGCTCCTCGGAGTGAAGAGACCTGTGCCCATCAGTGGGACGTTAAAATGGCTGCTACTAATAAACTTTAAGACTTGCCTGAATCCATTTATCATTCTGTTGGCTTTCGTCTTTTTTAATATATCCAACAGTTTCGTCACAGCGTCATAATTTAGAAAAGAAACATTGAGATATTTAAACAATGATGGAGCAAATAACAAAATTCCAAATATTAGAATTCGCTTTGGTGTTGACATAGAGTTGAATTCGATTGCAACCTAAAAATAAATTGACCATATTTATATAATTTTTGTTTATGAGGATGTGACTAGACAATTTTATGTGGATTACAAGAAATAGCTGGTATTTTTCCCGTCTGATTTTGTAGTGGGTTCTTCTCAGAGTGGGATGTGAAGGAAATCTTATAGCCTTACATTTTAAGTTGTTCTTTGAAATAATCATCAGTCACACTAACATCAGAAAATGAATGCACTTGAGTATTCAAACATGCTGTGAAAGCCTATTTGAATAAAATTGTTTTTTTATTTAATATAACAGTGACTACCAACTTACCTTTTTGAATTTTGCATTTTCATCTTCAAGAGTGTTAGTGCTTATTCCAAATGCACATACGCCTGTTATTTCTAATGTGAGGTGTACCATCACATCTTTTATATCAACATCAGTGTTATCTGCAAACAATAAAATATTATAATATACTATGAACTTATGGCCACCATAACTCAATTTGATCACTAAAGCTCTAGAAATTTTGGGATCTCTTAGGTTATTTTGTAATAAACACTACCTTTTCCCTACAATGATGTGACATATCATTATTTTATTTTTAATTAAAATATTGAGCTGTCCCTATGTAAAGAGTTACTTGTTAAATTGCACCATTAATTATAGTTATTATGATATCTCCATTATAACAAGCAAAATTTTTTTACTTACCACCTTATAAATTAATTCTAAGAGTTGATATGAGATTTTAATACCAGTTAAAATATTAAGATTGTTTAAGTAGCTACTCATAATTATGTTAATTGCATTGACCGCAGATCATCGCAGGTTTGAATCCGGGTTACATCAAGTAAGATTTATAATATAGTATTTTCTAAATTTATTTTGAA
This sequence comes from Elymnias hypermnestra, assembly GCA_015832385.1. Lineage (NCBI taxonomy): Eukaryota > Metazoa > Arthropoda > Insecta > Lepidoptera > Nymphalidae > Elymnias > Elymnias hypermnestra. The sequence continues at coordinate 2,339,382 of JACTOM010000025.1, forward strand.
TATTAATATTTTCAGTTGACATTTAACGTCATATTTAAACGTTGAAGCACTTGTCGAGTGACCTTCAGCACAAACAGTTGGTCAAGTGCAACTTAAAGAAACTTAGTTGACCGCTCTTGTGAATAGCAATTCTAGAGTTCATTTTAGCTTATTTTAAAAGTATTGTACTAAGTTAAGTGAGGGCGTGCGGGAGGGGTAAGTGTAGGAGTAAGACATAGGAGTGTATAGTGCAGCCGTTACATGTACCTGTCTTAGGTCTTTACAAATAAATAGTGCATTCTCTTTGTTAATAGCCTTATGAAATGCCTTTCTGGTCACGGGACTAGTTAAAGACAAGCTACACTATAAGCACCCATGTTAAACCACTGAATTCCCCTGGGCTAGCTTTCTCCGGCATGGAAGGGTGCCTGTCATACCATCTTAACGAAACCCTCCTGGTGCTCAACTGCATGAAGCATGAATAAATAAATTGTAGAACTTACTTTGTTTGTTAATTCGAATGTCCTCATAACAAAACCCAAAATTACGAGACAACAGAGTTAACTCCATGAAACACTTCCATACCAAATCTTAAACTGCTTGAAAACACTTTTAATAAGTGGTTTAAAATACATATGTGTATATGGCCCCACAATACAAGCCCCCTAGTGTAGAGACTAATAAACCATGGCCTCAAACAGTTTAGTAAATAAAAATATTTTGTATGTTTATTACAAAATTTCACAAAAGTGCTTATATACAATTATAAAAACAAGTAGTTCTGCAAATATGACTTATTTTATTTTAAAAATAGCCAGGATTTAAATTAAGTTAAATTGATACTCACCATATTTATCTAAAAAACTGACTAGTTGACTTGTACATTGTTGAATTAATGGGAACATATTTTTCAAGCGACCTGAACTGAAAGTAGGTGTTAACAAACTTCTTACAGCTTTCCATTCTGAACCCTAAAAGTTTATAAAAATTTATTTTTATGACAGAGCTTCAAATGTACATAGGTAAAAAAAATCACTTACTTTTAAATTTATAATAGATCTACTTAAGTATCTGGGCTCCTTGGTTTCAATTCTAACTCTGTCTTGAAAATGATCAGAATCTCGAATTGTAATGGCTTTGATAAGCTCAGGATCGAGTACATATAAAACTGGTTTTCTGCCTTCAAATAGTCCTAAAATTTTTTTAGATATATTTATTTCAAATAAAAATTCATAAAGGAATAATTTAAATAGTTGAAATACTCACCGCCATAGGGTTGTCCTTTGAAAAAGTTATAAATGTCTAGTTGAAACAAAATGTGCGACTTTTTACAGAAGAAGCGATCCAAAATATTTCCAAATATGATAGTAGGTTGCATATATTTAATATTGCGTTTCTTAAAATAATCAAATGTGCTTGTATAATGGAAATATATTAAAAATAGTAAACTCACAAATAATAATAACTTCCATTCCGATAATAAAACCATAAATAATCGAGTTAGTGTACTTTTATTATCCATACTCGAAGTCTTTCTTCTTAGTTCTATGTAGGTCAGCTGAGTGGCAAAACTAGTGTTTACTGTATTCCTATTTTCTGACAGAGGAAAATCAAGTAAAATTAAAAAGATTTCCTTTGTCAAATACAAAGAACAAACCGAATCATGCACACATTACAATGAACAATTTACAACATAATAATACAAAATGTACCTATAACCATCTACTTACTACAATTTCAAAGTAAACAACACTGAAGTTAGTCGTTTTATTATCTGTGTAGGTCAATCAATGTAGGTACTCTGTGTTGTAATGTAAATATTTAGATGATTAAAGAAAATAGAGAATATGCTGTGAATAAATTTTAAATTTAAACACACTAAACTATTTGTTTAGCGTATATTGTAGAAATTGGTGTATTTAAATTTCCTTTATTTTAAAATCTCCATTTTTTATCCAAACAATTCTTCCTTAGCTCTACCTCTACCCTATGATACTTATGTTTCAGTATTACAATTATATAGGAACATTTAACCTCACTGTTGGAGAGGTTAAAATTTATTTATTTCTTTAATAAAAACAAAGTGTCCTTCTGATTCTTATCGATATTTTGGGACTTTGTAATCTTTAAAATACAAATTAACTCATCAGTGTGGTTGATTTTTCATTTATTTGTAAGTGGTAGCAAATCTTAAAATCTTGCTATCTCATACTACATTTTTAAATTCTATTTATGCCTTTAATGGGAAAGGCTCTAGATCCAAATCTTACAGCTAGACAAATGTCAGAAATTAGATTTGTCAGAAACTAGACCATAGATAATACTTATAACCAATATAGTCTAACTAGTAACTATATCCTGGTTAGACATTGTATATAAGAATAATATGTAATTATTGTATGTAAATAACTTGATCTTAATAAAATTCATTAATGTTGTACTACTCATAGGTCGAGCCCTAGTTGTCGTATTTAATTGTTAAAAATAATTGAATAATGGGGAAAACATCTAAGGATAAAAGAGACATTTACTACAGGTTGGCAAAAGAAGAAGGTTGGAGGGCGAGAAGTGCTTTTAAGTTGCTGCAAATAAATGAAGAGTACAACATATTTAACGGTGTTCTGCGAGCTGTAGACCTCTGTGCTGCACCAGGAAGTTGGAGCCAAGTCCTGAGTAAGAAACTAAGACAAAATGCAGAAAACTCCGACATAGTCAAAATTGTAGCAGTAGATTTACAAGCTATGGCCTCACTTCCTGGTGTAAAACAAATTCAGGGTGACATTACGAAAACATCAACAGCAAATGAAATAATAAAAGAGTTTGAAGGCATGAAAGCAGATCTAGTTGTATGTGATGGTGCTCCAGATGTCACAGGCCTTCATGACATTGATGAATATGTTCAATCACAGCTTCTGCTTGCAGCCTTAAATATAACAACGCATGTCTTGAAGAATGGTGGAGTTTTTGTAGCTAAAATATTTAGAGGGAAAGATGTTACTTTACTGTATTCACAGTTAAAACTTTTCTTTGAATATGTCACTGTTTCAAAGCCCAGAAGCTCACGCAATTCCAGTATTGAAGCTTTTGTTATATGTCAGAATTACAAACCACCAGAAGGCTACATTCCTACAATGGTAAACCCACTTTTAGATCACAAATACTGTGATTTCAATCAATTTACGGGGCCAAACAGATTAATAGTACCTTTTAATGCATGTGGGGACTTAAGTGCATATGATTCTGATACATCTTACCCTCTATTGCTGGAAGGTCAACTTTCCTATGAATATAAGGAGCCAGTACAAGCACCAATTAATCCTCCCTATAAAGAAGTTTTAGAAAAAACAAAGAGTTTGCAAATTAAAAATTAATAAAATGTTATAAATACCATAAAGTATTTTAATCTCACATAATTGCTTTTGTGATAATGCAAAAATATATTATACAATTAGACATATGTTTGATAATATAATGAAAGATTTATTATTGAAAAGTTTAATTCATTTATATTTATAACAAAACAGATTAAAAGAAGAATAACCATCAAATATATATATACACAATGGGCATAACACTTAGTTGGTAGTTGTTAATTTCTATATATAAGTTGAAAAATTTAATATTTCAAATACATAAAAATGAGTTAACATGTTCCAAATTTTCTTTAGTACAAGATATTATATTGTATTAATAATTTTTATTTGTAAAAGCAGGTTTCTGTAGATATTTAATTACATCAACTACCTGCCCATTAAAGTCAAATCAATCTGTTTTGATAATTAGCAGAACAAATAGACAGTCAGAAATCCTAATTTTCTTTTGAAATATGTTGAGATGCAATTAAAAAAGTATTATTTTAATAAAATGTCTGATTTTATTACGTTAATATTTAATAATAACTTGCTTAAACTATGATATTATATTTTATTGAACTGTAGGTCATCACTGGCAACACACACTCTTCAATGACTTTGCTCTTCCGGCACTGAACATACCTACGGTTCTGAGACGTGGTCGCTGACTTTGGGCCTCATGCGAAACCTCAGAATCACTCTGTGTGCAATGGAGTGGGCTATGCTCGGAGTTTCTGTACGTGATCGAATCAGAAATGAAGAGATCCGTAGTAGAACCTTAGTCACATAGTCCGACGGACCGATGGACCTTGGGGCGCGAAGGTGCTGGAGTGGCGACCTCGCACCGGGCGGCGCAGTGTAGGGAGAGCTCCACAAGGTGGACCGACGACATAAAGAGGGTCGCCGGTAGCCGACTTGTGGGGTCGGGACTTGTGGACGTCATTTCGTGAGACCTATGTCCAGCTATGGAGGTCCATCGGTTGAAGCGACGACGACGATATTTTATTGATGTTATTGTCTTTATTCTGATTTTTGACTATGATTATAAAGTTGACTAGGTAGGTAAACGTTTTTTTTCATGTCTTAAAATAGGGTCTAGAAATATTACTGGCCAGTATACTATTTTCATCTATCAGTTGTCATCATAATCTTATTTTTCATTGTTACTATGTTGTGAGAAAAGAAAGTACATCTAAATTTTTGTCTTATTCTGTTAGACAGTCAAAATTTTTGTTTCACTTTAAATTCATTGTATCACAAAACAATGGCGCCTTACAAAATGCCTACAGTACAACAATTTCTTCAGAAAAAAGTTAGTATTATTTTTCCTTTCTTTTTGTAAAATCTTTCATAACTGATTGATTTTATTTTTCATTTCATTCTTTTGTTTTTGTTCATTTTTATTGTTCTACTTGGATGTTCTGTTTGTAAGTAAGGGCCTTTTTATAAAATAAAGTTTAATTCTTGTAAAATATTGATCAATTGCTGTCAATTTCACAATGTTTTTGGGGCTAACCGGCCACGCGGGCCGCTAGTTGGGTACCCCTGATGTAATAAAAAACGTAAAAGTATGTATTATTACACTGTTTCCCAAATAAAATAAAATCACCGACATATGTATAGAGTTTTTACCTCGAACTATTTTAACAGGTAGAGTAATAAATATAAGACATTGGGTATAGTTGCAAATTTTCCAAGAGACTGATCTGTCTGAAAATCATTGTTCCCATTGGTGTATTAGAAGTTTTTTCATCAATTTGTATGTTTTACCTTACTTGTACTGTACTTAATTCCTGTGTGAACGAGATAATTAATATCAGACTAAGCACCAACCAAGAAAAATCCTGCAGAATTTTGGAAATAGAAGTTTCCTTTCATCTATCAAATATACAGTATCAAGAAATATGAAAAATGAGTTTTATAAACTATATTGAAAAAATTGCAATTTTCAGAAAATCTACGATCACAAGGAGCCAGTGTGGGTTTATTTGGAAAGAGAAATGAGAGAAAATATTGACAAAAAACCTTATAATGAGAAAGTAGGTGAATGGCTACGATTTCTGAGGGATTTAAGATATTATTTTTATTGTGAAGGTAACGCTAAATTCTTTATTTAAATATGTAAATATATCAAATTGGTTTACCTAGCAGAGTATTATTTTTCGCATGAAAAGAAAAACGAAAATTGAAAAGGCTTAATAGAGAAGTTGGTCCACCTTGGTATTACGAACTTTCCAGCAGCCAGCGAGAAGTTCTGAGCGATTTGAAGTCGAACATCCATCAAGACTTGCTAGAGGATTTACCAGCAAGAATTCGGAAATCATTATCTGATCTTGGTGTTACTTTAAGGATACCTAAGCCAATATTAATGAAAGCTATGAATGACTCTGTGGAAGATCCCGGTGTATTCATATGGAATCTTTACACAGCTTATTATAAACAACCTCCAAGTGAATTGCGCGCAGGTAATATTGAAATTTTAGTGTCTGATCCTATCTTCTTTTACATTTTATACATATAATCGCTTCATTGCGTTATGTATCTCTGAACTTTGAGTCTATGATTATGAAGCGAAGTGCGATGGTTGGGTAAGATGAATAAATATTACACCAGTAAGGCTTTTATTTTGCAGTCTGAAGGGTTGTGCTGAAGGATTTGGAAGACAAATAAGGTATGATGGTTGTCAGGATAAAGTAGATTATTATTATTATTATGTCGATAATGATATGGGTAACAACGCGAGATAATTTCACCAAGAAAACATTTATGGCCGGAGCGTGATTTCAAGACGTGGTTGTGTTACCTACCCGCGACACCATGTGTCCTATAGGCTATATGGTAGTCGCCGTGGGGTGAGCGAGGTACTTGAAAAAACGGTGAAGGCGCTTACGCATTGCTACGTATATAAAAATCAGATATACGGATCTGTGTGCCCGTTGATAATTATTTTACAATAGTTATTATATATGTATCGCATAATGTATATTCTAGTCTATTTATATTATATCATGTTTCTGAGTAAATACAATGTATGAAACTATTTAACAATTTGAAAGTGTAGAAGTATAAATAAATGTAGTGTTGCCACTACATATATACACATTAACATATATATTATTATATTATAAAATGAGTACAATTTAAGCCATGTGTTCAATTACATACTTAATGTATTGTAATAAAAATAATTACGGATATCTTTAATTTTTTCTGAAATTATTCTTTATAAATGCTGATAGGTTTAACAATAACTTTTTATATATACAATATTATATTTTTTACAGTTATTTTTTACATGACTGATAAATTATTTGCAATCTTTTTTTGCGTGATTTATTTTATTACGTTATTATGGAACGATGACTAAATCTTGTACTTGACTCAGAAATCTTATAGTAAAAATGTATACGGGCGCTTACATGCAATATGTCTTCAGTTAAAAGCGGTCTAGACGTCGCTGCTAACAGAGTAAAGGCTAAAATAAAATTCAAAATGAAAACTTCCTTACTAATTTGAATTAACTATAAGGTATTATTTCCAGTATACGATATGAATGCAATGATTCTAATGTCGTGCTTAGTGTTTGTGGACTTAGCTGAATGTGTGGAAAGATTAGAGAAGCTGACACACACATCACAACCACCTAGCACAGTTTCCGATACAAGTATGTAAATTATTGTACATTTTTGGAATTAATTTTTCAGGGAAAAAAATGTATTTGTTTATACAGTCGGTTTACGGACGATCGTTTTAAGTGATAACATAGATGAAAAATAAACAATGCGAGTAGGCCGATCACGCCGCCCTATCGCTTGCTCCGCAATAAATAGTGAAAGTAGGCCGATGGCGCTTCTATCGTTTGTTCCGCACTCTCGCTTGCATGCGCGGCTCAGACGGACCGTGACCGTGAAAGAGTCATGTATTTTCGTGCGTGAAGATGATTTATAAGACGTTATCTCATCAAAAAATTTGTTTATTTGTAAAATTTTACGTTTTACGGCTATTTCCTGCGGTGTTATGAATGAATTGTGGGATGATAATGCGCTAATCCGATAAGAAATATATCTAGTATATTTTCCCACTGTTAGAATATCCTATTAATTGTCCAATTTTTCCAAAATTCGTAGAAACGCGAAAAAATACCCAACCGAAAATTCGTTATGGTGAATATTTGCAAAAATGTTACATACCTTGCTATAGTACACACTCGAGTAAGCAAAAACAGCAAAAGCCTCTGCCCTTAGGATATAAAGTGAGACTTCGCAGTAATGAGGTCAGTATTTATAAATGTTGTTACAATATGTTGTCACAAGCGTACCGTAATTTGGGACTCTCTTTACGTACATTTTACCTCAAATTAAGAGAGATTGTACTGAAAAATAATGTGTGGATTTTTGAAACCAGAATACCCCCAATCCGCAGTCGGCTATAATGCGACATCCCATAGATTGATGAAAATATTTGACGTGATGTAAAAAAAGTTTCACTTTAGATTAAGAAAATGTGTTATATTAGCGAATATAACATATTACCTATGCTTTTAAGTTTGAGTTTTTCTACAAATTTACATTTTTTTCAGTAAAATTTACTTTTTGACGATTTTTAGAAAAGGATAACATTAAAACTGAACAATTTTTATTCATTTAATTCACTACTATCCAATGCGACGTAGTTTTTTTATTATTCATATTAAACCACTAGGAAAGGTAAATCTATTAACGTCACACTGATGGGCACAGAGTTCCTCAATCGTAGGAGAGAGGGCTTTAGACCATAGACCCACTACGCTGCTCCTCTAGAGGGTAGGCAGAGTCCACATATCCAGGATTTGAACCGCGACTCCTCTAAATGCATCTCACCTACTAGGCCATCATGGCTTTAATTAATTAAAGCTTAAGTGATTATAAATGTACTTTAAATAACGAAATTTGTAATCTATTCCATATCACAATTAAATGCTGTCATTATAATTAAAGCGTTTTTCAGAGCTATGAACGACTTTGTAAAGATCATACATTTGTAAGTATAAGTACTGTTGTTATTATATGCATTTTAATTGGTATAATGTTTAACATTTTCAATTTCTTACACTCACAGCTTGAAAAACGTAAAGAACGCAATAAAAAAGAAAAACAAGCTGAACGAGTGTGTAATTACAAATTTTGGGAACCGCCTAGTACTCTCCGTTAGTATAAATTTGATCTTAGACGTCATCTATTTTATTGATATTTAGAGAGAGAGAAAACATTTTATTACACACAAGATAAAAATAAAGAGACAAATAAACTAAGATACTTATTACTATAATATAGCGTGCAAAGGCGGTCTTATTGCTACTAGCAATCTCTTCCAGACAACCTTATTATGTAAAGAAGCAAACTAAAATAAATAATAGGACAGAACAGCGCCAAAAACTTAAAATAATATAAAAAAATAAAATTTTGTTTTTCACTATATGAGATATTACATATAATATAAATAGTATATACATAAATATCAATATATCTTTAGATACATATTGAAAATATATACACAAATGATACGAAATAAAAAAATATATACAACATAAAGAAAAGGGAAAGATATAAACGTTATTCACAGCAGTTTTCAGTTAAATAGAATTCTTTGAGGCGTGTCTTAAAGATGGCTAATGACTAGGTTTAGGTTTCCCATGTACAAATTATGAATATAATCTGTTACATTATTCACCCAAAGAGGTCCTATATCTATTCATAAACTTCTTATAGTTGTAAATTCCAATTAAATGCATTTTAATTGGATAGGTTTTTTTTTATAAAATTCATACAATATATTTTATATTCAAATCATTATCTAAGCTTTTAATCTAAGAATGGGCTTAATTTTAACTTTCACAGCTAGGGAAACATTGCAGATAACATTAAAGTGCTTCTTCGATTTTGATTTAAAAAAAACTCATTAAAGGAATCAGTTCAAAGGAAATTCAAAATTTTTCAATAAAGATAGCAGGATTAAAATATGTGTATTATCTACACTAATAAATACCACTAAAGTATCTAAATATGTATTCCGAATTCCCGATTCAGAATTTCCGATAAATATTTTTCAATTAATTAATTTCAGGTAATACTGACCCTAAAATGGTTGCTTATGTGAACAAATTGAAAATGCTAAAGATAAAGGCGAAACCTAAATACAAGGCTCCGTATAAAAATGTTCAATATCAAGTGGGCGGCATTTCATTCGTAGGAGGAAGGCCACGAGTTTTATTAAGTAGTAAGTAATTCCTATTTCTTGTTTATTATTTAGTCTAATAAATACTTATGCTCTATCCTAATTTTTGCGTATTATTTTTAATTATTACTTTATTAACTTTTAAAACCCTAGATAATATGGAAACGTTGTTATTTCGTAATAACTTGTTTTATGGCAGCGACTTCTAGTTCACTAGTATCAACCTTAGTCCATAGGATCAATATTCTTCGAGTAAAACCCGAAAATAGCAGGTCCTTTTTTATTTATTCAAAATAATTGTTATTGTTTTCAATAACATTCTCTTTTTAAATACTGATCCTGGAAATCAAAACATCTCTTAAATACAACATGGCTGGCGACGCAACAGGGTGTGGATCCCTTAAACCGAAAGTTAAAATGTTGGTGACCCCACTCTCACGGAAGAAAAATTGCTACTGGCAATTAATGCAATGCAAAACCCTAATTCGACTGCGCTATATCGGATACGATTCCTAGTAGAACGAAATGTATTTTCTAATTTGTAAAGCAAAGACATGCTTTGCATGTAACAAAAAATTATTTTGAATTTGGGCATATTATCTTCGACTGTGTCATTTATTACCATCAGAGTCTACTTGGTCTACCAAGCTAGTTATAACATCTAGCTACTGTGATTTTTATATCCATAAGTCCTCTTCCATTATTATTTCATCTTTTAAATTAATCTCCCTTTTTAGACGTTGCACTTCTACCGACTGGATATATACCAATAAATGGCGGAACTGTTTCTATCGGTGGTGTCGGCATTACGACTATACAGGGTTACAGGAAGTACCCTCGAGACGCGAGCGAGATTTGCGATAAAACTTGTGATTGCGTAACTAAATGGTTAGTACCTAAAATTCTAAGTATAGCTCGTTATGATAAATCATTTAATAATATATTTTGTTTATATAAAAAACGTTATCTGTACAAAATATTTTTTTTTAAATAAAATTTCTTTGCGCTCACTTGAATTGGGGAATAAGTTGGTAAAGGCGTGTCGATAGCGTTACGAAGTGTGATTGGACGTGGCAAACGGCTATAAATGTTTTACTTCTTGTGGCCTAAAGAAAGTCGTTTTATTTTGTAACTTTTACAATATCAGTAATATGTAGACTTTATAATAGCCGAAATTCTTTTGAGAAGTTTGTTTAACATTTTTAGGGAAGGTAAAGTTATGGAGTTTATCAAAAAATCGAAATGCAAATGTGGTCACCTCTATGACTACTACCACGAAGGAAAATCAAAAGAAAAGTATTTCTATCCGCCAACAAAACACGGGCGTTTATGGGTTGACAACGCTAAAGTTTTTCAAATGGACCCAATGGAAGACTTCATAAGGGATACGTTTAGAGAATGCTTGATGTCTGCTGAACCGACGGTATAATTTTACTGTAGTAGATATTTGTTTTTATTTAGGTACTAGGTATTCTCCGCGTAGTTCTAGACCTCGTGGGAAATCCGTATTAAATGACAGTTTACATTGCGAAAGTCAAATATCATAGGAAAACTCAACGCATTAAAACTGAAAATAAAGGATTAATTTCTCTAAATTTCAAGCTAATCGAAAGTTTTGAATATCTCGTGTGATCGAGTTAGTTTAACGGTCTAAAACCATCTTCGCATTATTGCCTTTCTAATGAAACCGGTATAGGGCACATATTCAAAGTCTAAAACGGATGAAGGAAAGAAGGTTTTTGTTATATATGTGTACATATTGTAATGTCTTTTTGTTGGGGTATAGAATTGTCTGTCTTCATGTATATCAATTATCACATATCAATAATTGTTACTCGTATCGTTTTGACCACCCACTATTGTAATTTGTAGCGTCCGTCCCCTCCCCTCGCGCTATAACTTCATTGACTCACTTCAAAGTTCACAGATACATAACATATATATAAACTGTTACAATTCAAAATGGCGGCGTTAGCAGACTAGGCAAAATAACAATTTCAATATAGACTTCAGAGGTACCAGCTACCAATTAGTGTGGTCAGCTACAAGCTGGTGTGACTAGCTGCAAACTAATGTTGTCAGCTAACAATATATTATATTAATTTACAGCCTGAACCTTCAATGCCAACAATTTCACCATCGGGTTTGAAAGAGAAGGAATTGCTCGCGGTAATCAATTTTGTTACAATGATTACACATATTAAAAAACAAGATGTGATATTTTATATCTAATAATTTCAGGCATTTTTGGCGGAGTTGTCTGATACGCCACTTCTAATACCGCACTTGCCAAAAGCGAATCTTTTGAAAAATCTACAGGAATGGGTCAGAAAACGTGTTAAAGGCAAATTAACACCTGCACAAAGTAGTTAGTAAAATTATTTACTGATTTTATTATTTAGATTATAGTGTACCTTCACATTTTTTGCAAAAACTTCTTTCGTAGACAAAGACAAATTTGACGGCTTGTTAACACGAATAGTCGCTTCCCTAGCCCAGTTCACTTTTCGAGAAACTTAAAAAAAAAATTGTATTTTCTAACCCTACTAAAGTAAAAGATGCATTTCATTTCGATGCTGTACAGAAACCACAACTCAGCGCTCTACTATCATTTACTATTCCATTACACTTACCATCAGGTGTGATAATAAACCAGCCTTAACTACTGAAAAATAAATTTTTGTTTGCTTGACGGCACGTTTATACCGCTGGAGTACTTATTAGCCAGGGCCGAAACCTCTCAGTAGTCTAGATCCAGACAAATTAGAAAATACAATTTCCCATGTTTGTCCTGGCAGACATCCACCCCGGAATCTATGTAAGCTAAGCAATTACTCGCACCTTTACGCCTATGAAAACGATTTTTTTTATTTCAGAAAAATTATTACTACAGTCACAACGTCGATGGTTAGACCTAAAACACATGGATTTCAGAGCTAGAGCATACAGAATACCTTTTACATTGAAACAGTTAAAGCATATGAACTGGTCTCACAGACATTTAGTACAGAAATTGGTAAGTACCTAACACAAGGAGAGAGAGGATTTAATGGATTACGCGTAATTTCTTGTTTCTGATATTGTATTGAAAAATTTAGGACTCATATTGAATTTCTTTCACATTGTCTATGCTTAATGCGAAATAATAATGCAAATGTTAGGTTTTTCACTTCACATTAGGTAAACGAAAGTTTAAAACATATTTTCCAACATGGACACGTGTACATTTACCATCTGGCGACTGCGATGAAAACCATGCACCACGGATTATATTTTTAATTATGTGACAAGATAAAAAATATAACAAAATCGTTAAATAAAAGCTCATTCTTAAGTTGGGAATAAATTTCTAGCAGGAACTAGTGAATGTGGGAAAGCGAAATTTACTAATCATATTTCTAAATTCAACATTAATAAGTTTGAAACATTTGCAGTTCGAAATTCTGTTAAACGATTTCGTTTCGAGAAACAGAATAAAACAATTGAATCAAACAAGACTATGGTGGTCAACGACAAAATATGACGCATATCCTAGTAAACCGTTTTTGTAAGTATTAAATATATGGATTAAATTCAAGAAGAAGAAACAAATAATACATCAACCATAATATTCAACATACCAAATTCAGCAATAAAAAAGCGTGGCCTAAATTATTTGATAAACATGTAATGTCCTGGTTAGCGTATGGAGTCTCTTCGATGTATTAATTAATTATGAATACATCACTTTATCAGGAAATCATCTTTGTACGACATTCCCCTCCCCCCGCGCCGAAGCTGAGGTTGGGGGGGGGGGGGCGGAGTATTATCCGAATTATAAACAAGTACATCTAATCATAGATCTGTACATAAAGTGAAACCTTCGGACCTTTTAAGTTAGCTTTTAATTTATGGCGCTGTAAAGTATCTTGCATAAACTTGAAACTCAAAAATTTGATTTAAAAAAATTAGACGAACAAAAAGTATTTTATTAACTATTGAATATTTTAACAAGATGTGTATAGGAAGAATGTGACCTAACAAGAGACATTATTAGTATTAACAGTTGCAATTTATTTTCAGAGATATTTATTTTACTTATATGCCTGGACGAATGAAGGATACCTTCCTCATAAATCCATATAGCTCGGAACTTACTCCCAAACATGGAGCAAAGACATGTCCCTTATAAAAAAATGTTTAAGTCAGTTGTCTTATTGTACTACGTAAGAATGTTTGTTTCTCTGTCAAATAAGATGTGTGGTAATTGATAATTATATCCTTTGAAAAAAAAATTGAATAAATATTTGTGCTCGATAAAAATGTTTTTTATTTCTTAAACAAAGTTTTACCTATAATATTGACATGTTTCGATAGGAATTTATTTCATTGTTGTGATTATATTTGTGTGATAATTTTTAATTGTATTGTGCAGCATTGAAGTAAACCTTTCCAAATGAATTCTAATATATCTATGTCATGCATTCGGAAAGTAAAAAGCACGAAAAAAAAAAACAATTTACTTTATGTGAATTTCCCGCCAAATATCGTGTGCTTGTCTTTCCTCACATAGTTTTGTATAATTTTATCTCTTATGAAAAGGCAAAGGTTTTAGACCATACAACCTCTATTTCTTCTTCTTTAATTTATGGCTTTTAACCTCTATTTCATTTGGTCTGTTGCTTAGATTTTTTAAATTTGTCCCTAATAAAAAAGACGAAGATTTTAGGCTTTACATTTCTTATGACAAATATTGTAGTGAAAATCATAGTTTTATATGGTGGAAATCTGACGGAGTTCAGGTAAACCACTCTATTTTAATTGAAGTAGGTGAAAATATACTTTAATCGTTTGGTAACAAACAACATAAATATTTACATTGAGCTGCTTATTTTTATGTGTAAATTTATGAAGTCCAGTGTATTTGATATAGTTTACACAATCGTATATTTGAAATTCTTGATACAATTTAGTGAAAGGTATATCTTAAACGATATTCGATATTTTTGATAATAGCGTCTGTGACTGTGTCACAGAGTATATTGATGGTTCTTTGTCAATACATGTCAGCTGTTTGTGAAGCAATTTCCAAATAAAATATATTAACAATGTCGGGCAGGCAAGCCATACAAGTTGGCACCAAAACTGTAAGGCCCGTGCTTTCATTGACCCCAGCAGATGCTAGATCTAGAGTGTTAAGCCTCTATAAAGCATGGTATCGTCAAATCCCCTACATAGGTTTGTAACCTGTTATGTCATCAGCTTTTTATTATGGTTAATATTTATATGGTATACAATAAATATTTTTGGAAATCCCATTATTTTAAGTCATATAATATTGGCTCAATTATATGTATCCCTTCTTTAATTTTAATATAAACATTTAGTTCCAGTTCCAGTGGCGCACTATTGGACAATTAACTCACTCTTAATATAGTGCTAAGGAGGCTGTTAAGTTTATATTATTGCTAGCTCTGTATGTCGTTTTGATTTCAGTCAAGGATTATGACATGCCAAAATCCGAAGAACAATGCAGAGCAAAACTCAGGGAACTTTTTGTTAAAAACAGAGATGTTAAAGACATAAGAGTGATTGATATGCTTGTAATTAAGGTAATTGCAAATTTTTATTCATCATAAAATTTATTTTGCTTATAATTAGTGCATTCAATACTACTTAACACATAGAAACTAAAGTTTGATATGTCACAAACCACTGTATTCGTACTGCATGTAATACAAAGATAAACAGTATTGCTGTGTCACCAGTCCCCTTTGCGTTTTGTGTTGTTTTTACCAAGCATTAAATTGAAATGAATTTTTGTTTATACATAAGAAATCACCCTTACTTCACTTGATTGTCATTAAGTATTTCTAGCACAGCCTTGGTAAGTATATCTAATAAAACCCTAATAATTATTTTATTTTATATTATCTTAATTATAAATAAATGTCATAAAAATATAAGTGTCATTTAAATAAGTTTAATTAAATATTAAAATATTCTTTATGCAATTATTTTATTACTTCATTCTACTTGTGTATTTTGTGTTTGAAATAACAATTGCTTTATAAATACTTTTTTATTCACCCATAATAGTTCGAACATGTTTTGTAAACTGGTATTGGCTGACACTTGATGTTATCATTTTAAGCAGGAATTGATTTAAATTTATTTTTTCCATCATATCTATTTGATGGCCTTCCTTGCGCAGTGGTTTGAGTACATGCTTTGTTAGCAGAGGCCCCAGGTTCAGTCCCTGGTAGCAAAGAGATTTGTGTTCTAGTACAATTATGTGTAGAAACCATAAGAGATAGATTGCTTCTAACCAGATAAGCCTGTCATCTTAGACTGTATTATCACTTACCATGAAGTATGATCACAGTCAAGTGCTAAACTGTCAGCAATAAAAAAGTGTAGCACATTACAGTAACACAGAGTATGGGTAAAGTGGAAGGCACTTGTCCGAGCAGCCCAGTCCAATATGTTGGAGCCAATGGCTTGTATCAGCTGATCGTGTAGCATTTATAGTCTCAATCGAATGATTTGATACTTTTAGAATATACAACAATTTGTATATTCTAAAAGTTTCACTCTCATCGTGGCTTCAACCAATTCGACGTCCACTGCTGGACATAGGTCACACGAAATGATGTCCACAAGGCCCGATCTTGCGCCGCCTGTCTCCAGCGGCTACCGGCGACCTTCCTTATATCATTGGTCCACCTTGTGGGGGGTCTTCTTACACTTCGTCGTCCTACACTACTCGCATCATGATTATTTAAAACTACACAATGTTTTTTCTATGCTATTTGTTTTAGGGCCAGATGGAATTGAAAGAAGCAGCAAACATCTGGAAGCAGAAGGGCCATATTATGACCTATTTCAAACCAACAGAAGAACCAAAACCCAAAGATTTCCTATCAAAATTCTTTAATGGTGTAGAATAATTTAACATTTTGTAAACTGTATAACCTTGTGATTAAGTAAAGCATTGTAGAAATAATGAAATAAAGGACATGTTTTGAACATGCAAATTAAATGTAGTAACTAACTGTTACATGGTGTTCGATCCCTTTTCTTTCTTAAATAATAATAGCCTTTCAGCCTATGTGTCTGCTACTTATGATGTATCTCCGCCAGTGAAAGTCTTGTCAAAATAGATCCAGCGGTTTCAGAGATTACTGGGAATAAACGGACAGAACTTTTTTTCATGTATCATCACTGTATATACTTCGCGATGCATTTAGTAAGAAGCTTAGTATGAAATTACAAATATCATACATTTGTATAGAGTAATCACAATAATTTACAAGTGACATATATTCATTTATTAACTATCAAAATGCTTGTTCATATCAACAAGGTATAATTTTTTATTAAATTTCTGAAATCAATAATTGTAATAAATAAAGAAATAGGGTTTGGCTGTGACATGCATACGTTTATCGCTGTGCGGGTCTTCCCCCTTCGCACTTGCTGTGTTACAGTCCTTACTTAGCATAATAAATTCTTTGATCCTTTAGCTATCCAGAGGTGTAATTGAATTTTGGATGGAGATGATAGATATATAGCTGCAACACCAAACAGTAACCCCCGCTTTTGTTATTCGTTTTTTTTAATTACCTTCCTATGGTTTGTCAAGAAACTCCATTTATTATTGCAACTGCTTCTGCCACCTAACAATTACAGATTTAGAATAGATCTCAATATAAGGGAAATAGTGGAAGATAAATGAAATTAAGTTGGGATAGCATGGTGATTAGAATGGATTTCAAGAGTAAACCAGCAGTTAACTCCTTACCTTACCTCTGTAGTAATCTAAGTAAAGCATATAATGCCATCTGTAAATGGTTTGAAATTTTAAAAAAGAATAGTGGAACCGGAAGCCATTTTAAATGTTAGAACTGCTAATATGTCAAACCCTTCATTGTATTGCACTTGTCAAAACGAGAGTGTCAAACTAAAACCATTGTCTTATACATGATTATAAATAAAAGTTGCTATTAGTTTACAAATACTGACTTGAGAAAAATGGCAGGAGCCGGGTGCAAAATGGCCAGACCTGTACTATCAGCAGACTACAATGAGGCCCATAGACGTGTTATGAGATTATACCGGGGCTACTTTCGATATATTCCTTATTTACGTACGTAATTATGATTATTTAGAAAGTTGCTCACTCAAATCCTACTATTAGGACACACTTACAATATATATATTAGTATATCTTGTTCATATTTTTATTCCTATATGTCACATAATTTGAGTTTTATATTTAGAGTTTATTTACTTAGCAACGTAGAAAAAAATATTTTATATAATCCACAGTTAAATTCATGGACGTTCCTAAAACCGAACAGGATTGCCGTATGAAAATAAGGGAATATTTCTATAGGAATGCTTGCGTTATGGACGTACGAGTCATTGACATACTTGTTATAAAGGTTTGATTATCTGGCGATAACTTTTTTTATTGCTAACAGATTAGCGCTTGATTGTAATCACACGTGATGGTAAGTCTAAGATGTAAAACTCGTTAATCTGGTAAAAGGCCATTTACTTGTTATGGTTTCTACACAGCATCGTACCGGAACACAAATTACTTGCTTATCGGTGCAACTTTTGCTGATAAGGTGGTAACTAGCTACGGCCGAAGTCTTCCTACAGTCTGACATAATGCAATTTCCTAAATTCGCCCTACCGCATCGGTACTAGAGACCTCTGCTAGCAAACAGAAAACTTGCGTTTGCGTTGCGTTGAGTTTTCCATTCAGATTTTTTCAATATTTGCCCGAATTTGGGAAAAATTTGGCGGTGTGATCCACCCCCGTGCCTCGGAGAGCACGTTAAGCGGTCGATCCTAAACCTGATCTCTCTCCGGTCGTGTCGAATTGCCGTCACATTAGCGTATTACACCTGTCAACCCGCAGTGGAGTAGGGTGGTGTGTCTATGCTCTTATAACCTTCTCTCCTTTTAGTAAGAAGGCCTGTGCCCAACTGTGGGGCGTTAATAGGCTGCTGCTTATTAGCTACTTACAATGAATGTCACTTTCAAAAATTTCAAGTCAGTCGCAAAAATTTTTGAAAATCATGTGATGAGTGAATTTTTGCATTTGCATTTCTAATGAAACAGTTTAGGTTAGAGGCACATCAATTGGATGGTTTTATAGTCTATAAAGGACAATGCAACATTTTGTCCATATATTTATATTCGTCTTGATCCGGAGACTTACATATTAGCTAACATCGCTCCTTTCTTTGAAGGGTTTTATAAACCTGAAAGAAATTACTCACCAATGGCAACAAAAGGGCCATATTATGGCACACTGGAATCCCACCATTGAACCGAAACGATGCGATTTCATTGGCAAGTTTTTAGCAAACGAAGATTGATAGCTATATAAAATTCAGAAAAATAGAAAAATCGTTTGGTTAAATTTCATCAATCATAACCACATATAATAGGAAGTTCTCTCAACAAGAAGAGTCAAAAGAGACCATTACACGACGTTCAGAAGCTATATACTTAGTATAATCTCATATAGAGCTTAACTATCTGTGTAAGAAAATATGCCCGAGTAGATAGGAAAACGCAAATATACTCTCTAATCTGTCACTCCACTAGCCCAATCGGACCTTTAATCCAATATGGCTGAAAAGTAATCAAATGCAGATCGAATTACGTAAATTGATCATGAAAGCAAAGGTGTGCAGCGCATATCCAATTGTTTTTCATCCGATGAACGGTCAGGAGTGTGGGTCGCGGCGATGGCGGAGAACTAGCAAAATCCACTAAAACCCAGCGGAACCCTCTTCATGCTTGATTAAGGCACAAGAGAAGCTTTCACATTCTTCCCTGTCGTCTCGGATGAATCCGACTAAGGATTCACCGAGACGAGGTGGTCCGTTCCCACTTATAAGTTTTAAAATTCCAGGAATTAAATTCTCAACAAACCTTTTTTTTTCATCAGAATATTAAAACTTTTCATTAAAACAAAAAAATATATTCCCTATATATTGACTAGAGTTATTTTGTTG
The DNA here is from genome assembly GCA_015832385.1 of Elymnias hypermnestra. Taxonomy (NCBI): domain Eukaryota; kingdom Metazoa; phylum Arthropoda; class Insecta; order Lepidoptera; family Nymphalidae; genus Elymnias; species Elymnias hypermnestra. The sequence continues at coordinate 2,358,946 of JACTOM010000025.1, forward strand.
CTCAACTGACCAAAATTTAACAGCATCGTCCTAAAGTTTTTAAAAACAATACTTTGCGGGTTACTACGATTTGTGTTTCAGCGTCGATATGATCTATCGTTGTACAACCTTACAAGGTGATCTGGTACCATTCGCCTTTTGAAAGAATGCCAATTTATCATGATTATGTCGATAGTTGTGCTGCCCTTAGTCTTTTTATCGGTATTTTCTTGATAAATAACTGATACTGCGACTTGTAATAACTCCTCAAATAGTTATTGAAGTTTTTGAGTGGTGTACAGTTACAGTTACTTTTTCCTTTTGGAAGTTTTGAATATTTCGAATAACCGGTTTTCAGAACAGGGTTGATAAATTGTTGATCAAATAAATTTTTAAATAATAAATTTATCATTTATTTCATCACGTATAATCCACATCACATGCCTTACAAAGGCGATTAACTAAGTAAAACGATTGCATATATGAAATTGTAAATCTAATTTAAAAAATTACAGCTGTTAATGCAAACTTTATTGGAAAATTTCACAGTTGCAATCGTTTTCACATAATAAGCAAAATTATTACTAAAATATATAATTTAGATGTGGGCACTTGGTGTTATTGTTGATTTATACAATTATGTATCGCACTATAGCGAAACGACAAATTTTTTAAACGATGTTAGTTAGTTACTTCAAATATAACTCTTTTTTTGATATACATATGTGTTACCTTTCACAACCATTAAAATTACAATATATTGTGATAAATAATTTATCATACATGCCTAGTTATCTACTTATAATTTTAACATGAAGTACACACGTATATAACAGAAGCATATCTTTGGATTAGATATTGTAATAAGTGGAGTAATAAAATAGTAAAATCTTATTATTTTCCAATAAAGATCTTGTTAGGGGCTTAGGATAGACACTATATTGTATATTACGCATCTGGGGCGAAAAACGAGCGTTTTCGCTTGCGAAATTTTGTCATCAGGGGAAGGGTGATAAACTGGCCGGTGCGGATTTCTATTTATGCCCTTTTTTTCTCGTGGTGCGTATATAGTAGGTTTACGATTTTTCTTACACTGAGCTTGACCTTTAACACTAATAAACACGTGACTACTTGGTTTCCGGCAGGAAAAGTGAGTTAGGCGCATGCGCGTTAGTGCTATCTAACCGGGAGCGAACGAGACGCTTTTGTCTCGCTTATAGGGATCGAAAAGCGTATAAGAAAAAAGTAGCTTTGCAACTTCTTTTTTTTTCAAATAGTAAAGTAAAAGTACTTTACTTCGACTTACATTCGACATATTATATTATTTTGTATTAAACGCGCGTCTGTAATTAATTTGTCACTACTATATAATTATAGTATATACATAAGAAAAAATCAATAAGTGTTTAACATCTAAATAAGTACTGCGCTTCCAAGCTTTATGCTGTTAACTTTTTACTACAACACATACGTCTTTTGTCTTGGTATATATATATTGGTTAATTAAAAAGATACTGTTTGTAAAATTTTTGCCATGATTGATTTAGATTTGAAGACTTAGATTTTAATTAATTTAGTATATACTACAACAAAGATTAATACATTTTACAAAAAAAATGTAATGTAATTACTTTGTGATTTTGAACCTATTAAAATCACCCATATCTCCTTTAGTTAGATTGTTGGCGTGGTATGATTCTCACTTGTGTACGGAATCAGCATTAAACTCAACCGTATTTTTTTAAATCACTGACTGTTGAGAGATTGACTGTAATCTCACCTGATAGTAAGTGATGATACAGTCTAACACGAAAGAAGCACTGAAGCTTCCCACTAGTCCAGATTCAGACGAAATTAGAAAATGCACTTTTCTAAACCTGTCCTGGCGTGATTCGAACCCAGGGCTTCCGCTAGCGAAACGTGCATTTGCACTATTGAGCCAACGAGGCCGTTAAATAATGCGCATATCATTGATTGTGTTTTATTTGTTAGTAATATTGTTTTTTTTAATCGTCAAATTCGTTATATTTATTAAACAAATTTTTGTTGTACCTTTTCCTTATAAAAAAGTTTCGATGTTACACATCTAACACTTGTACCTCTACAATTAATTATTTTATAGACATGATATTAATATAATTTATAAAATACTTTTGATTCATCATTGCATTGCTCAGTATATCAATAGTGGTTACGGAGTTAACATGCAATGTATATGTCGTCATTTGTATACACATAAATAAAAATCCTATATACTTTTCAAACTCTTTTGACTATTTCAACGCTTCAATACTAAGGCATGATTTTTGTATATGAAAAAAGACACATGTTTCAACCATTAATAAATAAATACTGTAAAAAAAATATATACGACTACCTATCTACGACTGATATATGAAGCCTTTTAAATTTATTGGTACGTACATGGTCATCAGGGTAACCATTTAAAATCTAAAATTACATTAGCCTAAAACAATACTTGGACAATATCCAATTACAATAACTAAGTATATATCTAAACAAAACTATGGCGCAGCGCCGGCAAATCTTGACGACAAAAGTCATCCACTATCTATAATTACATCTAGTGAGGTCTTTCTTCGCGTTTGAGGTACTTCACAGCAACATCTTCACAAATTCTGCAAAAAAATATCATTTGGTTATTAAAGTGAGTAAATTCTATTTTTACTTCCGAGAGTAGTATTAAATACGTGGACGCGTACCGCTAATAATAGGATGGATTGATTTGAAATGTAGGAGGCTTTGACTGTCATAGGAGGTCATTCTATTAAAACAACTAACAAAACTTATACATATAAAAAATTATAACAGTCATTCAGATCCTCGGTTCAAATCCCGGGTCAGAAAAATTTAAATTTCAAATATTTGCCCGAAGTAGGGATGTTGGCGGGGTGCCTCACACCCGTGCCTCGGAGAGGACGTTAAGCCCTCGGTCCTGCGCGTGATCTCTCTCCGGTCGTGTCGGATTCCTGTCACATGCCTATGCCTGTCAACCCGCAATGAAGCAGCGTGGTGGCTACACTACATTTACTTGTATTTATACACTTTTACATTGTCACATAATTTTATATTTTGTTACGCACCCTAGGATCCAGCTTTAGCAGCGGAGTGCGATAGTTATTATATTGACGGACAAGTGGGCAGACGGTATGCAGAGCGCCAAAGAGGATTTATGCTTAGTTCAGTGGCCAGCGTGTTGATACTGACAAAGCAAGGCTGGAATTCCGTTCCGTATCGAAAATTAGAAGAAAATGATTTATGATTTCGTACGGAAGATTGGATGGCTGTAAAACTGTTACTAAGGAAAATCTGATAAAGAAGGAATAAATAATTGTATCGAGACGAGTATGGCTTTGCTGCTATGTACGCCAGCAAAAGCACATTGGTCGAATGGGACAAATGTAGGGGTCTAAGGCATTCCAAAACGAAATAGAAGACAGGTAAGGTATGCGGTGGCAATTGCAACGAGCCACTACAGTACAAAGGCTATGTTAAAAACCATAGGCATTGCAGGAGACTCTACTTGCAGAGCCTGCAATGAGGAAGAAGAGACAATAAGGCACTTACTGTGCGAATGCAATGGCTTAGCCAGAATACGAATGAGTCTGCGGGAGTGGCCTATCCGCAACCAGATGACTTTAACGGCACCAACCTAAAGCCTACTGTCAGACTGTTAGAATGGATGTTTGAGTGCATTTAGGGGAGACTAAAGGATGGGGCGCGTACAAAAATCCACATGGGTCGAAGTGCATCCACTGTCTCAGTGGGCCCCATCGCAAAACAATAATAATAATAATACCTAAAAATATTACATTATATAAATAGAGTAGATTATGAGATACATATATAAAAATCAGATCTACTGATCTGTCCGTCCGTTTATAATTAATTTACAATATTTATTATATATGTATTTCGTAATGTATATTCTAGTCTATTTATTCTATTTATATAATCCAATATTTTTAGGTAGATATAGTGTATAAAACTATCTGATAATCGAAAGTGTATAAATATAAATAAATGTAGATTTGCCGCTACAGGTCTATACTCTAATAACCCTCTCTCCTGAGTGGGGAGGATGAGTGAGTGAGGAGGCCCAGCAGTATGACGTTAATGGGCTGCTACAATAATCAGTAAATTATAAAAAATATAGCCTTGATTTATAAACACACAGTCGAAAACTACCTTCATAATCAATTCGGCCGTCGCGATCGATGTCACCAAGCGCCAAAACCTGGTTGAGTTGCGCGTCAGTCACAGGCTCCCCTATCATTTCCAATGCCGTGCGGAGCTCATCTCTTGTTATATAACCGTTATCGTCGCGGTCGAAAACTCTGCAATAAAAAACAGTTTAATTAAAGTTTACATTTGTGCAAGAGGTCTTTCAGTTATGCCAGTTGAGCAAAGCTTCTTTCACTAGTCTCGCCTTGCTTGGCAGACAGTTTATAATAACAGCTTTTATGAATATTTATACTTAAATAGGACATGGTGAGAGAGAGTATTTGAAAGCCTATTAACAAGCTAAAATGGGCACAGGCGGCCGCATTCATAAGTGATAGGCTTTTTAGAGCTTTGACCGATCACATTTCCAACGTGGGGGTTAGCATGCTACACACCCTAGAATTTCTCTCGGGTTTTGCAAAATATGACAGGTTTACGATTTCCATCACTTTTTTATTTAAAGAAACTAAGTGTAGCAAAAAAATTAATATGCATTCCCAAAAACTGTTACATTGTCGTCAGTAGCGATAAGTATAGATAGTAAGCGATAGATTTAAAGCTCACTCGCTCTTTTAGGTTTTGTTATACATCTGTGAACTTTGTAGTTAGTCTAAGATTAGATGTACTAGTCTATAATTTAGATAATAACCCCCATCCTCAGCTTTGGCTTTGGAAGGGGCGAAATGGTATACAACGATGACGTTCTGATGCAATGAGCATGAGAATTCCATTAGAGATATAAGACATTATATACCCTAAAAAGACATTACAACGGCTTTAGATTTACTAATAAGGAAATAGAGACATACTTAAATGCCGCGAGTAAGTCTCTCGTGATTTCCTCCTCTGAGTCACCTCCACTCGTACTAACATCCATTCCTTGTAACGCTTGAATCTTCGTCACCCACTGCATGAATTCATTTTCATCAATAATAACACTGCCTGAAACCATACGTATACTTTATTATATTTACATGCGTATTTATATACGCTGTGTGTTCAAAAAGTATCGCGAATTTTGTGTTTTTTTCAAAAATTATTTATTTATTCATGAATATCTATTTTGTCCCCTTCAAAGTAATCCCCATGAGATATTATACACTTGTGCCAACGGTTTTTCCAATCTTCGAAGCACTTCAAAAAATCATTTTTTTTTTTTTTGTTCAGCTCCTCCTTCGATGCCGTCTTTATCTCGTCAAGAGAAGAGTAACGTCGTCCTTTCATGGGCCTCTTCAGTTTAGGGAACAAGAAAAAGTCACAGGGGGCCAGATCTGGGGAATACGGTGGCTGCGGCATCATTAGTGTGTTGTTTTTGGCCAAAAAGTCGCGCACAAGCAACGATGTGTGAGCAGGGGCGTTATCGTGGTGCAAAAGCCAATTTTTGTTCTTCCACAAATCCGGGCGTTTCTGGCGGATTGCTTCGCGCAAATTGCGCATAACTTGCAGGTAATATTCCTTATTGACCGTTCTTCCCTGTGGCAAGAACTCATGATGCACCACGCCCCTGCAATCAAAGAAAACTGTCAGCAAAACTTTCACATTCGATCGAACTTGGCGCGCTTTTTTCGGTCTTGGTTCGTGCGGCAGCTTCCATTGAGATGATTGAGCTTTGGTTTCCACGTCATAACCATAAACCCACGATTCGTCACCAGTTATGACCCTCTGGAGCAAATTTGGGTCGTCGCGGACAGAGTTTAACATCTCATTAGCAATGTTCATGCGATGCTGTTTTTGGTCACAATTGAGCAATTTTGGTACGAATTTCGCGGCGACCCGTCTCATGCCCAAATCATTGATAAAAATCGAATGGCACGAGCCAATCGATATGTTTAGGTCCTCAGCAACTTCTCTAACGGTGATTCGACGATTGGCCAATACCATTTTCTCCACTTCATTAATTTTTTCGTCTGTTGTTGAAGTGCTCGGGCGTCCGGCACGCTCTTCGTCGTTCACATCTTCTCGGCCTTCTGAGAACATTTTGTACCACCGATAAACGTTGCTTCGGTCCAAGGTAGCTTCTCCGTATGCCACAGTCAACATTCGGAATGCATCCGCGCACTTAATTTCGTTTTTCACACAAAATTTGATACAGGTTCTTTGATCCATTTTTTTGAATAGGTAAAAATCGAAGACGATCCAAAACACGTGCAAGCAAAGCAGCTGTCAACAATTAAATGAACATTCAAAATGGCCGAGCTTGTCGGCATAAGTGAGAGACATGAGTACCAACATAACGCCACAAAAAATTCGAAATTCGAATATACGTAACCCGCGAAAATTCAAAATTCGCGATACTTTTTGAACACACCTCGTAGTACTGGCCTCAGGAACATTATATTAGATTCGGTTAATGGCCCGCTCAAGTGCGACTCCTCACCAAAGTTCCTACGGGGACCCTGATATACGTTGTGAAAGGGGTCAACGAGGGGTTTAAGTGGATATAATGCAACAAAATCTGGCCTTTCCCTCATGAGCCCCGGTATCGTTAGAAGATTCCCTCCTTCCCCGTGATATAAAAAATGCGTTAACGCCAGGGTTTTTATAATGCTTGACTGTGATTGTGGCTCTCCTAATGACAAATTAGATTGCTATTTAGGATGGTAATATCATCATTTCCTTGATTTTATCCCAATAGGTGGGGTCGGCACAGCATACTTCCTTTCGCCACATAACTCTATCAGCTGTCATTTCTACATTCACACCCCTTACACACATATCCTCATTGCATCCACATGCTATTTTTGGTCGCCCTCTCTCGGTCCCATCACTTACCATCATATTTAGGGCCCTCTTGCATACATGGCTATCCTCCCTTCTTATGACGTGTCCCTATGTTATCATCCTACTACTTAGGATGATAACATACTGACTTAATAAAAGGTAATTTATCTTTTGATGCGTTATAATGTCCTAATTTATAGTTATACTAGCTACGACCAATATAACAGCATAACAGACTATATTTGGCGATTCGTGATAAATAAAAAATGGTGTGACTTCATTATAAACGCCTTAATGATGTTATATTAGGAGCTTATTATAGATTCCACAAACATAAAACACGTAGTAAGAAGTGGCCATCAATTCCCAATGGCATCATCGTACAATGAGGTACGGAAGTTAATATCACGTTTATTAATAGAATTTTATAATGATCTGCGGCGCGTGTGTGCGAGATAATTTTATTATACTTGTCAAAGAGCTTGGCCAAGTGTTCTTAAAACTAGATGCAAATACCCATGCATATAAATAAAACTCAAATCTATGTGGCTTCGGAATTCAGAGGATTTATCTCGTACAGTTTTAATTTCTATTTGAAGTGAAAACTTCTTTAGATGATATGAAGTTTGTTTTGTGGGTATTGAATAAGACTCAGCTGTCAGCCTCAGCTATATAATGTTCCTTCGAGTAAAGAAATGAGACAGTTTAACCCCCTCGTGACTGCTATATTTTAATTCATTTTATTTTATAAACATAGAACAAAGAAATAAATATATTTCGTGTTACAATTTTAATCTCTCATTGATGAATTTACACTTCCGTCACATGGTCTTGAGTTACTCCAAACAACAAATTAACACCATGTTTATTTAAGTATCATATATTATTTTGATCTTACATTAAAGTAATTCAGACGACTATTCACCTTGATTGTCATTAGCAATGACCTTTCACCCTCCTTTCGCGGAGTTTGCTAGGTTAATCTTTGCAACCTCTAGGTCTCTATCATCAAGGCTACTTTTCACGTGATACAAATATGTGGCGATCTTGGTAATTTCTACACCATACTCTGTACACAAAACCCCATGTCATAGAATATGTAGCTGCTATGTACACATAGACGCCAACAGATGTAAACAAAAATGATGATATGGTCCTTCTTAGCTCCTCGGTTAAAGGCCTCCGCAAACTGATAGGAATCTGTGAACGTTATGCAGCGTCGCATGGTCTAAGATACAACATCAAGAAAACTGTAACGATGGTTTTCCGCTCAAGCAGAGGTCCGGAAATCATTCCAGCAGTTTACCTTGACGATTGTGCATTAAAAAGAGTTGAGCAGTTCAAATACCTAGGGCACATATTAACTGAAAATTTTATGGATGACAATGACGTCGAAAGAGAACGCCGTGCTCTGGCAGTAAGATGCAACATGATTGCACGCCGTTTTGGAAAACGTTCCGACAGTGTCAAAGTAACATTATTTCGGGCGTATTGCCTAAGCTTTTACACTTGTCAGCTTTGGACAAAATTTTCTAAACGTGCAGTTAATAACATCAGGGTGCAATATAATAATGCGTATCGTATTCTGATGAGATCATGTGGTGCATCTGCCATGTTTGCTAATGCCAGAATACCAGATTTCTATGCAATCATAAGACCGCGCATTGGAAGATTCTGGAACGGAATACGATCCTCCGACAACATCATTATTAAGACGTTGACAGAAAATTTTGACTGCTCAATTTTTAAGTTTTGGCATTCCGTGCCCCACAGTCCAAATAAATAGATTTAGTTTCCAATTATTATTATTAATTTTGAATTATCTTACTTTATTGTATTTTACTTTGTATTTTATTTTATTTTTATTAATATTTTAGTTATTTAAATTACTTAAATTTATTGTAATAATTTATTTCATTTAACTGTGACTGTATCGTGTGTGACTGTAATGGGTATTTACCTGAGAAATAAAGATTATTATTATAATAAAAAATCTCAAGTGGACAGCTTGGCTAGTGTTTCAATAGTCAAAATATATACAGTTTAATTGAGACCGCATTTAATTAACTCCCACGAGTTAAATAGATATTAGTTGTATGTTAAATCGGTTAACGGACGATAATTTTACGTTATAACGTCTTAAAAAATGAAGAAAAGATTACATAATTTTATGAATTGAATTGAAGGTTGTATGCTGCCGCTGTCTCTCTTCTGCTCAGACTCATCGGCCGAGGGTGTGCAAGAGAAACCGCAAGCCGAACGTTAAGGCCGATTGTGCCTCTCTATCGCTTGTTCCGTGCTCTCGTTTGCACGCTAGGCTCAGGTTTCTACCTGAACCTGAGAGGTAACATTTTTTATCGTATGCAGCCGACAACCATCGATTTATAAGATTTTATCATGTCGAAATAGTTCCTTAAATTGATCATTAAAAATGTTTTTATACCACTATATATGAAATACAATATTCAAGTTAAAAGACACCAATTAAAAGAATTTAAATTTACAAAAGAAAATATTCGATGAAAAATTTAAATTAAGCTTAATTTATTTGTAATTTTTACATAAATTTAAAAAGAAATATACACTTTAACTATTGAACCTTTGCCAAATGGTAAAATAGAAGTATAATTTGACATAAAGAAAATTTAGATGAATTTAAATAACACATTAAGAATACCAGTTTATTCCGTCAAAGATGACGATTTATGTTTATTTTCATTGCATATTTAATCAAAATAAATAAAAATTAATTCGTTCTTATTGTCTACGAAGTTTAGGAAATTTCTTTAAACTTATTTTAATAGCTCTATAAGAGAGTTTGTTCATATATAACATAGATATATTTGGTATAATTTATATCAATTAGGTGACCTCTACAATCAAATATTTTCTACCAAAATTGGACAAACAGACTTTTCTTAAAATATTTCATTTTTGAACCTAGTTTTTATTCAAAGACATTTACTTCTACCAAGACCACTGTTAACACTAGCGTATTATTATTTAAGAGGGTCGTCGTCGTCGTCGCTTCAACCGATGGACGTCCACTNAAACTACCGTTACGGTTCCATAAGAAGCGTAAATACATTTTTTTAACACCACACATTTTTTTAACACCACACTTATGATAGCATGATAACGCAATTACACATAAAAAATTGAGTTGAAGAGAAACTTTTAGGTTTACAAAATGTTTTCATTTCGTAATCACCTTATTTAAGTGAGTACCCAATAAATAAAATCTTAATAGAAAACTCAATATCTGTTTTTGAATTCGCCCGACCTGGGCCTCGAATCCAGGACCTCATGTCTCTAACCGAACATTCTGACCACTAAACCACTGAGGCAGTATAAATATAACAAACTATTTAATATTTTCAACAAAAATATACTACACGAATTCAATTTCATCTCTAAGAAAAGACTATAGAAAATACATACATGTATATATTCTGTGCTCGACAACGTAACTGTATTACAATTCTTCAAAGTAAGTGTTGCGAGGGAAGAAAATATAGTTTCCAACTAATATTAACGTTTTTATGCCAATACGGTCAACTATATTAATAATCTTTAGGATTAATGTGGCTACCGATGAATGCTCTAGTGTCGTTAAAAGTTAATTAATGCGATAAAAGGGAAGTCATTACAGTCATGAGTTGGCAAGTCTGCCGCGTGCTTTTACCAACTATTATATATATAGCTCATAATTGTGAAAGCATTGACCAGTAACACATTCTACCGTGTTTGTTTACGATCTGTAAATCTTTATAATATATTCGTAAATTTCCCGATTTGTATCTTAAAAACGTTTGTTCGAGTAAAATCGGATCACGTCGATTAAGGTGGCAAAACTTATAGTCAACGCGACACTGCTATATTTTAATACATATAAATTACTGATCATACATTACACAGAATTAGATTTTGTATAACTTTAAGTTTATACAACAATAAATTAAAAAAACTTCTAAGTAAAATTAAATGAAAATTTAAGTCTCTAGAATTATTAAAAAAAGTAAGTAGCAACCCATTAACGTCCCACTGCGGGGCACAGGCCTCCTCACTCATATGAGAAAGGGTTTTTAAAGCAAAGACCCACCACGCTGCTCCACTGCGGATTGGCAGGTATAGTACACAAGTACTCTCTATTCCTTCACTCTCATAGTTCGACGTGACAGTAATCCGACATGACCGGAGAGAGATCAGGCGCAAGACCGACGGCTTAACATGCTCTCCGAGGCACGGGGGTGGATTACACCGCCAAAGTTTTGTCAACTTCGGGCAAATATTGAGAAAATCTTAATAGAAAACTCAATATCAATTTGGAATTGGCCCGAGCGGGGACTCGAGCCCAGGACCTCATGTGTGTAGTCGAACACGCTAACCAATAGACCAATGAGGCAGTTGTTTAGAATTATTACGATAATATAATGTAGTTACAATTATTATAATTTTTGGAGTCGGCGCCAGCCAAGATTTTACTAAACTATCGCTTTTTAATACTAAACTATCATAAACAGATAGAAAGTATTACAATGTTATATGAGAACCAAGCCTTTTTTTAGCTCTTGACTTTGACTTTATCAAGGTCGTACTTTAGGCAATAAAAAAACTACATTATCAAATATTTTTGCTAATAATAGAAAATCAGCATAATAGTTAAAGTGACATAATAGAAAAGCGAAATGGAAATGCCTACGAAAAATTTCAAGATGTGCATTGTTTCTGTCCACAACCTTACAAAAGAAACACACAAAGAGAATGGTGCTATTCCAACGATACGCTTTGTTTCATATTGTTTTGAAAGAATGGGCCTGCTCTTGAGAAATATCGTAGTTTACATCTGGAAAAATAAAATTCAATTATCGCTTAGAAATTTGCAAAATAATTGCTTATTACTAAATTGCAGATAAGTTACGCGATACTTAATAAAAACAAAGATATTTGATTCAGTTAAAAACCTGACCCAAAACGACTGGAACAATTTTGATGGATTTTTATAGGGGAATTTTCTATAAGCATAGCTAAGTGTAGCCGTGAAGGTTTGGTTGACGACGGTGCCAAGAACAGAGCACATTTTCACCATAATTTCTAACGTAATAAAAATCAATTAGAGGATATTTAAATTTAGGACTTATCACGGACTAAATCGAAGGGCGTAGCGTATAGCGTATATTTAATAAGTTAGCGCTTGACCACAATTTGATTCGATGGTAAGTGATATTTAGTGACACCGCCTACCTTCTCTCCTTTTTATAGCGATCTTAAGACCGCCCAATTGCAGACTAAATCTAGTTTGTCTTAATTTATTTTTTGTGAGGTTCAATAAGGTATACATCTGTCAATCTAAGAGATGATGCAATCTAAGATGAAAGCACACTAACTTGGTTTATTGTTTTTAAAATATTCAATGTATATATACAATAGGTAAAAAAAGTAAGTAAGTGGCAGCCCATTAACGTCCTACTGCCTCCTCACTCCGATGAGCGAAGGTTTCTAGAGTATAGACCCACCACGCTGCTCCACTGCGGATTGGCAGGCATAGTACACAAGTGTACTTTCTATTCCTTCACTCTCATAGTCCGATGTGACGGGAAACCTGACACGATCGGAGAGAGATCAGGCGCAGGACCGACGGTTTAACGTGCTCTCCGAGGAGCGGGGGTGGATGACACCGCCAACTTACCAACTTCGGGCAAATATTGAGAAAATCTTAATAGAAAACTCAATATTGATTTTGATACAATAGGTATATTTAATAAACTATAGATTACATACTTAAATCTCAATTTAGAACTGTAGAGGTACTCCAAACAATCTGATATCGAAGTGGATTAGCATATTGCGATGGTAGATACAAGCGGGTGGCGGCTTTAGAGGTGGTCACGTTGCGTGCTGACTCAGTGTACGAACACCCTGTTGCTTGATGCCGTCAGGACAAAAACATCAAATTTCAGACCTAAGATAATATCTCCACCAGCTTTAATATGTGTTATAGATATTTAAAATGTACAAGTATTTGCGTGACTGAATAAATTGATTTAAATATATTATACTAGCTGAACCCGCGACTTTGTCTGTGTGGAATGTTTTTGGATAGCATTTTCATTAATTTAGGCAAATTGTTTTATAAATAGGAAAACAATAAATAGAATACTTGCCAAAAGGAATATTCCTACCAAATTTCAAGTCTCTACGCCTTATGGTTCCAGAGATATAATGATGATTCAGTAGATACCCAGATATCTCTTTTATATATATAGATATAGACAAAATTGTTTTAAAATAACTGAAATGAAGTTCAAAAACCAGTTTTAATGTAATTGTTCATCTGTTTGTTTAACCAAATACATAGCTTTTGTTATTTTCTCATAAGTTCAAGAGTCAAAAGATATATGATAAGAAAGACAGGTACACAACGAGAAGTATTCAAGTAAACTCCAATATATGTATATAGTGTTAGAAAAATTTCTACACTTATCATTGTCATCAACAATACCTTCAACATTTAATTGTATATATACAAAACAGCCTCATTGGTCTAGTGGTTAGCATGTTCGACTACAGACATGAAGTCCTGGGTTCGAGTCCCGAGTCGGGCCAATTCAAAATTGAGTTTTCTATTAAGATATTCTCAATACTTTCCCAAAATTGGGAAGTTGGTGGTGTGATCCACCTCCGTGTTTCGGAGAGCACGTTAAGCCGTCGGTCCTGCGCCTTATCTCTCTCCGGTCGTGTCGGATTCCCGTCACATGGGACTATGAGAGTGGAGGAATAGAGAGTGCACTTATGTACTAGGCCCACCAATCACGCAGTGGAGCTGCGTGATGGGTCTATGTTCTAAACGACCCTCGCTCCTCGGAGTGCGGAGGACTGTGCCCAGCAGTGGGACGTTAATGGGCTGCTACTTACTTTTTTTTGTATAATAAAGTTTAGTGTCACGATGTTTATCATTAATGAATTTTTTTTTATTTTGCTGATTTTATTGCAAGTTTTTTACATTTAAATATACGCAAACTAAGTAACGCTTGTCAGCTAGTATACGACATATATATAATGAATATAACACCTATATATGTTAAAGTGTATTATATACTTTATTCTATTTTAGGCAGTAAAGACGAAATGGAAAAATCCTAAAAAAATCCGATAAATGGCAACCATCAGTTTATTCTTGTCCGGCACAGGTGCTTTGTCTACGTCACAGTTTTACACAAGACAATGTAACGACTCTTTCATGTTTCCCTCATAAATCATTTGTATTCATACCATAAAGTTTGTAAGTTTGTTTACTTCAAAAATTCTTACATTGCGCGGAATATTTTAACGATGGAACATTTAGTATAAAATGATATATAAACGGTTTCCAATATCAATCTGTTTCAACTTCTCACGTCGGCTTTACCCAGCCTTTAAATAAATATTCATTAGTTCTCTAATACAAAATACGTAATTTGTATACAATAGCTTTTAGAAAACGATCGTAATAAAAGCTTATTTATGGTGAGTTTGGGGCATTATTAAATCCAATATTAACAGGGGCCAACACAATGTACGTCATAGCTTTAATGACATTGGATTAAGTACCTAATGTTTATAGAAAAGATTGGAGAAAAGGGGGTAAAGGCGCAAGGTTAACGGAAACCATGGGTTCGCACCTGCACGCTATTACAACGCCACGAATAAATTATCTCCATTTACTGAATATTTCCTTTAATAATACCACATATAATAAATCTGTCTCCGCGATATTCTTATGCCAACAATAATAACTATTCAAAGCAAATATATCTATTTTTAGTGCGGACTTCATCTTCTATGGAAATTTTTACTTCTTTTACAATGTTTTGAAATGGAACCAATTTAGGCGCATGAGGGTAATTTTTTTTACAAATGAAACGCGTGATTAACGTCACGATGATGTGCAGCGTTTTTTATGCTAATTTTTTTGAAGGTTAGGTAGTTTTAATACTTACAAATAATATGTGGCATTTTAATTTGCCACTTGACATTTAGTAATTTAATATACTATTTTTCATAAATTCTGTTTTGTAAAATTTGAATGCAAAAAGAATATTTAATTAATAATTTCTAATATTCTAGAAAAAGTACGTGTCATTTTTATATACAATTCGTCATTTGAAATTTCAATAATTAATTGTATTAATTTTTAATGACAATTAAATTCATTAAATTTCTAACATACCTTCCTTTTCCCTCCATCTAAGTCTCGTAAATCTAAAGTTTTAGATTTGTATAAATATAAACAAGACTTAAAAATTAGTTTGCCAAAGTAGTTTCACTTCTGTCATGTGTACTTTGTACATACGCACTTTTAACTTTTTTTATGTTGAGCTGTCAAAAAATATTTTACCTCCATCCCCATTTTATAATGGCGATACGGATTTGTAGTTTTTATAGTTTATACTACCTGCTCTCCACCCCGACAACTGCGTAGTTCCTGATCCGTGGGAATATGGAGAACTGTAAAGTCTATATAGCGAAAGAAGTCACTGCAAGTTTTTAAAATTTATCACGAATATCGTGATGATGGGTGAGTCAATTCAAGCTTATTTATGTCAATAACGGACATAGTGGAGTGACTTGACATATTTTTTTCGTAACGTAAAAGTTTACAAAGAACGGATTGCGATATATACTCGTAAGCGAAAATCAATCATTTAGTGTGAAATCTCTAAAACCATTAGCCTTTTTGTCTTGAAATTCGGCATACATATTTATTTCGCAACATAGTCTCTAGGCTCTGAGTTCCTAACCTGGGGGTAATTACCTTCGCGGGGGTAAAACTTTTATTTCGCGTGGGTAAATGTTTGCCGTAATAAAAAAGCTTCTGAATGCATAAAAACAACTGCACAATTTTTCTTGTACAGTTGTGTTTATGGTTAATAAAGTCTACTTATTTGCATTAACACGTATTGTTTGAGTTCATCCTTGGGACTTGTGGTAAAATCAGGGACCGTACTTAGATTAAAAGGGTAACGGACCTAAAGAGGTTAAGAACCACAGCTCTATGCACATAGAATCGAAAACTACGCAGGTATTACTGCGTGATACAGTATACAGTATGTAATATGTTATATAGTATATAATATTATATTATATATTGCGTTCATTTTTGGCAAAAATTCAAATCAAAGCGCGAAGTGGGCGATGCTCGGCTGAAATTTCTCTAGCAAGGACATATATATTAAAAGCTCATGACATTTTGGCTTGTGATTTAATAGTGTTAAATTGTGCATGGTGTTTTACACTGGTTCAAGTTCGTAAGGATTATTTATATGTACATAGCTATGCATTTTATAGATACTTATAATATTACTAGCTGAACCCGCAACTTCTGCGTGGAATGTTATTTTGGTAACATTTCCATTAATTTAGGCAAATTGTTATACAAATAGGTAACATACACGCACTGCACTTTAAGGGTGGAATTTCCTAAAATTTACTTTAATACAATAAAAGATATAGTTGTAAATGAGCAATTTGAATTTATTTTTAATGTGAAAATTTGATTTTTTTATTAAACCATTCTTAGCTGACCTCTACTCGGCAAAAGAAATATTCCTACCAATTTTTAAGTCTCTACGTCTTATGGTTCCAGAGATATCGTGATGAGTCAATAGATACCTAGGTATCTCTCCCTATCTATCTTACAACTTACACTACGAAACATAAATTTGCATAAACAGCGTCCTTATCGCTAGAATAGCACTTTTTCCCACGTAATGGTTGATTATTAAATAAGAATTAGCGGTAGTTGATGTACTAACATTTTAATAACTACACACTACTACATTGCAAGTATACATAACTATTATATATAGATAGCATGATAAATATTAAAATAATAAACTTATAAATAAGCAAATATGAAATAAATGAAAACAATACATAATATGTAGACGTCAAGTAATTGTTAGTTGAATCTTAGTAGTATTTATAAAGCCATTTCTTTTTCTAAGATAACGAAGAATTCATCTATCATTTCTCCTTTGAATGAGCTTTTAATAGACTACCTTACTATAATGGAAAGGCAATCATGTGTATAAATTGGAATATTTTGTAAATTACTATTAGTAGTTAATTTAAAAAAAACTGTTTTTAGTAATGTATTCCTTATGAAACTTTCTTTTCATTTATTTGTACTGTACATGATGGAGCGTAAATAATGTTGATAAAAAGTTCTACAAATATTATTTTTTGTTTATTAGGATCGATTTTTTTCCATCCTATCATAAAGGGTGTCATTAGTACTATTGTCTTTGTTTTCGGAAGCGGTCTCTTATTACCTTGTACGAGTATAGCACCATATTTACGCTTAAAAAAAAACTGTTGTAAAATAATCCCCGAAAATAAATAATTTTAGAATGAAGCCGTATACACTCACCAGTTTTACTAGCGTCTTTTATAAGATCTGCAATGAGGTCGTCGCTGACCTCAATGCCAAGGTTACGAAGCATGAACTGCAACTCCGCTGGTGTTACGTGACCGTCACTGTCTCGATCCAACAGACCAAATGCTGTCCGCAGATCTAGAAGATATAGAAAAAATACAATTAATTATATGTAACCCTTAATGGAAAGAGTGAGTAAAAATCTGGAGCTATACTCAAATAAAAAAACATTATGCTAATAATTATTTAAAGCTGTAGTAAATTAGCTTTCGTTGATACCACTGTAACTGTTAAAATATCATTAGAATTTAATGACATGAACATTAAATATTTAGGTAACGGTCGATATTCGAACAGTATATAGTAAAGTGTGAACATTATTAAGTAGGTAATTAAAAATGAAGTTATGTGGCTTTACTATGAATAATATGGCACTGATTTATGAATAAAAATAATGAAGTATTAGCTATTAACTTTCTAAGGCTGGGCACACGCCTTTTCGCTTATAATACCAAATAAATATCTCATAGCCGAGGTTTTCGTCAATGTTTTCTTTCCAGTAGTGCATAATAATGATTTGAATAGTATTTAGACAAGTTATTATAAACAAATTAAAGGTGTTTTTAGTTTGTTGAGTGCAGTCTCGAGGTCTTCCATACAAATTTACATCCCCTATTAACCACCGGGATGATGATCTTTCATGATTTCATTAAAATCAAACAAAATTTAAAAACTTTTATCGTCACCAACAGGCATACAAAATATAAACATTTTTGTTTCTATTTTCGCTTTAAAGATAACATCGAGAGAAGGTATTTTATGAACAAATGTAATTTCTTTTGATATCAACTGATTGATCATTCGTCAATATATCTCAGTCAACCTAACAAAGCATCATTTTAAGAGTTAAAGAGTTTATAGATCTGCTTACAAACTTCAATAAATTTATAAAATGATCTAAATTATTCTTGCACTATTTTTCAGCAGAAACCTCAAAGATGTACTTTTTTTATTTAAATGTGTAAGGCAATTCATCATTTTTAGAGGTACCTTAACGGAGCAAGCCTGTCCAAAGGAACGCCACAAACGGAAGAACGGCCTATATGCCATGAGAAAATCAAGGAAATTAATTTGAAAATTCTATTACAGGTTAATGGATTTCCTTTGAAATTTATTTTTTACAGTTATAGCGATTTATATCTATAAAAATAATTTCCAAGAGCAGAGTTTACTAACATTATTTTTTACAAAATTGGTTAGACCGTTCTTACACTTATCATTTATAATCAAAAACTACAACTTAGATTTTAATCTGCTAACATTCCATCAATACTTTCGACTGCCAGGAATCGATTCTCGGTATGGCACATAGAAAATTGTATTTTGTAATTTGTCTAACTATGAGTCTGGATTGGTAGGAGACTCCAGCCGACGCTAGTTACAACTTTACAGTCACAGCAAGACGTGTAGCCAAGCAAATAAGTTGCGTTCCGGTACGACCTCGTACAGAAGCCATTAGAGGTAAATAATCTCTTGCTAGGTAAGCACACTTCCATCTTAGACTTTGCGTTGAGGTGAGATTACAGTCAAGCACTAACTTGTCAACAATAAAATAGAAACAAATCCACAATCCAACCCCGTATCCATTAAACATGAATGCCTGTATCAAGTCAGAAATGGGATAAAACATGGCACTTAACGTAACAATTACCTGACGTGAGTTGATAAAGAGACGAAAATTACTTACAGAATTCGTTATTCTTCTGACTAGACATTTTTGGAAACCTTTTAGAACTCCACTAAACTAAGACAAATTTAATGTACACATTTTTCAAGACAGTAATGTTTATTAACTGGAAACCGAATTTATCACAAGGTGTTTTATGAAAATGAGCGTTTTCTCATCAGTTGGCCTTATAACGTTAACAATATTGACAAAAGATTAGGGAGACGTTACGTACTTGGTGCCTTTCTTATCTATCATCTTTCAGTCTTAACACAGACGACAAGCTAAACTTTGTTTATTAACTACTGCATATACAAATTTTATATAGATATGTAATCAGGTATTATATTTTTCAATTCCTATTATTAAGTTTCCCTATACATATTCTGATCAGATGTACAACCGCTAATAATATACTTTATTTATTATATATGGCAGAGTTTGTGTTACTTTAAATTACTTAAGGTTACTTTATAATTCAATTTTTATACATCTGTGATCTCTGTAAAATAATTCCATTTTGTAGTGAAATTTACACGGACAGAAATTAAAAAAATGCCTTATTTTCTTAGTCACCTACCCGAAGTTTAAATTTTAGGCATTTTATATTGTAGGTATATTAAATATGTATAACTTTGATAAACAAAGTCCCCAAGAGTAAATTGTAATGTATGAAGTATATTAAAATACTTGATCTCTTAGCGTGGTTATTGTACACATAGATATAAATTAAAAGTGCGTGCGTATAAAGTACACATGCCAAAATGAATACAAATCTAAAAGTCTAGATTTTCGAGACTTAGAGAGAGGGAAAAAGGAAGATATTTAATAAAATTAATTGTCATAAAAACAAAAGTGTTGAAAGTTAATACAAATACGGAGAGATCTTAGTAAATTACAATTTATGAAATCAAGAACTAAACTTTTTAACAAAAACTGTTATGGAATGGCGATAAAAATATATAATAACCTGCCACAAAATATTAGAACATTGTCTCCCAAAAAACACAAAATTGAATTTAAAAAATGGTTATTAAAGAAAAAATATTATTCAATTAACGTTTATTTGGAACAGAGACGAAATTAATGACATTGCTTATAAAAAAATATAATTTGACATTACATATAATTCGTAAATTGTGAAAAATTTACTAAGAATAAAATATTATTTATTAATTAATTTATTAAATATAAGTACTTTTAAAAATATAATTGTTGTAATAATATCTTGCACTATATGTATTAACTATACTTGTTTTAAAATATTTATTATTGTAATACGCTATGTTTGCAACGCGCTGACGGGGCTTCACTTGTACTTGTACATACTGAAAGCAATAAATAAATAAAAATAAAATAATAATAATAATTAATTAATTGAAATCTCAAATGACGAACTCTAAACAAAAATGCCTGGTGTTTTTTGTCAATGTTAGAAATTATTAATTAAATTTTGTATTTGAATTTTAAACTTTAGAAGAGAGAGTTTATTGAAAATAGAATATACAACCTTCAAACGAATTAGCATAAAAAAGCTGCACATCTTCGTGACGCCAATCACGCGTTTAATTCGTAAAATTTTTATCCTATGTTAAAGAAGTTTCACTTCAATAAAACAAGCAGTGACAAGTACTTAATCAAAATAAAGTTCTTTATCTTTGATATAATAAGATGCGCAGGGAAATAAAGATTTATTTGGAAACTTACAATGAAAATTAGTCAGGTATTTTAGTTATTTCTAACAAACACTACAAATACTTGACCCTGAGATCGAAACATTTTTGGAACATGTACACCTGTTTTCATTACTACGTGATATCTTCCCATTGTTAAATTTATTGGAATCACACGTGATTGTGTAAAAGTCACACGTTGTAACTCGTAATGTACGTTCATAATAAAAATATTTCGGCTTGCCAACAATTCCAATGTGTAGTTGTAATAATTTTTAAACGCTATTATTCTACAGCGGAATTTATCGCAGTTCCCGAAATATCACACATATATAATTCTGTGTAGATATGCGTAACGTGGGATGTTCCCAGTAACCAGTTTTTTCATGCGACTCGATTCATATGACTACAGTTTTACTTAGTCTGTAGAATTCTTGGCTCACTCCTAAATGGTGTCAATGATCCATATTCTGTACACTAAACTTTTATTATTTTATATAAACATCCCACTAACCTATTTTTCACTAAACAACTCACACATTGTTTAGTGAAAAATAGGTTAGTAGTTGGACAATAGCTAGTCCATGGAACAGAAATGTTATTTTTTTTAAACTGAAATATTAGAAGTAATATATTAATGAAGCTACCATAATACAATAACTTAATATACTATTTTTACATTTATATATAAACTTAACATTAAAATATGTTATTTATAAATTGAACTAATTAAATATAACATTTTATTAAAGCACACTGCAATACATTTCTTCTAATGAAAATTATAAATAAAATTTGTTAAACTCTATTAAATGTGATCGTTTAATAGTTTGTGAAGATAAGACATGACTTTAAATTTTTGTAAAAACCACTAGGAGATAAATTATCTCTAATCATATTGTTTTTGTTTGGAGTTATGATTTATCAGATTAGCGTCCTACCTTCTTAGAATGTATTATCACTTATCTCCAGGTGAGATTACAGTGGAACGCTGGCTTTGACTGGTTAGCCAAATATTTTAATTGGAATGTAGTAATGCAATGAAAATTCACTCGCTACGTTCTAGAAGGAGGATAAACAACTGTCATATAGACCACTAAGCCATTTCTTATCATTACCGTTTATGAGCCAATAATTGTAAATTCATTTACTTTAGACTGTCAAACAGATAAGGTATCTGCAAGCTATAAGTTAATTTAGTTAAAAACAGCATTTATTTAAATAAGATCTTTCTAATAATTGGTATTTTAGCTGAAGTGTTGATTTGTTTCTGCATATTACGCAGAATGTATAGTAAATAAATGTTTAAAGCAATTTACTTCTTAAGTAAATTCAATTTTTGAAATCATTTCCATAGGACTTTCACAAAAAGTATAGTTAAATTGAGTGCAACATAATTTATTATTAACTAATTTCGTCATAATAGGATAGCAGTTGAAGAGATTGAACAAAAATATACAATAGATAAAGTGCTGATATATATTTTCTTCTTCATTTCAACCGATGAAATTCATCAACAGATACCGTCTTCCGGTGCTCAGATCTCATTCTATCATCTTCAACGACAACTACAATTTCAATCGGTTCTTTAAATTAAGATTATAACGAAAATCTAAGACTTTCTACACAATTCTACATGCCAAATTCGATCTTGTAGAAAAACTACGGGCAGAGTTCCCAAAGGCGCCTTAGACCATTACTATGCATTCCATATTAATTCTGACAAAGTAATAATATTTTTTAAATTCTGTAACGTGGCATATTTCTATAAAAAATAAGTAAGTTACTTTACAATAATTACTAATAAATTATCATTCTTTGTCGAGAAATTATAAAGTACATACAAAAATGTGTCAATATCACGATGGTATAAGGGTTCTAAAAATGCTCTTAAGATTTCATTAAAACCACTGCTTTATGTTCACGGATAGTCAATGTGTAGCTATAAAGTCAATCAATTTTTTCATCAAACTTTACGCGGTACTACAATATAGATTTAGCTTTGACCTTTAGAATCGATTTGTGAAAACTGATGCCATAATGGACACCTAAAATTATGCCCGTGTTGGCGTGGGTGCCTATATATAAGTAGTTTTATCTATTCATAATAACATCACAGAGTTTAATAGATTGTAGATTCTTCCTTTTTAAGAACATCATGAGACTGTTTTCTGGGCAGACAAAACTTAATGTAAAAAATATGTTTAACTGAGTAAAAATGCATTGTATACTAATTGCTAGGACGGTTCTTCTAGTTGGAAACCTATGTCATTGAATGCTTCGGTCATCCACCAAGACAATATATTTAATCAATGCCATATAGTAGGTATGAGTAAAGAAAACTAATTTGATTTATATACTAAAATAAATAATAAAGTTTTACAAATGTGCGAATAAGCGTCTGTGGTAATATGTCTATATTGCTTTAATGCCTCTTTTTGTTTTAGATACAAACATAGCATAATGCCTCATTCCTATAGGTGTAGGCAGAGACCACGTCCTTCCACATGCCACGATTCTTGCATATCTCCTTCGCATCTTTCATTCTCAGTAAACCTTTCATACAAGTTCGTCGGTTTAGAGTACTCTTGACCTGGCCCTTATTTAAAATGTCCTGAAAATCTTAATAGAAAACTCAATATCGATTTTGAATTGGCCCGACCCGGGACTTGAACCCAAGACCTCATGTCTATTGTCGAACAAGCTAACCACGAGACCAATGAGACAGTACGAGGGAAGCCAGTATGCCAAGCTGGTCTAAATAGGCAACACTTTCAGATAAGATTAATAAATGCGACAGACACCATGTAGCAACTCACACAGGCGTGCAAAGCACCATTTACCATAATACTGCATTTACTTTCTTTTCAATATCTCTTTTGTAAATTTAGATCCCATATCTACAAAATCTTCCACTGGTTCTTCATCTATCAAATTTTTTGTTTTAATACGTTTAAATTCGCAAACAAACAGGTATATCGTGGAAGAAATATTGGAGTAAGTATACCGCCGCAATGATAGTGTTGCATATGTAAGCTTCAAATATTTTGTCCTATTTGTCAGGAGACTTATTTAGCAGCAATAGTACTAGGTTAATAAAGGTACTTGGAGAAATTCCGGGATCAATTCCTGATAATTGCATTATTGTATTGTTAATTTAGGAATTCGATCCAGAACTCCTAAATTAATACCTATGCTAAATACCGAGAATTACTTACATAACTGTGTATATAAACAAACTGATATTGCTATCGCAACATAAAACGTATTACAAGATAAATTAAAAAGTAAGAACAATTAATGTTTATATGCTTTTCAAACTAACATTATACAGAGGAAAGATTTGTGTTTTTATATGTATGTAAGCTTGTAAAATACTTTTTAACTTATCAAAATAGGACCTTCCATTCAAAAGATACAACTTATTTGAAAATGTCAATCTAAGAAAATAGTAGACTTTCCATTACTACGAGATCGGTATCTACGTGGAGGAAATTAATTTAGAAAATTAAAGATCAATTTCAAAAATTTTTAACGGCATTGCCAACGAGAATACACTTTACTTGATTAGCTATTGAATAATTAGGCCACTCACTCACTAACTGATAAAATCTGCAAAACTATTCGCGATTGACTTGAAATTTAGCTACTTGACTAAGTAGATTGAGAGTTGTCAGAAAAGCATATCTTTGATCTGTGCTTAGAGATAAGTTTTTAATATCGCAGACTAAAGGAATGCTCTTCCTACTACTCTATTATTTAGCGATTGGCTACATTGCGAAAAGAGTGGGGATTTTTTTTATTTAAAACAGAAACATCTACGGATACAAAAACCCGGCAATAATTCCCGCTATTTTCCAAAGCGGTAAAAAGCAAGACAATATACATTTCAGTACGATATAGTGGAAAGGTCGTGATAATAGAATAGATAAGAGTTTTTATCACGTTAACACATTATTATCAAGTTATACTGTATCATAATTTCCCATCAGAAAAGATCACTGTCACGAGCTAATCTATATAGTACCTAATAATGTTATTATTGTACGTTATATACCTATCAAATTGAATTATGACACAGTCCCGACCAGGCTCGGACTAATAAAGTTTACTAATTAAGATATAACATTTAACTGCTTAAATATACTGTGAAATAACTTGTAATTTTTTTTGCAAACGTATAAAAACTTTAATAAGTAAAAAAGAGACCTTAAGTAATATGTGAAAATTAAGATTCCCTAAATTTACTTGAGTCATATAAATAAAATCAAACGTCTGGTTTCTGTTTATATTTTACTTTCCTTTTTTTATTTTAAAATAAATACGTAAATATAATTAATACTTTCAATATACTCTCTTTTAAAGTTTTATATCGAAATTTAATGGAAGTTCTTATGAAAAGCCACATATTTTTATAAGTAAACTTGAAAATAACTAATATAAACAGTATTGCAAATAACATATTTAGGAGATACCATTGTATGTAACGCATTCCTTGCATAATAACTTTGCTGTGCCTACCGAAACCGAGATGGACATTTACTTTACGTTTTACAAAGAATAAATTTCGTGTATTATATGCAAAATACTAATGATTGTAACCACCTTTAAACATATTTTTGTTTATTTAAATTGTGAAATTACTTAGCAAGATTTTTAGTATAGGTATTTACGTCATTTTTGCTGTAACACAATACAAAATCAAAGTAATTGAATAGATAACTAACACACAAACTGAGAAACATTACTTACTTTGGAGCATAGCTTCGCTTGGAGAAGGCACAGACGGCCGCTCGTCAACCGGTGACGATTTTTTCTTATTCTTCTTCTCATCTTCTTGCTGTAACAACATACAACCGTCTTGATCAGACATACACTACACTTTAAAAATTTGCTTTAATTAATACACAAAACTCGAAAAAACAATGTTACGATTTTAAACAATGGATTTATTGTGCATTAATGCTAACGATAGGTATATCACAAAATTTATCAACTTTTCAGACGTTATCATTCTTTTTATATTGTCTTATCGATGTTTTGGTGATCAATAGATGACTGAATCAATATTTTGCAATTTATCCGATGTTTATTATTTAAACAGGACGTCACATAAAAGGCATGTTATGGAGGCTTAAAGTAAAAAGAGATATTGCTGACAGGTTAGTGCTTTGCTGTGTGCACACCTGATGGTAACTGATGATACAATCTGGGTTGGAAGCACGCTGAACTTCTACGACGATATACCTTTTATAGTTTCTACACAGCATCGTACCAGAACAAAAATCTCTTGTTGGTAGGGTGGTAAATAGCCACGCCGAAGCCTCCCACCAGTCTAGATACCACAAATTAGAAAATTCAATATACTAAATTCACCCAACCACTCTCTCTGCTGGACATAAGCCTCATATGAGATAGGGTTTATAGTGCATAGACCCACCATGTTACTCCACTACGAGTTTCGGGATGTTTCCTCCAGTGAAAAGCAACTTGAACGAAGCATAATTTGTCGTAAATGCTAACTGCTTCATTTCGGCAGCATATTAAAATACGATATGGGAGAGGAAATAAATTTTATAATTTACCGATAATTGCGGATATTGTGAACCGTTAAAGGCAATAGGCACTAATTTTTCGTATGCTTGTTAAATGAGTGTTACTTTCTCAAATTGCATAAATAAAATAAGACATGTGCCTAAATCATATTTCAAATGTTATACGTGCATATATAAATACATTTCTGTATACCAGCTAAACATTTTTAACTAATAACATCCATAAAAATCCTTAAAATTTATTTAGTATCACTTAAGACGTATCAAGGAAGAAATTACTAATTTAATGTATATTTTTTATGACTCCGTCGCTGGTGCAGTGTTGCAAGTACTTGCTTTGCTAGGAGAGGTCGCGGATTCGATCCCCAATAGGGCGAACTTAGAAAGTTGTATTTTCTAACTTGTCTGAGTCTGGACTGGAGGGAGATTTCAGCCGTGGCTAGTTACCAACCTACCAGCAAAGATGTATTGCCAAACACAGAGCTTTGTGTTCTGCTAAGATGCTGTGTAGAAACCATATGTGGTATATATGGCCTTTTACCAGATTAGCGCGCTTACCAGATTATAATACAGAGTAATCCATCTAGATTACTCTTCATTGTACACCAGAAATTTTCATCAATACTTCACCGTCCTCAACGAATACTATGGTAATAGCTATTACGATAGAATCAGGTTTATTAAAGATTCGTTATCTACACAAAAATCCTATTATTAAATCTCAAAAGTCAACATTTTGGAGTAAGCAGCTGTTACCAAATATATATCATTTAATTTTTCTGCTTACCTTTCATAACACCTAAAAATAATCATCGAGTAAGCATGTAATTTATGTTTACCGTAATATTAAAGTCAGTTATATCATCGAATACCATTACAATGTAATTTTACGAATAGAAATTTTACCATGGAACAATATCACAATGAACGATTACTATAGCAACACCGATTTGTGATTACAGTCGAACACTATCGTAAAGTTAGGTTGCGTTTTTCTATATCTTATTACAATAACGAACATTTTCACAATTTTCTTACTGATGAAGAAAATTTATCATATTTTTTTTAAATCTAGTGCATTAAATATACCCTATTTTTGATAAAAGAATCTTCTTCTTAGTCTAGATAATTTAGTCAAGATGTTCAGTTTTTATTTATTCCTGGTAAATTGTTATTTTCCTATTACGATTTTGTTCGTCGGGGACTGCAACTTATTCTTATTTATATATAAGAGATATACAGGTATCTATTGACTCATCATGATATCTCTGAAATCAAAAGACGTAGAGACTTTATTTTATGTATATATAATATTATTTTTGCCAAATAGAGGTCAGCCAAGAACGGATTTTACGAAATTCCACCCGCAAGAAGGGTTTTAAAGGTGGTAATTAAAAAATTCAAATTTTAACTTAAAAAAACAATCTATTCTAATCAATTCACAATTACTTAAAACTATATCTTTTATATATCTTTTATGGTATGTAAAACTTGGTCGGAAATTTATTTAGACATATTAGAATCTATTAAAAGTAAATTTTAGGAAATCCCACCCACAAAGGGCAGTACGGGTATGCTTTTTATTTGTTAAACAATTTGCTTAAATTAATGAAAATGCTGCCAAAAAAACATTCCACGCAGACGAGGCCGCGGGTTCAGCTAGTGTTATATATTGACATAGAATAAGTGGCCTTATCACTACATGGCGATTTCTTCCAGAAAATATTGGACCATCAGAAATTATAAATGCTAGATATTTTAAAAATTACATAACGTTATAGAATTTAATTAATAAACAGCAACAGTAATGTTTCTGCATAATTATGAACTCATAGAGCTATAGATTTATGAAGCCTATGAAAAACCAAAGTTCTACAGTGCCTCCTGCCAAGGTCATGACATTAGTGTGCGTGTACACAATTTGAAGGCCAAACGCAGGACGACTGAAATTGAGTTATAAGATTTTATCCGTGTATTGTGCCAAATATTACGATGTAAATATTAATTATAATAAGTTGTCCGTTACGATTCAATATTTTAAAGTTACTCTACGACGTCAAATACAAAACGATATTGACGCTAGCAAAAGCTGTTGGGTATGATTCACAGGAGAGCAGTTTTAAGACAATGTATTTTTTGAAATGTATATTTTGTCTCAAATTTCACTTGTGAATGGCTTTCGCCTTAGCTAGTTAACCCCCTATCAGCAAAGACGTAAGAATTTGCGTTGTGGTACGATGCTGTATGAAAAATATAAAAGGGACCTAACAATTATCTTTTATCGGGTTAACACGCTTCCATTTAAAACTGTATCATCACTTATCGTGAAATGGAATCTCAGCAACTTTCTTTTTGTATTTAGCGTAAAAATGGGTAGATCCTTAACAATAAAATCGATATTAAAACGGGGAAAACGAAAGGAAAACATCGTGTTGAAACCTGTCTCTGAAACAATTTTGGTACATGTGTAACTCTTTAAACCATCTCTCATCTGAGTGAGGAGACCTGTATCTAGCAGCAGGTTGTTAATAAGCTGCTAAATTACCATTGACCTCGTGTACAAAATGAAAATATTACAAAATGATATGCTACATTTTTATAAAGATAAAGTTTACACATAACCGCGTCCCGTTAAAAAATACCTAAATTTTTCTTTAACTAAAGGATTTTTATCGTATCAACTTTATGAATACCTACAGGTTTTTTAATAGCTTTCAATTTTCCATAATATGCGCAGCAGACAAAAAGAGGTGAAAATCGCATCGTAGGATTTGACCTAAACAAATTCATAAACATTCATTTTAACATAATGAGTTTCACTAAACCTTCATTATGCGGTAAAAGATCAATTTATTATAGTATTCATAATCATTTTAAGGTTCACTGCACTATTCTTTAATATTATATTCGGAATTATACATAATAAAAATAATTTAATATAATATAATATGCACTTTTTCTTAGGTCGTATATTTGCGATGTTATTTTATCTTCTTTTAATTCCTATTATTAGATCACACAAATGTAGGAGCTGAGGGTAAGACGATGAAAAATACTTTACGATTTATTCTCAGATCCCCAAATATACACTAGAAATTATATAAAACTCAATCAAGTCTCT
This sequence comes from Elymnias hypermnestra, assembly GCA_015832385.1. Taxonomy (NCBI): domain Eukaryota; kingdom Metazoa; phylum Arthropoda; class Insecta; order Lepidoptera; family Nymphalidae; genus Elymnias; species Elymnias hypermnestra. The sequence goes on from JACTOM010000025.1 coordinate 2,388,383, forward strand.
TCGGAGGAATTCGATCACAAACGCTGTGACACGCGATTTTATTTTATTTCTAAAATACTTTTTATTCATCCACTCGAATTGAAATATATATTTTTAAAACTCTTGATATCGATAGAGTTTATTTAAATATCTATTATTAATTTAATTTATTTTGCGATAAATGGAACAGTAACTTACGTTGTCACGTAAGAGGTTTAGAGGTTTCTTTAAATGGATTAAATTAAAGTAAGTTCGTGTTAGATGACATTAGAATTGACTTTAAGTAGTAATTGTCAATACTCAAATATAACACATTCGCTACAGAAATGTTTACTGAAATGGAATCAAAGCCTGAGATGGTTCAATGTTTAAGTTGCACGTACTGCTTTAACCGTGTTAAGTATTTAACTATGTCAATTGGGTTTTTATAGACAAATCCTTGAAGAAGTAGGTCATGTACTATTAATTAAACAGATACAGTTTACGATGTATTTTTATCTTGGAATGACTGACATCTCACAGCACCGAGCGGTGATAATATGTCATGTCTTAGCGTTGTAAATGATTCCGAATACTTCACGAATCAGTTGACTCTACTTCCGGTTGAAAAACTCACATGTTTTCCTTTCTTCCATAATATATTTCTTTAAACTTTGAATTATTACATTATTTTTGGCTTTGCTAGACTCCAAAATCCAATATGAAACCAAAATCTATTTATTTGTTAAAATAGGAGAATTCAGATGGTTTTGTCACATGGCAGTACCGGTATTTTATGCCATTAGGCGGACAAATTGTTAGCATAATACATTGTTAGACTAATTTTGAAATATCACTTACAATTTTATAGAAATGTAATAAAATAAAACACTAACAATTACTCATATATTGATTCTGTTGACAAATTTTGAATCGTAAAATCCAGTCACTTCTACAGATTATATCCAATGGATGAGTGAACTTTATATCAAACACCGACTAAAAATGTAAAGTCCTTCGCACCCTTTTCTAAGAAGATTCCACAACAAACTTAGTCGGATATCTTTTCTTATAGCAAGTAGAAATGTATTCGGTTCCCTAAAGAACAAATTCAAGTGAGCATATTTTCTGATTTGTCTGGGACTGGATCGACGGGAACTTAATTTATTGCACTTAGATCGTCTCTATCTATATAACATCATTATCCTAGACATAAATATTGGTGAGCTTACGTTATCTTTAAAATGACTTTAAAAAAATTGCGATGAAAAACTTTCTAGTTTCGTCTTTTCAACAATCAGAGTGAACGTTTTACAGCATACTTAAAATTCGTAGCAATGACGACGTTAGGTTAAAGATTTACTGCCTCTGCCACCGAAACAATAATGTTTATCTTATATGGTAAGACCAATTATTTTGGAAATTTCAATTGTTTTTTAAAAATAAACATAATTATACATACATACATAGCATCACGCCTCATTCCCATAGGGGTAGGCAGAGACCACATCCTTCCACTTGTCACGTTCCTTGCAGATCTCCTTCGCTTCTTTCATTTTCATTTTTTTTTATTGCTGACAGATTAGCGCTTGACTGTGATCTCACCTGATGGTAAGTGATGATACAGTCTAAGATGGAAGCGCGCTAATCTGTTAAGAGGCGATATACCCCTTACGGTTTCTACACAGCATCGTACCGGAACACAAATCTCTTTGTTTGGCGGTACGTTTTTGCTGGTAGGGTGGTAACTAGCCACGGCCGAAGCCTCCCACCAGTCCAGACTCAGACAAATTAGAAAATACAATTTCCTAAATTCGTCCTACCGGGGATCGAACCCGAGACCTCCGCTAGCAATGCGAATACTCGCACCACTGCGCCAGCGAGGCCGTCAAAACCTATCATACAAGATCATCGGTTTAGAGTACTCTTGATCTGGCCCTTATTTAAAATGTCCTGGATTTGATCCAGGAACGTTCGTCTTGGTCTTCCCCTTCCACCTTTCGCATTCACTCATAAATATTTTTGTCAGTCTCCTTTCATTCATTCTCTCTAGATGCCCAAACAAACAATATAATGATAATTTCTATATATTATGACTATACCTTTCTCTCTTATATAGTTGACAAAAGATAACTTTACTCGAACAAACGTTACATAGCCGATCGTGACGGCTCAATCTCACTCAGTACCTACAAAATAAAGTGTACAGCGCGCCTAAGGAAGTTTTGACTTCAAAACACATTTACCACTTCAGTAGTTGCTTGCTGTAGCTTTATATACCTAATAGTATTTATTAAGTAACCTGTCCCGCCCAGATTCCCGCCAAAGTCAGTAAAATATTATATTTGCAATCAGATTTTGTTGATTGTCAACGTCAGATTTGACAGATGAAGAAAAAACAAAAGTATTCTTATAAATTTAATTTGATTTCTGAACGACGGGACGAACAACAAATGTTTGACAGGTAGGAGTAGTTTCTAAGGCAAAGTGGAATTGTAGGTTTTGTATATCCCAAGCATTTTTTCTATTTACCTATCTTTCAATCCATCCCTGGCCTTCCAAAAATAATTCAAACCGAAAATTAGCGAGACTAAGGTATAGCAATTGATTTATCTAATATATAAAATTCTCATGTCATGGTGTTAGAAGTTGAACTACACCGAAACGGCTCGGCCGATTTTCGTGAATCTTGGCGTGCATATCAGCTTAGGTATAATATCGGACATCTATTTTTCATCACCTTAAATGTTAAGGGTGAGCCACCCCAAATTTTCACTTTTCTATCACCAACACATATGTTTTATAGCGATAATAGTTATCATATGCCAACACAACGTCTGTTGGGTCAGCTAGCTTATATATAGATTTGTTAACGTTTTTTATTGCTATTTTACCTGGTAAACCAGTACATGACTGTACTTTATGTAAAGGTGAGACTATAAGATAAAAGCGCACGAATTTGGTGAGAAGTAACTTACCTCTTACGATTTCTACGCACCATAATTCAAGAGCGTAGTTTCTTTGATAGTAGGATGGAAACTAGCCACGGACCAGACCCAGAAAATTTTGAGAATACAATTTCCTAAATCTGTTTATCTGCCAAGAATCCACGAAGGACACTATCCACTTATAGAAATAAATAAGCAAACATGTGTTTGTCACTTTGCAAGTATACTAAATACAGTGTTCAAATTATTGGATAAATATCTTAGACCGCGAGCGAAGTTCGCATTCACCGAATGTCGCGTTTGGCACAACGTCAACTGGATACTTGGCCAGTAAACATTTGTAAAACGCTTAGCGTTATTGAAAAAAAAGATGACATACGTACAGTAGCAAAACAAAGCGTAAAACATTGCTAAGAACAAAGGTAATCCCGTCTGAAATTCTCTGAAGTCTTCAAAGAAAGCATTAAATCAAACCGTATTGCCCACTAAACACGAGTTACGTATAAAATGGACTTACAAATTAGACCAACACATATAAAAGATATATTGGTGGTAATGTTTCGATGTGCTCTTTAAAAAAAAAACAGATAACGTAACAATTCGTATAAAGTCTAAAATAATATACCTACATCTTTCAGTAGAATTGAATTTCAAGATATCTTTATTCAAGTAGGTCATTACAACACTTTTGAATGGTCAAATATAACTTCTCCTGACAAAATTTTTGCTGCAGTTAGGCTTAATTGTTTGACTTTCTGTTGCGAATCTTTTTTACGATTCTTATAAAGTAAAAGTATGTATATAAAGAAATATATACTATAGTCCTTTAATATATGAACTTCATTTAGATATAATGTAAAATAAATTGAAAAGGCTCAAAATTGAGACTCATTTAATGATTCACGATTCGCTTTGAGAAAAGGATGTTACGCCTATAGCTTTGGTGACATCGCGAAGCATTATCTCTATATTTTTTATTTTCATACACCGTGCATGAGAAAAACGAAATGTTTGGAACTTGGGTACCCGAATAAAATGTAAAGCAATTTGTGTGTGGGCACAAATTAAGTTAGAAATTGTTAACATGTTTCCACTGTCGTCGTCGTCAAAGGGACAGTGTTTGAATTAACACACATAGTTGTGAATAATTCCGAGCATTCGTAATACGACAGTTTTGTCAGAGAGTAAGACACAAGAATTCCATACATTATCACTGTAGCGAGTTGACTGTGTTTGGAAAACACATTTACCACACGACGGGGAGTTCAACGACCATTCTGGTTGCAAAGGAATTTTATACACATTTTTTTTTAATTTCTATCACCTTCTTATTCTAATATACCCGTGATACAATTTAGGAAAAAATATTGAAGGTTTCTATATAAAATTTAAACGATTTCTCCCAATTCGCCTAATAGACAAGTGTCGTCAAAGTCCGTCTGCCTTTTTAAAATACCGGGTGCTTCAAAAAAATGTATACACACTTTAAACTATTGTAGTTTTCCCGCTCTACAAGGCTAATGTTATATTTCTTCGCCAGGTGCCAGCATAATCGTCCCTCTATGTTATATTATCAGTTGGAATTTGTAATATCAACATGGGGGACGTACGTTTGAGTTTTGAAGAACGTAAGCAGGTTATTAAGTGGTACTGGAAGTTTGAGAATGTAAATGAAGTTCAAAGACAGTGGAGAAGGGAGTATGATACAGAACCACCTTCAAGATTAACAATTACACGCATACGAGACAAATTCGAAGTTCATGGAACAGTGTGTGATGTGCATAAAGGTCATTCAGGTCGGCCTCGAACAGCTACAAGTGATGAGTCATCAACGGCAGTCTTGGAACTGTTTCAACGCTCTCCTAACAAATCTTCAAGGCAAGGGGCACGTGAAAGTGATGTAAGTGCTAGCAGCGTGCTACGCATTCTGAAGAGAGGCAAGTATCGTGTTTACATTCCAAGGCTGGTGCAACAGCTAAATGACGACGATCCAGATCGAAGGTTGCAATTTTGTGAATGGATTCAGGAGATGGTGATACGTGAACCGGGATTTATGGGTAGCATCATTTGGTCGGATGAAGCCCAATTCAAACTTAATGGAACTGTCAATAGGCACAATTGTGTTTACTGGGGTGAAGAAAATCCTCACATTACAATTGAAAAAGCTGTAAATTTGCCTGGTGTAAATGTGTGGTGCGGTTTGTCTTCAAGGGGACTCATTGGACCTTTTCGATTTGAAGGCACTGTAACTGGTATTAATTACCTAACAATGCTTGCTGATTCCATATTTCCTGCCATTCGTGCATTATACGGTAATGATGATTTTTATTTTCAACAAGATGGTGCTCCGCCGCACTATCACAGGGACGTACGAGCTTACCTGGATCAAAATTTGTCGGGCCATTGGATAGGACGCAGGGGGCCAATCGAGTTTCCAGCACGCTCTCCAGACCTTACACCACTGGATTTCTTCTTGTGGGGCACAGTAAAAGATGAGGTGTACAAACGTAAACCACGTAACCTAGACATTCTTTGGAATGAGATTCAAGCAGTGTGTAGAGAAATCTCATTGGTCGTTTTGATACGATGTGCAGAATCTGTGGTGACTCGTACTCAGAATTGTTTTGATGCTGCAGGTCACCAATTAGAACAGTATTAACATTTGTTATTTATGTTTCATTTACATTGGACTTTTAGCTTTCTACTTTCCTGAACTTTGTAGAACGGTAAATATATTTTCTATGGAAGTTCAAAGTGTGTATACATTTTTTTGAAGCACCCGGTATATCTATAAATGCACTTTTCCTAAAGTTTCAAGAAATCTATTTAAGACAACAGGTTCGTGGTATACGGATCATTGGCATAACTTTATATGTTTAAATTAAAAACATCTGCTGACATAAAAGTGGTCTTTACCGCCTATTGGATTAAAATTTACCCAAAATTTTGAAGTTTCATATACGAGTACATAGTTACATATAGCTACATTATGTAATCTCAAGAAAATTTTTTAAACAGTTAGCTAAATTTTTAAATCTTGTGAATATTAATTTTGTAATGACCATCATGAAATTGTAATATCAGACGTGTTATCAACTTTTCTTGAATAAAGTTATGTAATTGTTATAACTTGATACATTTGCTTGCCATAAACCGCGGTGGTCTACACTTTAAGATTAATATTGTACAAAACTTTAGCCATTGACTCCGAGTTAACGAGTATGAGTGATAACAATTATGATCTTATTCGATGTATTAATGATTTGATGTAACAAGTAATGAAAATAATTAAAGTCAATATCTCCGCTATCATGAACGTCTTAAAGTCATTAAATAGAAAGAAAGCTATAAAAACCTTTCACGTAAGCTCTAAGTCGATTTTAGCTAATACTATTGTTAAATAAATTAACATCAAATTTCTTCCATTATAAAATAACAGAAAATGTGTTTAAACTCAAGTGGTTGAACAAAAAATATTAACGTATGAAAATGTGAACGAACTATACATAAATATATAGGAAAAGTTTGAAGTTTTTCCTACATCGATTAATTTTAGAGGCACTATTTTAAAGATTCATACAATGATAACCTAAGGAGTTCTACTCTCTGTATTGCAATACAAAATTTATTAGACATTGTGACATCTTTGTTTAAATATTTTATTCATATTATGTCACAGCAAACGAATAATTGGGGACCGAAGGTGCTGGAGTGGCGACCCCGCACCGGACGGCACAGTGTAGGCAGACCCCCCACAAGCTGGACCGATGATATAAAGAGGGTCGCCGGTAGTGGACGTCTATCGGTTGAAGCGACGACGACGACGACGACGAAACGAATAATTGAGTGGAAATTATATTTATGCAAAATAAACACAATGCAGTCAAGAACGAATATCTTTAAATCTATATACATATACTGACGATGGAAGGCAAACACGTAGTATTCCGCATATCCAAATTTTTCATAAAAATATATTTAATAAAAGCCGTATTTCTTGACTAGAGTTAACATTTTTAAGTAGTTCTATATTTTGTTGCTAAATACGTTGACTTTAAAGGTATTAGTAGTAGTTTAGCGTAAACTAATGTGTTCTTTACAGCGTCGATAATACATTTCTGAAGCTTACCTTTCTTCTACTTCTTGACGTGGTTGCCATGCCCTGGAAAAGAAATAAATCCCATTATTAACTCATTTTACCAATATTATTTAGGATATTTATTATAATTTTGCTTATAAATATTTCTTGAACACTTTTTTAAAAAATTAAGGAATTGTTATTTTCTCAACAGAGTGATCACAGTGTAAAAGAAACACATGAAAATATTTGATAAATAAACTAAGTGAAGTTTTAAAATAGAAAGTGGATCTATCTATAAGATAGTTATTAAATGTTGATTCACTTGTTTGATGTGTTATTATAACTAAGAAAAATTCTAAAGTAGTAGCAGTTCTATTAATTTTTAAAGTGTTATTATAGCTTAAAGAAATGGTAATAAAACGATAAGAACCGGCGATTTTAGATTACTTCACTTTTAAATTCACAAATATCGTTTTCATATTATATCTAACTAATGAAATAATTAACTAAATATTAAAGAACGACTTAGAATCCAAAGTTACGAGACAACGGGTTCCTTCGCCTCCTCTTCTGAGAAACACCTACAACAAATGTCGTCAAATAAAGTTTTACATGTAATCTATAAGACGATTTATTTAATACCTAGGGTGTCACCCGCATAGTTCCCAACCCCGAGGAAATATGCATAAATCCATTATTTATCGAATCGAATTGACAATTTCGAAACCATACTCAAATCCACCCGAACTTATACAAAAACAATCATCAAAACCAGTCTAGCTATTGAGGAAAAGTTCAGTCGCTTACAAACGTAGAAGGGACATATAAAGACAGTTATATTTCAAAAATAAATAACATTTATTAACACATTTTCGATACAGATATATCTTTTATGAACATCTAAACATAGTCGTGTGAGAGAAAATACACAGCTCTGCATGGCTGTGATATTTTTAAATTTTCTATAAGCTTCCGTTAGGTCATGTGATAGTCGGTATATGAGCACATTGTACTCTTTGCGTTACTCAACCAAACATATCGTTAATTCGAAAGAATAGTGACACAATTAAAAAAAAAGGAAATTTTTGCAGGAAAACGAAATGTTTAATTCGAGAAATGAGATTTTGTCACAACGGCATTTGAGTTTATGACACAATTAAGAATCGCAACTTTTCCCAAATATAACTTTCACTTATTCGAAAAATAGTTTTTTCTAAAGTATTTGTATAGTTTATTTCGTATTGGAATTATATTAGGTTTATATAATATAAATCATATCCTATAAGAATTTTATACAATTTGATTTCAATAAAAAAAATTAAAGAGAGAATAGTTAGACAAAGGCATAATATAATGTAAGTAATCATTTTATGTTAAACAAAAAAGACACGCCCACAATGCGCTTACTTGCTAAAACATTACCTTTTGTCAGCCTCAATTGCTCCATATAAAAAGGTCATTTTGGCGCCTAATTGTTCCGTGCCTAACGTAGTTTGTGGGAATCAGCAAATAAGCGTCGGCGTAAGAAGTCAGCAAGTCTTTTATTCGGGTAGATAGTGAACCGGTGATCTATAGCAGGTGTAAGTCGTCGAGGGAACTCACAATACACTACAGACTATTTTTAGTTCTTCTGTGTCTAACTAAAATTTTTAAAACTTTGGATTTTTTTAATTTTATTCATCCAAACCAACAATAATTACAATGTTATACATCATCATATCTGCAAAACTGTCCTGTACATATTCTAGACTGGCAGTGTTGAAACATAACTAATGGCACAAGTCAGAGGCATAACTATTAATGGTTTCTGTGATGGGCACAAGTGGGTACAAACTTCTTGAAACTATTTAGTTTCGATGACTTGAACTTTAGAAATAAATTAAGGTGGTATAACATATATTTACGCATATGGAACGCATCATAAAATAACACCTATAAGTCTAATTGAACATTCCGAAGTTACGAAAACGGACTTAATATAGAATGGGTCACTAAAAAGTATTATAATAAAGATTGAAAATATGCTCAAGTTACTTACAGATATAGTTTTAACTAATGGTAGAATTGAATCCCTTGAAACAAATATTTACACAGGTATAGATATATTCCCTGTTATTTGTGAAGATGACAAAACTATTGACTAAAGCCAACAACTGATGTGGCTATTTTGCTGGTAGTTTAGCCAACACCATCGTTAGAAACGTATGGCTATACATGCACTCTGTTGGACCAAGGCCAACCCTTTATCGACTGTTAGTGATAATTTGACTATTATTCTAATAATGGACAATATGAATTTGTCATATTTTATGGCTTGCAGAGATAATGTCTAGTAACTGTCTCAGTTGGCGTCTCGCCAACAAAACTAAGAGGAAATATTTTAAATTTCGTTTGAAGTATTATGGTGTAAGCTAACTAAATCATTGGATTACTGTTCCAGAAACCTTGAAGTTACAGAATATCTATTGCCAGGAAAATAGAGTGATTAAGAGATTACCTTATAAAATAGGTCATTGTCATTACTCTGATCCGTTTATATGTCGTTTTGGGACAATAACCATACAGCCTAACATTTTATTAATGAACACAACAGAATTCAGATAAGTCTACGCAAAAAAAATGTAAAATCGGCCATGTAGCATCAAAAAATGTCATTGTTATCGGCTCATTAAAACATTGTTTTTTAAAGAGCTCTTTTATAAAATTAGGTTGTCGAATTGTGTCACTATCTTTAAAAACAGCTACATATTATGAGGAGATAAAATTGAGTATTTTAGTAATTAAAGAATGGTGTATATGTTTGTGAATGCACATGGGTGAATAAGCATGCAATATTTGAAGAGTTTAAAATCCACATTATTCACTCCTTCAAATTAAAGGACTATTAGTTCGATTCAGTTCATTTCACAAGTTTAAATGAGTACTAATTCAACGGAGACCGGCTCGCAAGCTCGAGTTAGTTGATAAAAATCTATAAAACATTGTCAAAGACCATTTCACCATATAGACCGGTGTGATTTTTTTAACATTACTCTCTTTTGTTCGTGTATCATTTAAACTTATAGTTGTGTTTTCGAATAAGGATAAATTAAATTTTCAAGCTCATTTGAGCGCAACCGAACATCATTCGAAGAAACTTTGAAGATGCCTGCACGTAATTCTTCGTCTTTGGATAAATCTTTTGATGTTCAAGTCTGTAGAAGTTTGTGACTATCTGTAAACTAATTATAGATAAATATAAATCTTGCACTAACTACAGATTCTAAACACTTTTGCGCACAGTTTAAAGACAAAACAGATTTTGGAATAAGATCTTAGGAAAAAAACAATATTTGTCTTTTTATATATATGTAGAACACTAGTAGTTAAACTATTTTCTATAATAGTAAAAACCGTAGAGATGATCTCTACTATTTGAAAATACTTAAGAAACCGTGTTTAGAAATCTGTATGTACGACAACTCTATACCCCATTGACTATGTGAAATGATGTTCCATGGTACACTAAACTGGCGATAAACTGACCGTGTTCTTGATTTTAGAGCGGGTTTCAATCAGAAATAGCGGGAGCAGTGGCCGAGATTCCCATCATTTATTTATAATCGCTAAACCAAACGGCTGATGCGTACCACTGTCCAATTTCTATTCTGGACTAAACAAACGATTCCTGCTAAAAATTGTTCATTACATTCTTTGAAGACATAGACATTGTGACACGTTGTTTGTCGAAGATTTGGATGAATTAGTTCAGCATAACTATTATTGTTCTAAACTAGCTGTTATTCACCGCAGTGATACCCACACAATTCCGATGGTCATTTTCTACAAAAAAGTAACCTAAGTTACACCTTATAAAGTTAGACATCCGCTAGACCTGTCAAAATCGCTTAAGCCGTTTCAGAAATTAGCCGGCACTAACGTGCAGAGTGGAATTAATACAGGCAAATTTTTCAACCTAGCGCAATGTTCTAAACTTTAAGGAGTACGTAAATATAAGACAATAAGTAAGAAGCGCTCTTTTCTGTAATGAAAATAGCGCTTCTTACTTATTACAGTATTTTATTATACAATATGCCTAGCCAGACTTTGGCATCCCCCGTAATAATTGGAACTAGACAGAAATTTAACAATAAGGTAGGTAGGTAGCAGCTCATTCACATCCCACTGCTAGGCACAGACCTCCTCACTCATAGGAGAAGGTTTTTAGAATATAGACCCACCATACTGCACAAGTACCATAGTAAACAAGTACAACGTGACAGGAATCCGACACGCCCGGAGAGAGATTACGCGCAGAACCGATGGCTTAACGTGGTCTATGAGGGTAGGGGGTTGGAGCACACCGCCAACTTCCCAATTTCGGGAAATTAGAGAAAATCTTAATAATAACGCAATTTCAATTTGCATATAAAATAAAACCAGATAGAAATTTATTTTTAACAATGCGATAACTGTTAACAGCTATGATGGTATGTCAACTCTTTCTCACTCCAACCTCTCAATTCTGGTTCCCAGCACAGGGAACTTTAAAGTGAAATGTAGTAACCTCTCTAATATTTTTCACTTTAAGCAGGAAATGAATCTACGTGTAACGAAATTTTCTAATGAACATATTTGAAAAGCAGTAAATAACGTTACTGAGTTAAACGTCACAGGCTCACTAAATGATTATCCCAATTTTAGTCTATTTAAATCTGAGAGCAACATATATCTACCTAGTATAAAACTACAAGGAGTTAAATCATCTGTGAAAGAAATATTATTTATTATACAGGTATGTTACAATTTATAAATCACCGACATTGATACAGTATATTATATTTGAATAATAGACGAGCAACTTTTTCTTAATATCTCAAACAACGAAACTCTTAATAGTGTGAATAATGGCGGTGGCTGACATTTATCGCAGATTAGTAGATAAAAATTTGTGGAATGTACGTCACAAAGGAATTTTAATCTCAGGCAAGGAAAAAGAGGGCAATGCTAACGTCGTTTACCGATCGATGCGGTCAAACCTTTATACGTTGGTATAGGGCTGACAAACCTAAATATAAAAATGAAATACTATTAGACAATCACAAGGAGTTTTTCTTCAAAAATCAATACCATATATCGATAGTTATATTACCTATTTATTGCAAATATAGTTCGGCTCACACCGAAATATTAATATCTAAGTAGACGCAATGCACAATAAACTGCCTCATGGTTAGCATGTTCGACTACAGACATGAGGTCCTTGGTTCGAGTCCTGTGTCAGCCAATTTTAAAATCAATATTGAGTTTTCTATAAAGATTTTCTCAATATTTGCCAAAGTTGAGAAGTTGGCGGTGTGACTCATCCCTGTGCTTCGGAGAGCACGTTAAGACGTCGGTCCTGCGCCTGATCTCTTTCCGGTCGTGTCGGTTTCCCGTCACATCTGACCATGAGAGTGAAGGAATAGAGAGTGCACTTGTTTACTATGCCTGCCAATCCGCAGTGGAGTAGCGTGGTGGGTCTATGCTCTAAAAACCCCGCTCCTCGGAGTGAGGAGGCCTGTGCCCAGCATTGGGACGTTAATGGGCTGCTGCTACTACTAATAATTAGTTACTTAGACGCAATAAGAATGGGCCCTCTTTACAAATTTCTATATTACTATCGCGCTATTTTCTAGGTCATGGTTTTGTTACCAATAAGGTGCTGACTGTGATCATACTGACATCATCCAATGGCGGAGTTGCCCTCCACTCCCCCTTTAGCTTCATTAGCATCAATCAATCCAGAGTCGATAACCCTTTGTTAAATTGTTCTTGGTTCTTACATAAATTGATGTTTGTAGAACCAGTGAGTTTATATATACAAGTTGAAAATGGACAAAACCAGTTCCATGCTGAACCTGAACTAAATTACCAGGTGTGGTGATAGTAACTGCTTGGATCAATTTCCTATTAAAACTGCTTATAACTAAAGCTTGTAAAAGTACATACAAAAAGGCAATATGGCGGTCAAATTATTTAATAAATTACCACAGGAAATTAAAAAAATTTGATGGAATTACATTCAAAAATAAGATTAAAAACTAGTTACTAGCAAGAGCTTTTTACGACGTAGAAGTATATTTATAATTATTTATATTTATATTTTTATTATTTTGCTATTACATTTTTTTTAAGATTGTATTTAGATCATTTTCTTGACTATAATATTATAATGTTATTATTATTATCATTTTAAAAATTTGTGTAATGTAATTTAGATTTTTTTAACTATTTTTTTTGTTTTAATCTGTTTCAGTGACATAATTTAGTGACTTCTATTTATCAGACATATATTTGAATGCCATTCAGTGGCTGAAGATTTGTTACACCATAAGAATTGTACCACCATACCATGTCAAGTGTGTCTAAGCAAATAAATGATTATTCTATTGAACGAAGTTATTATTTGGAATACCAATTTCACCTAAAAGACCTTACAATTGTTTGGCTAGCTAAGTGCATTTTAACTGCAAGCTTATTTATTATAAATATTATATGAGACTATTAATAATAATCTTTAGAACTTATTCTTGTTTATTCGGTAACTTTTTTTGACCGAAAATATAGCTCCATTTTTCCCTAAATCGACTGTAATTAATATATAGCAGCGTAATGCATATGGTACTTTATATAGGTAATTATTTATTGATACTTGTTAATTTTTTTGTAACGATACTCTTATTTATTTATTAAAGCAAGCAACTGTAATGTATCAAGTAAATATATAATAGATAATCTTAAATTCATAACTTGAGCTAAAGCCTTTTTTGGAATGGATCGAAAAGGGTGTTCGCAACCCTAAGATGGAATCATGGAGGTAACCTTGCACAGTACTTGTGTAGTTTATATTGGTGTGACCTAATGACGCTGTAGCTTTTGCCACACGATACACAGCAATTACAACTCGCAATCTTTATTTTGATTTATGATTAATACTGACAGATACTTACGACTTCATTCGTGTAAGAGAAGATTAAACAACATTCAACATTCACATAAATTTGGAGCGCAGGAATTCTTTGGCAGAGTTTGGCAACTTTTATTTAGAATAAACCAATTTAATTTTTACCAATTAAATAACTTCAGAGATAAACGCGAAAAGATAAAAAAAATTAAGGCACCTCCACTTTAGTGAATTTAATATTTATTACTGTAAAACCATTTTATTTTTCAAATTGGAGTGCCTGACTGTAATTAAAAATGAACAGCTTTCAACTAATGCATATATACCGTCCTTTTATTAAAAAATCTAATTTTTTTCTGTCTTTTTGTATATTACTTCAAGCTGAACTGTTAAAGAGCTGGGCCGATTTTCATGGGACTTTCACTGGCAGATAGCTGATATTATAGGGAGTAATTGAACTAATCTTGTTTCAGAAAAAGTGACATCTAGAACAACGCGGGTAACATCTATATATCTACAACTTAATGAGTAAAGAGTTTAAGTGTAAATACCTTATCAATCTTCGGTTATGTCTAGCCAGCTATAGCGACAGCCCTACAAGGTAAAGGTTCATCATGTCTGCAATAATCCCAATGAATATTAGTCTAACTAGCCTCAAAACGTCGCTACTTGTCACAGCGATAACAAATCGACTTAACTCTGTCTCCATTTACCACTGTAATTAACTTTATGTTCGTTGGTTTTTTTAATAGTCTTATTACAAATGATGCAGATATTTCACGTTTGCGACAAGAAAACATTTTATTCAAACTTGGTGGCTTGTAATATTCTATGTGTAAGTACCAAGGCCTTAGTAGATATAATTGTTACCGAGCAGAAACGGGCAGCTTGAACGGTATTGCTACTTAAAGGGTCATTCTTTAGGTGCGCCTTGCACTTTATTTTGTGAGTATTGAATGAGACTAAGCCGTTACGCTCTGCTATGTAATAGACTACAACTCCATAGCAAAAATTAAACTCTGAAATAAACCAACGTGGATGACACTTAGAAGGCTTTTGGTATTTCATAAGGTAACTCTGATCGCTAAGCCGTCATTTCTAAGCAGTACATGTGACTGAGTAAATATTTTTTTTGTCCTAATATTTTTATTGGTTACCCTTTATAATAAACGGCTATAAAGTACAACGGTAATATTTAATAACATTATATAAAAAAAGTTGCCGTACATAAAATTATGATCTTACAGCAATTATCTACATTTCAGGATTTACCGAGTTATTACTGCTGTAAGATCATAAATTTATGTACGGCAACCTTTTTTTGATAAAATGTTATTAAATATTACCGTTGTACTGTATAGCCGTTCATTATAAATATTAGGACAAAAAAAATATTTACTCAATCACCTGTACTGCTTAGAAATGACGGCATAGCGAACAGAGTTACTTTATGAAATAGCAAAAGCCTTCTAAGCGTTATCCACGTTGGTTCATATCAGAGTTTAATTTTTTCTATGAGCTTGTAATCTTTAACTCTTGTGCCAGTAAAGTCTATTCTCGCCGACTTATAGAACGAGAGAGTTATAGTCAACGCGTCACTGCTATATTTCAATTTATTAAGTAATGTAACAGTACCCACTTTACTACTAATGACAATGTGTTATGCACAATTATAATATAAATACTAATATTGTAAATATTACTACTTTATTAATAAAGAACAAAAAATATTTGTATTTCAATATTCTATTATTATTAACCTTGCCTTTGTAGAGTATTCAGTTCTGCCGTGTGGTGTTAAGTCTCTGTCAAGTTATTTCACGGTCTTTTAACTCAACGGCTTCTGTATCCTACTCTGTTCTTAAAAGTTATTTCAATTTCGCTTAGGATTGAACTCCAACCCAATAGTGACGAACTTGTGATTAAATATATTGAATGATAAAGAATACAAATGGTTCCCTGTTAGTTAAAAACTTGTGTGTCAAGTACACTAATTAATAGAAAGCCCCTAATGAAAGGGCCTTAAAAAACGGACAAAGATAATAATAGGATATTGCGAAATATGAAGTAACAATAACTCTGTCGTAATTCTAATATCAAATCGAAGCCAGCGATTACTTGAAACACCCCGTAATCTTTGATCAACACCTTCCTTATTTTTTTCTCTATAATCCAAATATACCGATAATATTGAATAGAAATTGGCAAAATCTCTCCACAAGCAAGGGATATTAGGACTTTTACCAGCAGACCGTAAAGCTCGATTTTTGCCATAATATAGACAATCTTTTATATATATTTCGGTTATATGGAAACTGGAATTAATATTCTATGGAAAGAAACAAACAGAAATAAAATGAAAAATCTAATTAAGGCGCTAAATCGAGTGTACTGTAATTTGTCTAAACAATGACAAGCTACGTCGTAGCAAGGGCTAGACTGATTAATTTATTCATTTATCTTCGTGGACTTAACGTGACGAGTAATAATAGCCGTTGTTAATAATGAAATTCAATTTAATTAATTCTGCATACAAACAATCTATTGAATAACAGCTGGGTAGTGACAGTTCTGATTGAGACGAGAGAATACGAAGCTTTAAATAAAACCATTGATTATTATCGTAATTATAAAGGCCTTTATAAAAGTACACTTCAAGTAAAAGGAGGTAATCCCATTTGAAAAAAAGAACTATAGGTATAGATACAAGTCGAAGGTTTAGAATGTTAAAGTAGCTATGAGTGTTGTAATCCTGAGGGATTTCGCTCATATAACAGAAGTAGCGAGACATATTGGCGTCGCTCGTTGCAAGCGGCACAGAATTCAGATAATCCTTGAAAAAAATCGTTCTGTACTAGAAAATCAACTGTTTAAGTTAATTTGAAGAAATATTTACCTAGCAGAAATAGAAAGTATGTATGCTTTCCTTAATCTTTTCTATTTGCAGAAGTCTTGCCTAACATTAGTTTAACGCCCAAGTAGATTTGTAGAGGTTGTAGTATTGTCAGTGTCAAACTGAATCTTAGCCTCAGTGGCTAATCTTATGTAGAGATTCGCAAATACATATGTCCTCTCTATTATCTCTTTCATAATCTGATGAATAGGCAAATCCAATATGGCTAAAGAGAGGTTAGGTTTAGAACATTTATTTCCCGACTTTGGGTAAATTAGAATAAAGGTATAATTAGATAAATAGAATTCATTAATAGAAAACTAAATATCAGTTTTGAATTGGCTTGTCTCAGACCTCGTGATTTGTTGACGATCAAATTACTTTATATAAAAATGGTGGTGATAAGATGGTCATGAGTATACTTTAGTTAAAAAGAATTTATACGTATAGCATGTTATGCCCTGATCTACGTTCTGTTTTTATATGAAACCTGTCTAAAACTAGTAACAATACAAGAGTAAAACTTTCATAGACAATAAACGCAACGTGGTGGTGTAATATCTCTACAGAACGATCTTCTTCCAACTTTATGCTTAGAGACTAGGAAGCGTATTGTTAAATATTAAATACGTTAGTTTCCTAAACTCTCAGTGTCATGTATAATTTATGAAGAAAATTTATTGTTTCAGAATGTGCATCTGATAGCCTGTCTGTCAATAGCTTTGCTTTCAGTTACTTTATTTTGCACTATCAATGCCCCGCGAGTTTAGCCACGTAGATACCGATCTCGTGGTAGAGGAAAGTCTACTAAGTCGGACTATAGATTTATTTTTATTAATATAAAAGTTTTATTTCACTTGGTTTTTAATTACTTCCTTTCAGATTACTAGATACACTTACGTTATTAAATTCGTAACATTATTTACGTTACGTGTGAGAACATCCGACATTAGTAAATTTAACAATACTCTACGGATATTGAATTTTTAGCTTGGTTATTATAAATTGTTAAAAATAAAAACAAAAATTTTAAATGCAAAACTTTCTTATGTAATTTTAGAGAAGAGATTTATTTGTAGAGCTTTATTGGCATAACTTTATAGTGTATTTCTTTATACACAACATTTGACGTAATTATTTTTTGTGGCAGCAAATTAAATTGATGTTCTGGAGTTCGACTTGGGGTACATAATTTTCTTTAGATTGATTTTTTTTAATTAATTACATCTTTTGAATGGATGTCCGATTTTATAATTTCAAAAGTGTTTTACAGGTTTTGAAAGGGTCTTTAATAAAATATAGGATAACGATTAATACAGAGGTATGGATAATATAGTTTGATTATTGTTGGCACTTTTATTAACTTTTAAAATGCAAAATGTAGTTATAGTAGCATAACTACAGTAGTTGGACATATGGTATCGCGGACTTTTTGTAGATATTAATACGTTCTATAACATTGTAGAACATTTTTTGTCCTATCATCCACAGTTTCCGCAGTGCACGCGATAACAGATTTTTTGACACTTTGGGTTACACACATTTATATTAGGGATCCCAATTTTTTTCCGAAAGTAATATAATCTATGTCACAAAGTGAATATGTATGGTGAAAAAAAAATTTTAATCGGCCTAGTAGTTTTTGTGTGAAAACGTTACACACATACATACAAACAAAACCACAAATGTTTCTTGTTTAAAATATTAGTTTAGAAACGTTGCAAACTTGTATAACCATTGAAAATTACATAATACATTAAACTAAGGAACCAAGACAACTCATAGAGAAAAAAGTATTAATAAATCTTCTTGGTAAAAAGTAAATTAAAATAAAAGATATTCACAAATACTAATGATTCAAAACGTGAGAAAGCAAATTATTATCTTTAATTTTAATAAAACATGAAAAATATTATCGTTATCATAAAATCACATTACTGATAAGCAATTAATGACACAAAGTTTTTGAGATAAATAATTGCAACCAACTAATGTGCTGGTGTGTAATTGATATTTAATCGATCATAATCTCACCAAAAGAACAGTAAAATGTCCTTTATTAAATTTGAAATAATTATATGATTTAGATACACGAATAACATTAGGCCTTGTGTTTTTATTAATCTTTACCGTCAGTCGATGTAATCCTTGGAACATTTAATCCTGATTTTGAATGGATTATGTCCGACGGACAGTGGAGCTAACAAGAAGTGATTTAAATTATTTTAATGTGAGTAAGTACAGAGGGTTTTTTATAGCATGGACACACCACTCTACTCTCAAGCGGGTTGCCAGGTTACACATGCTTCAAAATTGCCACTGGGATAATCAGATTTCCTCGCGATATTTCCCTTCACACAAGTTTTTCAAATATCAACCGATTATTTAAGTTCAATAATCGTAATTGCCCAAATTATTACAGTGCCATCGATTGAAAGCTCAAGTATAGTGTTAATAGGTACCTGTTTATATATGCATAAGAAGTTCGTGTTAGATGGTGAAGGAATGGACTTTAATTTTGTCTCATATTACTAAAAAAACAAAAGAAAGCCGTATCAACTACTGTAATAATTAGACAATACTTCTATAATAACAATTATTTATGTACGTATATCATGTACAAATAATATACGTACATAAATAAGTATATATACATAATTCTATTTCGTTTTCAGCTTTTGTAGACTGACAATCTATTGTTAGGACACATCAGAACAGCGTTTTATTTCATACTATTCTTTTTGAATGTATAATATACAGAGTAGTCGCACTATAGATTTATTTTTGTTAATATAAAAGTTTTCTTTCACTTAGTTTTTAATTACTTCCTTTCAGATTATTAGATACACACACATTCATAATTTTAAATGCAAAATTTTCACACCCTTGGTTACTTTAGTGCATTTTTCTTAGGGATCCCTAATTTTTTTAAAAGTAATATAGCCTTTGTCTTTCAGTGAAAATGCAGCTTTGTAATTTTTGAAATCGGTCCAGTAGTTTTTATGTGAAAACGTTACATATAGACATATACACATACATACAAAACACATAAATCATAAATGATAAATATTTCGTAAATAATATTAGAGCATGTATCAAATTGATATAAGAAAATATTTTAAAATTAAGAAAACATAATGAATTCTCATCGCAATAAAATATACTTAAAAGAACAACACAGATAAAAAACTTAGATGTCCAAAAGTACTAAACATATTGGCTCTAATTCATATATTTGACACGTATTAGAAACAAACAAAATAGCCCGTGAGGACACAATTTGTGCATCATGCATAATAACGGTTGTTTGTCTTAAATGTTTCACAAATTAACGAGTTACGACGAGTTAGCTACATGGATACATCCATTTATAACATTTTAACTTAGAGTTATTTAAAAGTCTTTATCGTAAAGCAATATCTAAACGCAGATCTTTTTATTTTGTCTGTTCTGAAAAATAAAGACTAGAAAAATTCACGGATAATTTCGTTCTTTTGGAATGTTTTATAGAACCAGAATTAAGTATTAAACTTATAAACGTAAAATAAGTCTATTGTGCGTTACGTGTGAAAAAACTCTTGAACCAAAATCGTTAAAAATACTTATATGAAATCTGTTTCAAATTGTAATTTTACCGTTTCAAAGACTATTTAACTATCATTTAAATTACGATTAACCTTTCATTTACACAGTTGAATTCACTCAAACGAAATCGCAGGTAAAAGCCAGTATTTACATAAAGAGGTCCAAATTGTATTAGTGTATGCTGTATATTACTTAGTACCAACACCTAGGACATTTATGCATCTAGAACCAGAGTTGATTGATGTTAATTGCTCAAGATTATTAACGCATATTGTTAGGGTACATAATTCAAGCGTAAACTAATTTGAACAAGGTGAAGAATTTGTTTTAGAGGGCGCTAACAATTTTACTCATCACAAATAATTACGTACGTTTTCATTCAAATATCACATATGATTTCATCGTGTTGTCAACCGTTTTTATACATGCGTAAATTGCTCTAATTGAGAGCACGTGGGAGTTAAACGAGAAGTTTACGTAAAAACATTCACGTTTAAACCTCAAACACATATGCGAAGCTCTAAAAAAAATTTAAATTCACTTCATGCAAAATTATTATTAAGTGTAAATATAGAAAGTTATAGTTTCACTGGAAAGTGTAGAAGAGTAAAAAAAACTTTTGAAATTCATAGTCATAGTTTAATATTAGAGGTGTGAAATGTAAACTATGCATTATTTAGGATTCATTTAGTACCTATTAAAGCAGATAAAGTGGCGTTCACGAAGGCGGCAACGCGCGGCAAATACGGTTGGCGGAGGTGTCGCGCTGGCCGTGGTGAACGGCGTGCAGAATTCGCGCGAGTGCCCGATGTCGCGCCCGTTCTTTGAACGTCGCGCGCGTTCGTTTATTGCGCGGGTATTTTGGGTATATCAGAGCCATCGGACAAATCACGGCCGTGCGACCCGGCACGAACGAGCACTCTAATAATAAACTTGTTTATATTTTTTATTCCCGTGATAACTGTTTCGATTCTATGCCACCTTCTGCCTCCAGAAACCTGCAAACGGGGACCTCGCGTCGCGACCTCGCTGAGCACGTGCGTCTCGAAATAGATTACGACGCGACACTTCAATTAGTTAAATTGGAGTCGACTACGGATTTGTCGGAGAGTTGAAATGTAGCGTGTGTCGGCGCCAAAATCCGTTTTTGGCGGTGATACTGCAACGAAGCGTTCGGCCGGTGATAAAAGCCGTCGGGCGGGCGGAGTGATGCGAATGGGTACAGTACGTACCGAGAAAGTTTCAGAGATCGCGTTGCAGAAGGCACCGAAGCCGGAGTGCGCGGCGGGAGGAGATTGCGGCGGGGTGCCGCTCGGGCGGTCCATGGCGCGATGTGCCCCGGCGGTCGGCGGAGCACTGCCGCTTGCCGCCGCACGGCCGCGCTCTCACCGCACGCGCGCCTCGCGTTACATAAACGCCGGGCCGTAGCCCGCTGCCCGCTGGCCGCTCGCACCTGGCAGCCGCCTACTCGCTTCTTAAAACCAACAATAAAAATTACATACTAGCAAATCGTCACTCATGGCACAAAAAAGGCATTAAATATCTCAATAAAAATACGTTACTAAATTTTGAAAGAGTGTATTAGAAATCGGAGCGAAAGACAATAACTGATAAACCGTTATGGTCTAAATTGTTTTGATGTTGGCCTAGTGCGGAGCATTCTGAGTAGTCCAACGTTAGAAATAATAATAATCTTTATTATGTTCAGGAATCGTAAAGGTTTCTTAATATTACCCTTGGTCAATTGAGGATTTTTGTATTTTTTTATATATTCGTATACATTGTAATACAAATTGGCGGCCTTATCGCTGAAATAGCGATCTCTTTCAGGTAAACTTGGGGGAATACACGTATATTGGCGGTCTAAGAACTTTGTACATATAGTGAAATAAAAAAAAAGATTACTTACAATTATAGTAATACTGGTAACTTATACTTATGTTCTGCTAACTTATAATTATGTAGTTTGAATGATTGTGGCGGTGTGCGCACGCGTGAATGCGTGCGTGCGTGCTTGTGTATGTGAAAAAAGAAGGAAAATGTGATTTAATAGCAGTAGTAGTTTAATTTTAGTAGATTATCGAAAAAATTATTCGTTGTTAAATTTATTTTTCAGGCAATATCTGCTGTCATGCAAAATTTCTAATGTATTAATAATATTCTTATACAAATAATTAGCAAGGAAGGCAAATTGTCGTTGAGCAAAAGTGCATCTAGTTCTTATGTATTTCAGGTCGACGAAGGGGGATTTCTTCTTTTTTTTTAATGGGAATGGCTGTCGAATTTTATAACATAATCATAGCTGGTTATGAGTGATTTATATTAAAGCGAAGTTACGATGAGGCTGACGTGGCCTGTGGAGAAAAGCCTCTAAATTAAGATCTACTAACTTGAAGTAATAGCTAAATGATGTCGATTCTAGCTCAATATAGGAGTCTGTGCAAAATATGCGATTTCGAGCCACACTACATAGAAGTGTTAAAAACAATAGCAATAAATACATATAGACATACACATGCACTCAACACTTCTACGACTGTACTAATATTATACATTTTATCTTTACTACTCGCAACGAATTACTGTACTTACGCGGAGTTTGGCACATGCTTCGTATACTTATTATAACATAATATTAATAGGCTAGTCTAGAATCTAAAAATAAGACCTAATTTATATTTGTAACATTGGCGGCTGCGGTTGCGCTTGCAGTTATGTCTACTATATTATAGCGTTTATTTTTTCATGATATCTTGTATAATTATATTTATGTAGCTCTTATTGAATACCGTAATAAAACACTTATGATGAACATTCAAATTGTTTATTGGTACAGAACAACATAATTTATAGTTCGTTTACCTACATTAATTAGTTTAATGCAATAGTTTTAATTATAAAATAAGAATATATACTATCCACTCAAACAAAAGTTGTAAATTATAATAAAACGTAAGTGAAAATTGTTATTAAATTAAGTGGCAGAAATATTTAACACTTATATTGACTTGTAGGTTAACTTATTTATTATATTTAGATCAAAATGTTTCCTTATAGATAAATTAAAATATTAACAATTTGCAAAAAATTCTTAGACCACACATTCTAGTTTCTACTACATTATCTTTCAGGAAACACTTAATGCTTATCTGAGGAGAGATTTGTTAAGTCATTACGTACCATATTGTGGCCTGACTCGTAATGTATTTCACTCACTTCCAACTCTTACTTTTCAAGTAAACAATAATAATTCAAGTGTAATGCCACCTAATAATATGCGATGATGTAATTTTATACAAAGAAACCCTGGAAAAGATAGCATACCAATTAAAAGTGATAATACTTTTATAGATAACTAGGTAATAATCGGCATACTTCGCGATGCCACGTACACGTTGATGCTATATTGTTCAGAAAGTTCAAAAAAGTATTAAACGGTGGGTTACTCTAAACAAAATAATTTAAAAGTATATTATAAAACTACAGGATATACTTTTATCGCAATCAGTTGAATAGTTTTCTATAATATAACTGTATAACAAACTAGCTTACACCTTATATCGTTTTAGAGTTTGTCATTATGAAATCGAATTTAGCACTTTTGCCTAACAAAACTAGCATTCCCACAAAATTCTAGGTTAGGTTCTGATAAACTCGCCGCAAATAGCCTAACATACATATCAAACATAGTCCAATTGTTTTCGTGAATGATGATATGGTAAATAAGCAACAAATATGTGATTCACCTGGTATATTTTACATGTAACAGTAGACGAATCAAGAATCAAGATTTCAAGAAAGAAAAATTTTTGTAGAGAAATTTTTGTAAAGAAAGAAAAATGTAGAGTACATTGTACATGGAAAAACAGAAAACTTAAATTGATGTGCATCAAGCTGCAGAACGAAATGACGCCACGGGTAGCTGAAGAAATATTTAAATATATGTGTGTATATACCAGTTCAGTTACTGGTTTGCTCGTTAACACCTTTTTTATGAAAAGTATTACGCACTAAATGTTAACTTAAGAATAATATCTTCAGAACTTCTGTCGGATTGTCGCAATGCAGTGAATTTGCAAATACCTTTTCTATAAAAGAGATACAACCGCTCATTTATACTTATTGATAAAATTTAAATCTGCTGGAATTGTAAAAACAATATTAGAATACTAAAACATATATGAACATTTACACATTGTATTTTTTATAACAATCAACTTTTAGGGTGGAATTTGTCCATCTTGAAATCCAGATTGATTTTTGGGACTTTCCAGAATGAATAGATAATCTCATAATGATAATGAGGTGGTTTATATTTCATATATTTAACCCAATGCATAGATGCATTATTGGTCCATGAATTGTTTGTATTGTATACAGTTTTATAGTTGTTAAAATATATTGTTATATTATTTTATTATTGCATTAAGTTGGACCCGATTACGCTATGGCTTTCTCAAATACATAATTTATAATTATCTACTGATGACATCTCAGTATCTTAACATTCAAGACTTTGAAAGTAGCTAGCTGTTAAATAAAACTAGAACCTATTCGAAAACGTTCGTAGCTTCTAGGTCTAGCTCATTGAAAGTCCTTTAAAATGAGAAAACTAAGCTTAAATGTTTGTTTTTTTGTAGTAGACCGACATACATTAAAGAAAAGAGTCAAAAATTATCAACGAAATTGCCAAGCAGCTGTAGGAATATAGCGATCAGTTACTTTTTGTAAACAACCCCTTTGCTTTAAAGAAGCTGTTCAGAGGGGCAAATTAAGTGAAAGTTCATTAGTAAAGGTAATTTCGTTTGAGTAATTTAGTTAAAGTTCACATGTTCTCTATTGTGGGTCAAAGGCCCAAATTCAAGCCCATATTTTACTGCGTCTACCTCACCTTCCCCTTTCTTTTCTTTCTTCTCCACACGACTTATATAACCTTCTACAACTCTGCTTCTGCTTACATCAGAATATCATTATTATGAGATGTATGTCAAAAGATTACTTACTTTACATTTAACAATAAAATTTGAGTTTAAAGCGTTTTAAAAGAGAATATGCCTTCTAATGAAACCCGAACAAGTCTTTTATTGACGTTAGATACATACATCATATAACAATGCACTCGATTTTGACGCTTAAAGCATACTCAGCGCGCGATGCAAGCCTTATATAACTACTTTTATAATAGGTTATACGGGACTGTGCCATATTTGAATACTTTCATGTAAATCAATTGTGAAGCGTTGAAAGAGTGCTAATTAAAATATCATACTACAATTTGAAGGATTACACAGACGACAAAAAACGTGGGAGAGATTGAGTTGATCTACTCTAAATAAAATAATTTTAAAGTATACTATAATAATGACAGCAATACCGTATTTAACTTTGTTCTTCTTTTTACGGAACGCATTAGAACCCTCGTAACTTTAGATTTTAAGCCATTTATGAATATCAGTATCAGTCACTTGAAGGAATGTAATGTAATTCCATATTTTAGAGTGAAGAAGGTTCAGAAATCATTCGTCGCATTGAGTATACACATTTTTAATAAGATACCCGAATCACTTCTAGGTTTGCCTCCACATTGTTTTAAAAAATATGTTAAAAACGTCCTAATATAAAAGGCATATTATATTATTGAAGGTTATTTAACCGACAAAGATTTTTGGGCTTATTTCCAGTTCCACATGAAAGCTAAACACATTGTAACCTACAAAAAATATATTTAAAGGAGTAACCGGAAATTTCATTGCCCGTTTCTTCTAAGCGGAATCAATTTTCCAAACCGGTGGTAGATTTGTTACCAACGGACAGACTGCTGACGATACAAAAGTGTTTTTGAGTGAATAATATATTAAATAAATAATATTTTGATTTTGAAATGCTAATTCAGATTATATGAATTTTTTAATGATTTTATTTAATGTAATTTTTTTCTTGTGAAGGTGATAGCGGGAAATGAGATTCAGATGACTTTCGCAAGTTTGCATGTTGAAATACGTCATTTTTATTTGTTTTTAGGTGCAGGATTTAGATAAAGTACGAGTCAGGACAACAGTCTTCTGATAGCTTGGAAAAAGCTATAAAGCTTATTGATGCTGGTTCTTCTATACGAAATGCTGATAACCTTATGGGGATCCCATTTTCAAGTCTTCAAAAGAGGATAAAAAAGGTTCTACCTCAGAAAAGATCTAGGACGCTTCATTAACTTTAGTCTTGAGACAGAATCCGCTCTAGCAAACTTGATGAAGAAATAGGCAAATATTTTATATGGTTGCACTGCTAATCAAGTGAGAAAACCGAAAATAAGAAGAAGAAGAGACATAGGGTTAAAGAAAATAAAACAGATGGAAGGGTAATTGTCATGGAAAGTACTACAATACAGAAGTAGGGTCCTAAAAAGGTAAAGCGCGAAATGCTGTAAGAAACGAACGTAATTTCTGTACTAGACGTTGACACTGACGGCTTATGCCAGGAAAATGCGGATGATTACGCAGAAGATGCTGGAAACAGATGCCTAGTACAAGTAACAACAAGATTTGGTTCAGATACACCTCATAGCCCCATAGCCTCATAGGCTGTGGCCAGATTATATCTGCAATACGTGCTACATTTATTTAGACTTCGATTGCCTTCTGAGATGACCACCATTACCCGCACGTTAGTGCAATGAGAGTCAAAGCTGTTTTTTTTTAACTTTTATATTAGCCAAAGTTGATTGCCAAATGGGCTGAAAATCACTTCTAATAATAGTCAATTAATTAAATTATGTTTGTGGGCATTTGCCATAATTTTTTCGTTTATGATTAAAAGGTTGTTTGAGTTTCCCTTAAGTGACCCACATTACCCTCTTTACCCCTACATGTCTACTGATTTGATGTAAAGGGAGTGAGTGTCATTTTACGTGATGATAAGTGGTGATATAGAATAAGATAGTATTGCGTTAGGTTTGTAAAAGTTAGGTTACATTTTAATAGTTTATACAGCATCATCACATTAGCATACCGAAATGTTTTACTTGACAAGAAGTTCGGTTTAACTGTTCGATAGTCATTTTCCATCACTCTAACACAAATCAAGATCTAGACAAATTTAACAATACAATTTCCTGGATTTGTCATGTCGGGAATCAAGATCTCAACTAGTGTGGTAAGAACTTGCGCCGTTACGCCAGCAACACCGTTTATTTATATTACAATGTTAACTGATTGCCTTATTGGTCTAGTGGTCAACTTATTCGGCCATATACCTGAAGTCCGGGGTTTGAGTGTCCGGTCTGACGAATTCAAAAATTGATATGAGTTTTCTATTAAGCAATTAGTTATTACGGTAAACTATTTGGCCGAATTTGCACCCACATGCCTCGGAGAGCACGTTAAGCCGTTAATCCTGCGCCTGATCTCTCTGCGTTCGTGTCGGATTGCTTGCATTTACTTGTGTACTATGCCTGCCTACCCGCAGTTGAGCAACGTGGTGAGTCTAAGCTCTAAAAACCCCTCTCTCCTTTAAGTGAGAAGGCTTGTGCCCAGCAGTGGTATAGTGGTTAATGGGCTAATTACTTTTTATATTATTAAAAATGTTATAATAAAACTGAAACACAAGGTTTTTGAAAATTTATCTATTATTGGTCCGATTTTATGAATGATTAGTCAGATTACTAGCAAAACCCGCGTCATCCGTCTTATCAGATTGATGAAGATAAAGAATATGTATTTAGTGAAACAAAGATGAGGTGAATACCTACGTTCGGTAAACCGTTTGTTACTAACCAAAGTATTTAAAATGTTTAACCTCTTATCCAAAACGAATGGTGTTGAATCCACTAGTAATTTGTATAAATAGAAGAAAACACTTGTTTACATACAAATGCTCATTCAACGTCACGATTTTCTATAAAGCGTTTATTGTAATAAATAATGGTAAAATATTATGAGCATGTATTTTATTTGTAGTTATACTGACTGATAATTATGTCGTTCGGTAGTAATATAATCAATTTCATTTTTCTAGTAACAGTATTAGTATTAGCAGTGATTGAAATTATTGAATGTAAAAGGATTAAAAGAGTCATCGCTGGATCGGAGGTAGCTTGTGGTATTTCATTTATTTCTCTTATTAATTATGTTTAGTAAATTTTTGGCGGTGGAATTTAATTTTTGCAACTCAGGCTTTTCAGGCAGTTATATGTGATCATCGGTTTGCAGAGAAACATTAAATAATTTCATTTATACAATTACAAAACTATCAAGTGCAAATATGTCTATCAATTCACACTTGACGGCCTCGCTGGCCCAGTGGTGTCATAACTCACTTTGCTAGCAGAGGTTGAGGGATCGATTTCCAGTAGGAGGAATTTAGAAAGTTGCATTGTCTAATTTGTCTGAGTCTGCACCCTAACCGCAAAGAATTACCGCCAAGTAATAAGATTTATTGACTGCCTCATTGGTCTAATGGTTAGCATGTTCGACTACAGACATGAGGTCCTGGGTTCGAGTCCCAGGTCGGGCCAATTCAAAAACCAATATTGAGTTTTCTATTAAGATTTTCTCAATATTTGCCCGAAGTTGGGAAGTTGGCGGTGTGATCCACCCCCGTGCCTCGGAGAGCACGTTAAGCCGTCGGTCCTGCGCCTGATCTCTCTCCGGTCGTGTCGGATTCCCGTCACATCGGACTATGAGAGTGAAGGAATAGAGAGTACACTTGTTGTGTACTATGCCTGCCAATCCGCAGTGGAGCAGCGTGGTGGGTCTATGCTCTAAAAACCCTCGCTCCTTGGAGTGAGGAGGCCTGTGCCCAGCAGTGGGACGTTAAAGGGCTGCTACTTACTTACTTACTTACTTACAATAAGATTTGTGTTCCGGTACGATGCTGTGTAGAAACCATAAGAGGTAAATTACCTCTTACCAGATTAGCCCACTTCAATTTGTGTGTGTTGTGTGTTTGGTTGTGTGTGCTTTTGTGTGTGTCTGATTATCTGCAAGCTACTACTATAAGCTCTAACTACTCTACTCTAAGCTCTGGGCTTCAGTGTTGTAACATATTGTGCCCGGAGCGAGATAATGAGGACAGAACTAAAACATAGATTTGGTCTTAATATGAGGGATGTTGGTACCTTTCAAAGTATTTTGTCAGCACCGACATCCCCTCAGGCAAATTTATTGTTTAAATTAATTCAAAAAATTTTGAAAGTGTTTTGTAAAAGGAGAGGTTTTTGTTAAGATACGATGGGTCTGTCATCGTCTCATAAGAGACTCAAAGACCTTTAAAATAAATAAGAATAAAAAAATCAAAAAAAAGATAACATTTCACTTTTAAAATTCCATTCACTTAAATACTGTTAGTACTTACTTCCAAAAAGATTAGAAGAAGTAATAAACGTACATGTGAAGATAATGCCTATATAAGGTATTCAAATCACAGCATAACTAAGCCGTTTATAGGTAAATGTTACCTATTAAGATAATAAAACTTCGTGATTTTTAGCAGCTTAGGTTTCCAAGGTTTTATTGGTCTATGTTCGATATTTTTTTAATCACGCAGAAGTACCTTCATCGAGTAACATAATATATAGGCACCTAACAAAAAGTGAAGTGTTTTTATAATCAGTTCAGCGAAAGCAAACTTAAAATCGATAAGATAAAACCTTAAAGAAAGCACTTTTCCAATGCATAACGAACGAGGGTTTGAATTGTTTGTACAATAAACATAACAACTCAACGTTTAATGAATATAAAATGTATAATTCATTTATTTAAAAAAAACACACATTGATATTTAGCTAACAAATGTTGATCGATAAATATGATAATAAGAAATTTTAATTATAATATTGTAATTGTTCCAGTAGTCATCAGATTTCTTATCTAATAATAATAATAATATCATAATAAAGATCTTTATTCACAGAAAAAGTGTCGTTTACATAACATCGGACATAGTATAGTTTAAAATACATAAAAATTTCTGCGAAAAGGCGTAAGACTCAGCTCGAGGCTGCTTTTCAGTTCGTACATTAATACGTCTGCTGCCAACACCAGAGTAAAAACATAATAAAAGTTGATAATAAAAAGAAAGAGCAAAACACAAGAATAACAATAATAAAAAATCTAAACTCTAAAATCTAAAACTATGTAATGGACCAAGAAAAAAACGATAAGAACTGCATACATGGGCTGTGGTTTTATTTACTGTAGCTTAAGGGAGATGTTCTAAAAAAGTTCGGACGCTAAATACTTGCATACTAGCACTAAAAAAAAAATATTTAGTGTGTTTTAGATAAATTTATTTCTAAGAAGAAAAATAAAGAAAGATTTTGAAAAAAATAATAACTTTTTTTTATTGCTGACAGTTTAGCGCTTGACTGTGATCTCACCTCATGGTAAGCGAGGATACAGTCTAAGATGGAAGCGTCCTAATCTGGTAAGAGGCGATATACCCCTTATGGTTTCTACACAGCATCGTACCGGAATACAAATTTCTTTGTTTGGCGGTACGTCTTTACAGGTAGGGTGGTAACCAGCTACAGCCGAAGCCTCCCACCAGTCCAGACTCAGACAAATTAGAAAATACAATTTCCTAAGTTCGTCCTACCGGGGACCGAACCCGGGACCTCTGCTAGCAAAGCGAGTACTCGCACCACTGCGCCAGCGAGGCTGTCGATTTATTTTTATTATTTATTTATACTTTATTGTACATCACACAAAATAATTTTACATTAGAAAGGAGAGACTGTGTATTTTAATGACGGACAAAAGGCGGTCTTATCCCTCTAAAATCTAATTTCAAAGAAATATATAACATGTGTTATAATGAAACTATGATGAATCGATAAACAATATAAAAATATTTATATTATCACTAACATTAAGCTATAAATACTCGCCTCTTGCCAACAACAACCTACGTTTGACAAGGTTGTAATTTGTAGACTAACCATTTTCATTATGTTTATTTTCAATGTGTTATTGTTATAAATAATTTTCACAATGAATGAAAATTAATAATGCCAGATTTTTGGGGCTATTAATAAATTCCAGTTACATCTCTTCTTCACAAAATGCACTCACATGAATACCATATTGACACAAATACCTGCCTTTTACGAAGAAGAAGTAAGTTTATGAAGAAAATGTAACTGGAATTTGTTAATAGCACCAAATTAACAAATTCCAGTTACATCTTCTTCATCACAAAAATGCAGTGACATGAATACCATATTGACACAAATACCTGCCTTTTACGAAGAAGAAGTAAGTTTATGAAGAAGATGTAACTGAAATTTGTTAATAGGACAAAATTAACAAATTCCAGTTGCATCTTCTTCATCACAAAAATGCACTGACACGAATACCATATTGACACAAATACCTACCTTTTACAGTCAAATAAATGTCGCGTTTTACGACTTGTAAGGACGTAGATCCGACTAAAACATACCGGGTCCTAAAGTAACATAATTGATTTCAAAATAACATGCATTTTGACGTTTTCAGTAACTAGAGTTACTCAAACTTTATAATATAGTAGCTGACCCAGCAAAACGTCAGTTTGCCATATAATAACTGTTATCGCTATTAAAAAATAGGGGTTGGTGATAGAAAGATGAAAATTTTGGGACGTATGTATTTTTTGATTCCACACCATAAAAAAATATAAAAAAAGAAATTTTATGATTGGATCACCCTTAACATTTGATAAATTCATGACCAATTCTCCACCCTAGGTGATAGTCATGCGAAGATTCAAGAAAATCGGTCGAGCCGTTTCGGAGGAGTTCAACTTCTAACATCGTGGCACGAGAACTTTATATATTAGATAAATATAATATATGTCGGAGGACAGGTGTCTGTGGAACGCTGGCGCCATCTATCGGCATGGGAAAGAGTCAATAGTGGCAGTCCGGCGGGAGTCTCCCGGTAGTTTTCGAGCGGCGTTCGACCAGAGCAGTCGACTGTTGGAACTGTCGCGTAGCTTTTATTGTTAATTACTAATGAATTTGTGTAAATTAATAACGGAAATTATTATAATATAATTATTATTATAATCCGAATTAATTATTAAAGTATTTAGTAGTAGTAGTAGTATATTTGATTGCAACAACATTACCCACGAACGCCCACAGTATAAGAAATTTCATTTATGGATCCCATTAATGACGATGTCGGCGAGGAACCCTACGCCCCTATGCTTTATGCTCTCCTTCTCCGACATATATTTAATGGAAAATAGCTTAACTTTTGCAATTTGAACTCCATGTCTAATTATATGTCCAATAAAAACAGTACTGACTTTTGAACCAGAAATGTTTTCCGGCAATTTTGAAAAAACTTTGCTACCTCGTTTTTTCAACTCGTTTGGCTTACTAGACTGGTTTAGAGAAAATCAGCTTTTATTTAAACAATACCATGGTTTTCGTAAAGTCAATTGTTTTGGCGTACTGTTACATTCCTAAATTCTATATTAATAACGCTGACCTGCACCTATCGGCTGCAATGTCAGTCAAGATGTAAACAATCAATCAGCGATTAATTGCTATAAAACCCGTAGCTCTGCTACAAACAGTCAGTCGTTCTGGTAATTAGTCGTATTACTGTCCAAGATTACGGACCTGGTTTTTGCCTGCCGGTTTGGACTAGTGATGAGGCTAAGGTCGTGACCATATAGTCGCCGATAGACCTTTTAAAGGTCCTCGCGAGTCGCGGGATAAAGTGATTCTAGTAAACTGTCAAAGGTGTGACAATTATACAAGTTCATAATAAATTACATTTTTTTTTACTCACTATTGTCTAAGCAATGTAGGTGTTTTCCTAACATCAACGAGTGAAATTGCTCTTTATTGCCGCTGCACAAAGTTCTAAATCAATTGAATAGTCACGTCACGCCCAAATTGAATAGCCACAAAATGTAAGAGCTATAGATCATAAGTACTATTATAATTTCATTTCGAAAATCATCCATAAAACTGAAACCTTCCACATTTCAAATCTTTTTGAAAAAAACGAAGTCTGTCGGATCTACTAGTTTGAAATGAAATTATTGAACAAAACATGTAAATAATTTTTTTGTCTTATATTTATAGACAGTACTATTAAATTTACGTACAACCGTTGAACAAGAATGTTATGCCAATTTACATTGTCTTTAACACAGTAACTTCACTATTTAAGTTCAATATAATATGCGTTCAGAGGAATCCAATAACCTTAAAATATTCCAACGTAGTCATATAGAAACTGTCTTTCTATCTTTCAAGGTACCCATATTGGAATTGCATCGTTAAGAAATGCAAGTGATACACGCCACCTATGTGGTGCGATGATTTTGACTCCGCATTTTGCAATAACAGCAGCACATTGTGTAGAAAAGGATTTGCAACAATATTCCATATATCTCAACAACTATTGCATTAAAAAAACTGAATCAGTACCTCATGTTCCTGTTTTGGAAATTATTCGACATCCCTCATATAACAGGTAGATAGTTTGAAGCTAAGTACTTACGAATGGAGTGTGCATTCATGGTATCAATGCATCATTCATATATTGGTGCTTTAGAAGAATAGTGACGCAATTCAAAAAAAGCTAACATTCAGCGTCATCGAAAATAAAACGTCTAAATCCACCAATAACAATCAAACAATGACTTTTTGTTTAGCATTATTTTTACTGTCTTGAATATGATGTTTTAATGAAAAAAAATATAAATGATTTTGGATTCTGATGAGTCTTTGAGGAAACTTTTGTATTATGTGATTATTCATCCAAATCTTAAATTATTTACCGTTTATATATTAACCTTATAGAAGGTCTGGCTGATATTATACGATGTACTTGCTCTACTAGGTAAGATCCAGGATTCAATTCCTATTCAAAAACATTCGTATACTGTGTAAGGTTTTGTCTGTTGTTTAGTTACCACCCTTATGTCAAAGATGTCCTGCCAATCCTCTTAAACGGTTCAAGAATGTTTTACATTAACAACTTGATGCGAATTCCCCCATATTTTCACGAAATCGCAGTTCTACCCACCCAAAACAGCTATTTTTTGTAAATACGAGTATATTTATGTGCACGTGTATATGTAACTGAACTCCTAAAGCAGCAGGAACAATAATGAGAATAGACTGACAATTCGAACTGATAAACATCGGATATACCCAGATAACCACGGTATCAGAATGTTTTTCGGGTGATACCGATGGGGACAGCTAGTATGAGCATTAAGTGGAATTACAACACAAAGGTGTCAGTAAATATTTTTATGGCTTCAGATTCACCCAAGCACATGACATTGCAGTGTTACGGTTGCAGCTCGATTTAGATGACATAACTTGGCTTGATGAGACGATATTACCCAACTCCTCGTTTGGAATATCAGGTAACTGTGAATGAACTGTTAACGAGCTTGCCTTCGAGCACAGCTGTCACGGCGAATGGGCTATTATTACAATGTTTTTGTGCGTCTGCCAAACATTTCAATCAAAATAAATAAGGTGTAAAAATACACACGCCCAGTTAAATAGGCGTTTAACTCCAGTTAAAGAAGAAGAAAGAGACAATTTTTAACATCGATAGATAAAATTTGAGTTTGTTTAAATATATATTACAATTTTAGCACAATAATCTGAATATGACTACAACAACTCATAACTTTTTATACATATGCCATCGTATCACTGACTCGCGCAACTCTGTCTGCGTCCTCTGTCTCTTCTGTGTGGACAAGTTGGTATACCATAAAAATAGTTGCCATTCAAGATGATTTGGTTACAACTTTTTAAAACAAGCAAGTCCGTCATTCATTATTGTTGTACAACCCCCTTCTAAGGTAATGGTCAATTTTTTTTCCCACACTCTAATTCTAATGTACGTCTGATGATGATACTCAAGAACGTTACGAGGGTTCTTTCGCGCCCTGACCTGATAAGAGCCCAGAAAAAACTCAGTCAGGTGTCTTGTATTTTTTTTTTGTTACCATCATCATTACAATATCATATTAGTTTAATATATTTCAATTCAAATTAGAGCGACTCGTTCAATCCTACGCGTTTTTATCATCTGAGTAATCTTGCAACTTATAATATGATTTTTCTATAAACTTTCTTTTAAAAGACTTTGAATTTATTAATTGACATCTCTAGAACATCTTGTGAGAGTTTAGTGTTATTGATAATAATACAGACCAATCGATTTCAAAGTTGTTGTCATGGTTACTCGATATTTCTGGTTAAATATCGACGCGTGTATTTATTATGCATTTAGATGTTTTTCCCTGTATTTCTTCGTTATTTTAATAGTTATTCTGTTATTGAGGACACTAGGAAAAGCGACATATAACTAATTATTAATGACAATTAATGTCATTCATTAAAAGTGTCGAAAATTATTACAAATAGTTTATTGAAAACTCAAATGACGAATTGTAAATAAAAATGCCACGTGATTTTTTGTCAATATTAGAATTTTTTTATTAAATTTAGTATTTGAATTTTAAATTTAGAAAAACATTAGGAATTATTGAAGGACGAGTGGCAAATTAAAATGCCATATGTTATTTGTAAATATTAAAACTACCTAACTTTCAAACGAATCAGCATAAAGAACGCTGCACATCTTCGTAACGCTAATCACGCGTTTCATCCTTAAAAAAATTAGCCTCATGCGCCTAAAGAAATTGCACTACAAAAATATTGTTTTATTACGTAACAATTCTCTATAATATACGACATTTTGCATCTTTAGCTGTTTTCAAAGGTCGCCTAAAAGAAACATTACTTATTAGCACAAATGTTTATTTGTGTTATATATATTTTTTTTTGCATTTGTGTATGTACTATAAGTAATAGTGAATATATAGTTATTCTTCTCTCTTTACTTGTTAAGAACAAATGATAGTTTTAGTTTATTTTTTTGCTCGGTATATTTTGACTAGTTTTATATTCGTC
The DNA here is from genome assembly GCA_015832385.1 of Elymnias hypermnestra. Classification (NCBI taxonomy): domain Eukaryota; kingdom Metazoa; phylum Arthropoda; class Insecta; order Lepidoptera; family Nymphalidae; genus Elymnias; species Elymnias hypermnestra. Next base: position 2,424,716 of record JACTOM010000025.1, read on the forward strand.
AAGCGTTGCATAGAAGAGATTACTTAAAGAAATTGCACATAGAATATTCTTGCATGCAATGCATTTAGCATTAAAGTAAATCTATATATCGATGATATATCAAATATACAGCTTTTTCAGGAGAATGCACAATTTATGGATATGGATATAGAGATACAGAGATAGCTTCGGTAACCGACGACCTTTTTGCTGCAAACATGAAAATTATATCATTGGATAAATGCACTAAATTATTAGGAAAATATGTGGCACCAGAAAATGAAAGCGGAATGTTGTGCGCTGTAGGCGATGGCGTAGACGCATGTCAGGTATTTATTGCTACGAAGCTTCATGTTATATTGTCTATAATATACATATTGTCTGCCACTACGTATAAACAGTGAACTTGTATTTTTCGCAGAATGTTGCGAAAAGCCCCACATACATTGTACTTATGTTAAATATTTTGACATTTTTGCAAGACTTGTCGAAAAAATATCGATATTATTTTTTTTATGTATCGATATTTTGGAGTGTTATTAATACTGTGATATATCGATGTATCGATATAAAATTCCAAGTATCGAAAAGGTATGAAAATCGATATGTTTTCCAGAATAAAAAATCCTAAGATGAAATACTTTTCATACTCCCTTCTTTGTTACAAATTATATTTAATGTATTTTTTCTTTTTGGACGACTGGATTTGCCGTTTTAAAATTTGGATTTTAAGTTGGAAACTTAATCGGTCAATTTCAACTATACTTCTTCTTTTGTTTAATGGCTTTCAGTTGTACCAATAGGGTACATTTTACTTCGCCAATATCACGTAGTGTGACCAAAGCACGCATCAGTTTCATAACTAACATTGAGATTTGAACTCCAAAAAATTTCTTATCTGCCCGTTCGTATTGTATCCCGATGTATCGATATATCAATATTTTTAAAATATATATATATATATATATATATATATATATTTAATAATAATAATAAATTAATAATAAAAATATTTAAATCAATATTGATATTTTAAAAATATATCGATATGATATATATCGATACTTTATTGCATTTCCGGCATCCCTATTTTCCAATTTGACATTTAACATACCATATAAGTCATAATCTTTTAAATCATATAGCTATCAAAACATTATGATCTGTGGGCTGATCTGATAAAAAATTATGACACTAGGATTTTTATATTTCGTCGAAAGAAAACGTTTTAGCTTTAAGCCTCAAATATACCGAAAATTGGTTTTTTGTACCATTTTAATCACAAAATTTTTAGGACGAAAAAAAACACGAAAAGAGCTTTGAACAAAAGCGATGTGTTTTTGCTGTAAGTCTACCAAAAATTTAAATTATTTTTAGCTTACACTAAAATTAAGTTTAGTGTTTAATAAGCTTGACTGATTACGCCATTCTTCCTATCAGGAAAATGTTAGACTTACACGATCGATTTTAGAAAAGTTTTAGCTATAGTGACGATTCGTATTTAGGGCGGAGAACGCGCCTAACATTCTGAATAATTCACTCATATAATATGATGATTTTTAGGGGGACTCTGGAGGACCTCTAATATGTGCGGGAAAACTTCAAGGCATCGCTAGTTACGGGGTCAGTTGTGGAATACCAGGTCTCCCTGGAGTATACACCAGTATAGGACCTAATTTACGTTGGCTTCGAAGTGTTTTGAATAGTTGTATAATACATTAATAAAGATCGATATTGAAACCGTTAAAGTAATGTACTTCATTTATTTACATAAGGATTAAGGCGGTTGTCATTAAAACTGTCTTTTTTCTTACAATAAAGAACAATACGATAGGTATACATTGTACATTAGAATCTTGTGCTTCTCTAAGAAAAATTTTCGACGAGACGTCTATTTTCAAATTACGATCTCAATCTTTATATAATATACAATTAAATCAATTTCGCTGTGTGTTCACTTAGATCTTTTAAACTATTCAACGGTTTTATAGCAGGTTTCAGCAATAGATAGAGTGATTAAGAGGAAGGTGTATATGTATAATCCATATTATAGTACAAAAAAGCCGAAAAATTCAAATGCGATGTCGTAGCAAACATATTTTTAAATTTTAAATCGCAAATGCTGGTTAAATCTTACGATATAGATCAAATTAATGTACTAAGGAATTGCATAGCTCAAAAGAGATCGATGAAAATGTCCGCGACGTTATTAATCTCTAAAAGATAAACAATTATTTTTACACATTACAAAAAAAACTGTTATTTACGAAGTTATTTTATATAATACTGTATTATTACTGATCCAACTAAATACATTTCAGACATTGTATTTTTTCATGTAGTTCAAAACAGCCCTAACAGACATTTAAAAACCGATGACTCCGCGACTGTCGAGCTGATATTACTCGTACCACAATTTCGTACCGTTACATAAGGATTAAGTAGATGTGGCCGTACTTTAAGACCCATGACTAAGTGTACGCAAATAAGCGTAAAGCACAATTTTAATGCAAAAAACTACGTAGAGAACAAACATTGATCTGTTAATGGTTCCAACCACAGTATCTCCAATTACACTGCCACACAAAAAAATAAATTGTCTGTACCCTGGGCGCCACCTATCTACGGACTTGTTTTTCGAACCACTGAATACGAATTTAGATAGATAGTTAGATAGTATGCTTTATTGAACACCACGAGAGAAACAATAATAATACAACGACTTAACTTAAGTAATTCTAATGTACAATGAGCGGTCTTATCGCTAGTTAGCGATCTCTTCCAGACAACCCAACGTAAAGGGAGACCGTCAGAGAAGAAAGAGTATGTAGGCGGTGTTAATAAATAAGTAGACATACGCATATTACTTAGAATATAAACATACACAAATGCTTATAATATACATAATACAAATACATAAATACATATAAACAATATATACACAATAATACAGTATAAATATATACACACATATATATAACTCAGTTTTATCCGTGTCTAAATTAAACGAAGTAAACATTATTCCGATATAGACAGATAGTGATTCACTACATGCTCCTTAAATATGGATATAATCTGGCACTGCCGAATTTTGAGAGGAAGCGCGTTCCATAGGTTTATGGCACTAACCGTGAACGATTTATCGTAGAATTTAGTTTTACAGTGCTGTGCCCTTAGCACCAATTCATCAGCACGACGCGCATTAGGAGTATCGGTCCGTATAAACTCAAATTTAACTTTGAGATAATGTAGTTTTTGGGTTAAATAATACACAGTACAGAAGAATGTGCAAGTTCCGGCGAAATCTGATTGGAAGCCACTTGAGCTTTGAACGAAATTCTGATATATGGTCATGTTTGCGCAGGCCAAATATGAACCGAATGGCGCTATTTTGAAGTCGCTCAAGTTTATTTAACTGCTCCTCAGTGATGTCGGGAAAGCTTGCGTCAGCATAGTCGAGAATACTGAGAAGTAAGGATTGTGCTAGCATAATTTTGGTGGGAATGGGAAGGAAGCCTTGTAGCCGTCGCAGTAATTTCATGGCGCCAAAAAACTTTTTGCTGGTTTCTCTAATATGATTGCACCAAGTTAATGAAGCATCAAGATAAACTCCTAGATTCTTAACGGTCTGGCTGAAGGGTATTGCAACTCCATCATATATCGTAGACGGAATGGCACTCCAGTCAACTCTTGAAATAAAACCTCGACTACCAATAATTATCGACTGCGATTTAATAGGGTTTATCTTAATTCCATAGGATTTGCTCCAGAGCCGAATGTGGTCTAAATCAGAGTTGACAACTGATATGGCAGAGGTTAAATCATCAAGAATTTGTGTGGTTGAAGAATTTATTTCTCATAAGAATTTTATAAATTCACTTAAAATGAGATACAATTTTTTTAATCTATACAATGGACGCATGTACAGTGATGTACTTAATATGTACATAGTAGTAGTATAAAACAACAAAAAAGAAAGTTAAGTAATACGTCCCTCCTTTTCTCCCTCGTGTAATACATTTCTTTGGCCATATTGTTTTTTGAGTGCCTGCCAGACATTTAGTTCGTTTCTGTTTCTCAGATTATGTAGGTATGTCCTATATATAAATGTTATATTAGAATGTATAGTTTTAGTTATATTTTTTTTATTAGATATACTCGTATTTATAGGTTTGGCTTATGTTTAAAATGTTTGTTTTTTATATAAAAGTTTAGTAGGTGTTAAGTAGTTAAAATTAAATAAAGCTTTAAGTAGTTTATTTTGAGTTATATGTAATTTATTTCAAGTCAGTTTAGGCCGTCCAGCCTTCAATTTCGAGTAAATTGCAAAAACTGCTACATCAACTTCACAACACACTAGGTCTCATAAAACAATATGTCAAAGCTCTGGTCAAGGATGGTGATTGTTTTCAGTACTTGAGAGAAAAATTTCCTGCGATAAGTGATGCCAAATTCCAAGAGGTAATTTTTAATGGACCAAAATAGAACTACTATTTCAGGATGCTAATTTTATAAGAAAGATGAATGATACGGAGAGAGCAGCTTAGGTAAGTCTCAAAAAATGTGTCATAACTTTTCAGGAAATAATAAAAGTTAAAATTACAGGACAATGGCTATTGTTAATTGGCATCGCTTATCGTCGGAAGTTTTCTCTCGAGTACTGAAAACAATCAGTATCCTTGACCAGATCTTTGACCCAGTTTGATATGAAGTGGCGGTAGCAGTTTTTTTGCAATTTACTCGAAATTGAAGGCTGTACGGCCTAAACTAACTTGAAATTCGTATTAAGCAGGTGGAAAAACAGGTGGCGCCCAGTGCACAGACAATTTTGTTTTTTGTGTGCTGGTGTAATTAATGGGATTAAAACAACTTTCTTTTTGGATCATATTTTTATAGTCAAGTCTTAGTAGCAATGATCTACTTATATTTACTCCAAAAATCGGACTAATGACCAAATCAGACTAGTTACCATAGTGTATGTCCATTTTTATTGAAAAAAATGTAACATACATCAAAAATTCAATACTTGTTTACAGTTTTATTTCTACATATATCAAAATTAGCAGAAAAAGGACAAAATATCGGTAAGGTAAGTAGCAGCCCTTTAACGTCCCACTGCTGGGCACAGGCCTCCTCACTCCGAGGAGCGAGGGTTTTTAGAGCATAGACCCACCACGCTGCTCCACTGCGGATTGGCAGGTATAGTACACAAGTGCACTCTCTATTCCTTCACTCTCATATTCCGATGTGACGGGAATCCGACACAACCGGAGAGATCAGGCGCAGGACCGACGGCTTAACGTGCTCTCCGAGGCACGGGGGTGGATCACACCGCCAACTTCCCAACTTCGGGCAAATATTGAGAAAATCTTAATAGAAAACTCAATATTGATTTTTGAATTGGCCCGACCCGGGACTCGAACCCAGGACCTCATGTCTGTAGTCGAACATGCTAACCACTAGACCAATGAGGCAGTCGTTATAATTAAATATCGGTGCAGTATTGTAATTAAAAAATTCCATCATACATACATTTATTTATTAATTACATCAATTCATATAAACAGCTAACAATTAATAATCTTAACACAAATACACATTAGTTTGCCGTTTGAGTTTGAATTTTATTTTATTATGTCGCATTTCAAAAACAAATGTTTATAAATAACATTGTTTCGTACTCATTAACACATTTAAGAAAAACAGATTTAGTTAAACGGCATGATTGCACACAACACTTAAAATACATATAACATTGTACTATATATATTATTAAACAACAAACACTTCGAAAAATAAACTGTAACAGTTAAAGAAAGTAATAAAACGGAATGTAATTTGAATATCGGAAAATAATATATATTTAGCAACAATATATCTGTTCGATTTGCGATCTATATATGTTTACGCGTGTGTTTGTGTGTGCGCGTCTAATTATATTGCGTGTGTATATACGTGGGCGTGTAGCATGCATTTGTGAGTGTGATCGTACGGCATGCCTATGTGGATACGTGAGTGGGGTTATGTGTGGGTGCGTAGACAACGGTGTGTGGGTGCGTGCGTGGGGGTGTGTGTAGGTGTTTTTGTGTATATATTATGAATAAACGTATTTTTTTTAATTTAAGATTAATTAAAACCTTGATTCCAAATTTTAACAGTGGACAAAACGATAGATTTGACTAAAATTGCAAAATACTACAAAAACATCATACAAATAGGCCGTTTTTTATACATATATATTAATAACTAATAACACCACAAGTTTTAAAGCGAAACTTCTTTAGACGCAGGAGGGTAATATTTTTACAAATGAAACGAAGACGTGTAGCGTTTTTTATGCTAATTCTTTTGAAGGTTAGGTAGATTTAATATTTACAAGCTATGGAAGCCGAAAAATATTTTATACTACGGTTGATAGGAGCGTTCCTTTTCACCATGTATACACATGTATATACGAGTATAAAATATTTCAATAATGGACGTAAGTACCTAGTAAAAGAAAATCAAAGTATCTGTTTTTGAAATTAGGTACAATAACTAATCAAGTAATCAAGTCAAATTTCAAATCAACTGTTTTTTTTTAATGTCTGATCTATGCGTGAGTTAAAACGTTTCGTTTAATTATCAAGGTATATCGTTTTATCATCACTAGTTTGTTTAACTTTATTCGAGCTATATCATTCGATCTTAGGAACTTCGATTTTTTTATGACGTCAACCAACCATTCGATACATCACGATCGTATTAACGTACGTACCACATTTTTCGGACTATAAACCGAACTTTTTACAAAGGTTGCATTAAAATGTTTTTTCTTGTTGGCAGGCTATGCAATTCATTTATTTAATTTTTAATTCCCACATTGAATGTGATTTAGCCGTCACATTCACCTGTGCATGCGTGCGTGCGTGACGTATACACTCTTCGAGTTGAACGTGCATACGACACGTACACACGCTTGCACGTTCAACCTGAAGAGAGCTAAGTTGTATTTAACGCGTCATTGCTGTATTTTAAATCATGATTTAATATAATACATTATCAAAAATATACAAAAATTATAAATGTTATTACAATAAAAAAAAATAGTTGTTATACATAATAATGACCTCACTTGATGACGTTTTACTTCATGTCATGTAGTCTTAGGGACATAGTGTAATATCCTTATTGGGGTGTAAGGGCGTCTTCATATATATTAATTAAATCTCAACAAAAGTTTTAAATCTAATTCACGCGCTTATTGAAGGATAACGCCATCGTTGTAAGCCAATACCCTTCCCCCTCCCCCGTGCCGAAGGAAAAGTTGGGGGGTACTTTCTGAATAAAAGACTAGTAAATCTAATCATAGACTAACCACAAAGTTCACAGATATATAACACATACCAATAACCAAGTTTTTGAAGCGAGTGATGAAAGGCGTGATTAGCGTAAACGAAGATGGTACTTTTAGAAGGTAAGGCATTTTAATTTGCCACTTGTTATTTAATATGCTATTTTTCAAAACATAAAAAATAAAATATTTCATAAATTCTCTGTTATAAATTTTAAAATTTAAAAACAAATGGCATTTTTATTAAGAATTCGTCATTGGAAATATCAATCAATTATTTGTATTAGTTTTCGACACTTAATATTTTAATGACAATTAAATTACAAACATATCTTCCTTTTTCCCTCCCTCTAAGTCTTGGAAATCTATAGCCTTAAATCAGCTTAAAAATTAGTTTGCCAAAGTAGTTTCACTTCTGACATGTGTCTATGACCATGTACGCACGGAATTTTTATTATGAATCCCCCTTAAATTGAGGTACGTGTAAAGTACGAAAAATATAGTACGCTGGTAATAAAAACGAGACGAATGATTTATCACAAAAAGAGAGGTTGAATTGAAACATAAAAATATATTTTTCTAACAATTATAAAAAGTATAACAATATTATAAAAAAAAGGTTTCATTGTTCAATGCGTCTTATAGTCCGAAAAATACGGTAACGCATTATTTATTATGCTTTGGCATTTTATGGTAATATCGGGTTATCTCCCTTAATACAGCCGTCTACGGTAACTGCAATTTATTTGTTCCAGCAAAGGATAATCGTTTGTATATATAAACGTTGTAACATTAAATAAAATCACCTCGTTTTAGACGCAACCTAATGTTCTCATCTAAAGCGTAAATATGTCGCATATTACATTCCGCTTATCCGAAGCATATAAAGATATTATTTAACACAATAGAAAAGTTAGTCCTCTTCCTTTGTTTTAATTATAACAAAGAGAGTTTTCTTATATCTCATCTTCACCGAGAAATCTGTTATATAAATTACTAACTTAGGGGAAAGTGAACCCCAAAGGTAAATGATTCTTTACAGTTTTAAGGTAACATTTTTGATCCTTGAGCCAATTTTTGCTATTATTTATATGTTTAAACAATGTTAAAAAGTGACATGGCGTTGTGAGCACTTTTAGAAATATATGTAATCCATGTATAGTAAGCAATTGTTTGATTTTGCATACGTACATAATATACTATTTCGTGGTAACAAGTGGTTAAGGATAAGTGTTGGGTAGGACACGATTTTAAAATGAGTTTGTAAGAGTAGCCTCGTTTTCGCACTGAGCCAGTACAAGGTCGCACTTCAAATGAGGCGAGGCGTATTCTAGGAACGGCTTTTGAAGTGAAATTTCTTTAGGCGCATGAGGCTAATTTTTTTACGGATGAAACGCATGATTAGCGTCACGAAGATATGTAGCGTTTTTTATGCTTATTTATTTGAAGGTTAGGTAGTTTTAATATTTACAAATAACTATTGGCATTTTAATTTGCCACTCCTCATTTAATATACTATTTTTCATAAAATATAAAAATATTACATAAATTCTCTTTCCTAAATTTTAAATTCAAAAACAAAATTTAATATATAATTTGTAATATGGACGAAAAACACGTAGCATTTTTATTTACAATTCCTCATCTGAGATTTTAATCAATTATTTGTATTAATTTTCAACTTTTAATATTTAATGACAATTAAATCCTTAAAATATATTCCTTTTTCCCTCTCTCTAAGTTTAGGAAATCTAAACTTTTAGATTTGTATAAATATAAACAAGACAAAAATTAGTTTGCCAAAGAAGTTTCACTTCTAACGTGTAATTTGTACGCACGCACTTTTATTTATTTTTAGTTTCATTTTTTTATGTTTATTACCTCATAACTTTCGACTAGGTGATCTTGATGACTCTTTTTTTATATGAAAGGTGGTGCTTGTCCGATATCGATGATTCGATTTTTTATTGGAAACGATATACTTCAAGGGTTGTTTAATGAAAGTTTGGTTAGGTTTTGATCATGGGATTCATGACAAAGTAACGGAAATCTTCAATTCTTAGGAGCAAATTAACATTACTCGGCAGTATCTTTTATAAGCTCTCCGGATATTTGAGTAACCCACCGTAACATCGGTATGGTCAAGAGATTGTCGTAGTTAAATATGATGATCAACGGAATTCTTCACCGGCTTACAGTAAAGGTCTGATTTATAGCATTATACCTGTCTGTAAGCAATGAGCTTACGTGTGTTGCTGTATAAATAGGGTGTATTATGTGTGAAGCGATGGTAGCCGAGTATGTGGGGGGTGAACTTTTGCGTAGTAGTGGTGTGCTCGATTATCATATAAAAGTGTTGGCCGCGGGGTGGCAAAGGTTGCGGGTTCGATCCCGAGTATGGCGGTACCAATAATTTTGACTTTGTAAAGTTGTTTTATGTAAACGGTGCTGTCTCATCTGAGTAACACACGCGGTTTTTAGGTGTACCCATATTCAGACATATTTTTTAGTTTTCTTCAGATTCACTAAAAATCACAAAATAAATAACTTTTTTTTTAGAGCATATATGTCTAATAGTATGTTTTGAAGGTGGTTCTTTTTTATTAAAATTGTTATTTATTAACTAATAATTATAGGTAAAAAGAATCTTGCCTTACTATATTTTAGGTATATTTTTTAAATATGTTATTTTCAAATGTGCCTGTCAAAGTTTCTTATATTTTAATATGCCTTAAATCAGTGTGTTAAGTGTGTGTTAATTGTATTTAAAAAAATATGAATGAGGTTTTTAACTGGCTATCTCTACTGCACCTCTGAGCCTCATTTCTTACCGCTCACACTCTTTACTTCATATCATAGTTTACTGAAGCAGAATACCAAGACAGAAGAAAAATTTTGAAGTATAAAATGTTCTTTTACTAAATCTCATAATTATTGATATAACAATGATATATCTCTAGGATTTACAATATTTGGTCTCAGATTTAGGAATATGAAAACTACAAAAGGAGGAAAGAAACTGCTAATACCATTTTTTACCGATAGCTTTTTGATTTATCACTATCACCTGATGGTAAGTAAATTTTATTACAAATTTCGAATACTTATTGCGAGATGAAAAGTTCATTATTAGGGCTGCAGTATGAGTGAGAAAAAGCCGTCGTTCTCTCCCGATTAGATTATATTTGCGCCTTAAGTATTGTCGACTGGAATTGGAGCACAACTGCAAACACAGTCTAAGATGCGTGCTAATCTGGAAAGTGTGGTTTCTACACAGCATCGTACCGGAACACAAACCTTGCTACGGCCGAAGCCTCCCACCAGACTGGACTCAGACAAACCAAAAATACAGTTTCTTAAACATTGTTTAAATGCCGGAATTCGAACCCACGATTGTGCAATACACTATACACATAAATAATATCCTGTACAAATGGACTTTCCATCCATCTAAGTACTAGTCCGATAGAAACAAAACGGATGGCAACCCTATTTAACAGAATGTCAACCGACGAACACATCAAAACACCAAAACTAAACCCTGTATACACAGAGAGACAAACAAACATAACTACAATACCACAAAGTTAAGACCACGAAAACCAAGATTTGGTTTCTGCCGAAGGTGTAGACGTTGGACTCTTTGGAGTCTTTGGTGTCTTTGGTGTTGCGGGTAGTGAACACTTATTACTATCGCTACCATCTTTGGATTCCACATTTTCTAATGCTGATTTCACCTGAAAATATATATTCCATGTTTAGTAAGAAAACCCCTATGTATATAAAATAAAAGTGCCCTTTTTTGTCGCTGGGAAATTCATTTAAACACCAGACCCGACCGAAGATCAGCGTGAACTGTAGGTATAGGCGATAGAGATCTAGGAATACCCACTAAAACCCTGCGAAACCTTTTTTATCCGTAAGTGAGACACCAAGGGATCAACTCTCGCATTTCTCTGATGTCCCGGATGAGTCCGAATGAGGATTCGTGGAGGTGAAGAAACATTCACCGTCTAGAATCCTACCCCATTCAGCGGTGAGAGGAAGCATCTACAGCATTATCACTATCTTGATTGTGGGCCCCCTTACAGTTACAGATTACAGTGTCATCATCATACCACCTCTAAATGTGCAATCAGTGTCCAAAAAAAGTGTTTTTACGTCCACATGAGCTTCAAAGACTTTTAAAAACCTTCTCTGCATTTAGTTTACCACAACTCACTTATATGTCAACCGACAAATTAATATTAGTTTCCTTAATGCTACAGAAACAGAACTGTAATATAAAATCAAAAAAAGTCATAGCAAAAATATAGTAGTTTAACAAACCTTAATGTTAGTTTTTGCTTGCATTTCTTGCTCATAATTTCTGACGTCTTCTATGGTCATGTTAAACCATTCATCCATCCATGTAAATGCCTGCCGATGTCCAAGAAGCAGAATTTCTCTTATAGCCTGTGAAATAAAAATTATATAATGTTTATATTGATAAAATTGTTACCATAAATAAATAAATAAATAACATTTTATTTTCTGATATTACACTTTTCTACACATTGAGCTTACACAATGTAATATTACAATAGAATAAATACTTTAGTAATTGCAGAAGAATGAGATGCTGATGCTGATGCTGAGTGGGAATACCACTCAGCTATCGTTGGGGACTAGCCCAACGCTGGTTTTCAGCGGCGACCCGGGACAAACACAAAACTTAACCTAACACATTTAATTGTTAACACCCTACCAGCAAAGCCTAAGTTACCCATTATACAATAACATGAATAAATTGCAAGACATTTACTCTCAAGTATACATTCTTGTAAAGTAAAATGTTGCGACATAGCTCCAAATATGTACGATTGTCCTTTTCAGCAGCAGCAAACGTTGCTCTAAGTCTAGATCCGAGCCTCGCAGGAGGCGCCCTTAGAGCAACGTTTTCCCCCGACGCAGCAGGGCCCTTCTACGGGCCCACCACTCGGCAGAGCTTCTACACTCGCCATCCCTCTCGGTTACGCTGTAAAAGCCAGTAGGGCTAACAGCAACTATACACTTCGAATAAAAAAATAAAAAAAAAACTCCAAATGCTAACATATAAGAAGACTTAAAAACTTTTGTGATTTGTGAGTTACCACATCTAATACACATTTCTAAATTCAGATTCACATAAAAAACTTAAAGCTTCATAGTGTTTCATTATACCTTACAGTGACAATGTATATTAACTTTTATTAAGATTATGGAGGTTTGGCTAATGGAACAGTTTGTAACTCTTGCAGTGTTATCATTGCCTATATTTAAGATACAAGGTTACTCAACCAATAAATAAATTATATTACATTTGAAAGATATGATTGCTAAGCGACAAATTGGCAGTCCAGTATGATGATATGGAGGAACCATAAGAGATTTTTTTTAAACAGGTTAGTGAGAGTCCATCTTAGCGTGTATCATCACTGACCATCAGGTGAGATTATAGCCAAATGCAAACCTAGCAGCAATAAAAAGAAATAGTATACCCCTTGCACATAATCTTCAACTTTTGTCTGCAATCCCCATACTTCAAATTTGGTATTAACTACTTTGTAACAGCACATTATAGGCTTTTGGGTATCCCTCCATCCTTCAACTAGTGGACCACGGCCAGATTTTTCTGATTTGTAACATTTGGGATCCTCAGACTCTTTGTAATGATGAGGTTTGATTTCATCAAAGGCAATGTCCATAAAATCAACTTCTCTTAACTCTTGCTCCTCTGGTGTTAGACATAAACACTAAAATTTGAGAAAAAGAATAGTCTTCAATAATTCTATTATCATCCTAAAAAGGATTAAAAGTTTACGACTACTTCTCACATACCCACCAAATATATTAAAAAACTATTTAAATTGGTCAAGCTATTTTGAAAGAGCACAACTGCAAACACTGTGACTAAATATTTTTATATGTAAGAACATAGATCTGCAATTTTTTATTATAGAAGAGCTGTAAAAGTTAAGTAATATTGATATATTAAAGGGGGCCAGATTTTGTCTAAAAAAAACATTTTTTTTTACATTTAATTGTTATTCACAGGGCGCTGTTTCTGACCCCTGTATTAGAAGATTGCAGTAGAAAATTTGCTGAATATTGTTTCAAAAATAACAATGCAGATATAGTTTATTGAAAAGGATTTTACGATCTTTTCACTAAATATCCTTTTCCTGAGATTATCAGGGGATAACAATCTACTTACACACAATAATCTTACATTTATAGACATGCACTTGCCAAGGAAATAATATAGGTAAGTTTAGAATTGAAATAAAAAATTAATCACACAGGTATCCCACTAACAAGGTAGATGTGTACGTACTTCATACAAATATTGTTAACAAAAGTAATATGACACTCAATGTGGATATGTAGATACAATTACTTAAATAATACAATCATAATCACTTATTTTGAAAATTCACAATGGCACTAAAACTGTCAAAACAAAATCAACAAGGATAATAATTGTAATAATAAAGAAGATATAGCTTCTATAGCTTCTTTATTACTACAAGGAAATTCGTAACATAATTATATATTGTTTCCTGTAGGGCTTTACCATGTATTGTAAAAAAATATAAACTCACATTTTCAGTTGTACCATTATTATCCTCATATCTAGTTTGTATGGATATTGAAAATTTTGGTATGAATGAACACTGAAAAAGAATAAGAAATTTCATAGATCATAATATAAATGTAACATAGTTAAATATAGTCCACTTACTGTGTATTCTATGAGGTGAAGAGATCATGAAACAAAAATTATAAATTAATTTTATTACATAATAAAGCATCATAATTCATGTACATTATAATAAATACTTACCAGTAATTGTGTATGGGTAGTAGTTCCAAGCTTTCTCTGTGACATAAAATATCTTTGGTATAAGACTTTGGATCCAATAGGGTAGGTGACTAAAAACAATGATTTATTAGTACAATAAAGAAAATAGTTCTGAAATATTGAAGTTCCCAAAAATAAATAACATGTAAATATTAAGTTTAATGGTTAATCTAGGTTGCTACTAAATATATTGATATCTAACACCATGTCAAAAGAACCAGTGACTTTAAAACACCAAAAAGTGCAATTTACAAAGTTACCAAAAGTACAAGGAACAAGATATTATACTCGTTCTAAGGAGAAATGGTAGACCAAATATTCCATGAGTGTCATAAATTTACCTTGATAAATGTATCCTCTTTTCAGTGAATTGTCCAATTCCATTAACTTCGTCATTTACCTGCTCATTTGCTATCACCTCAACACCTTCACCATTGCTTGACTGTTCAAAGCTATGACGTGCAATCATATACAACTGTCCAATGCGATACTGAAAATATCCAAAATGCAATGATAAAATTAATTCCGCATTTAACCTGCTAGTATACTAATAGGAATTGATGGATAAATTATTTAATGATACCTCCTCAACGGTCATTGGCATGCAAATTCTAAATTCCTTTGTAAGAACCATTGCTTTCAGTTTTGTTTCAGAAAAACTGAAAAAAATCCCATTTGCGATCCGAATTAACATTCACCAAATAAGTTATATGACATTTTGCATAAAGAAGTTGTCAAATTGACATTAAGTTGAAATAACAATGATATATTTTTTGTTCTTCTTTAAGTTATGGCCGACGTATTTCTTATTTATGTATAAAAATGGCACATGAACCCTTTACTTCAATAACGTGATAGGTCCGATAATATCATGTTATTATCGTAACCACCGTGAGTAATTACATTTTTTTTAAACATGACACATTTCCGCTTATATTGGTGAATAAATTACAATATCACATTAAAAAGTATTTAACGTCGAGTCCAGTCATATATGTAAAGTAATTTGGAATAAAACATAAATTTTAAAGTCCATTTGGAAAATTTCATAAATAGTGCAATCGGAAATTTCATAATAATCTTGTGATTAATTACTCTGTATTAGTGTTAGGTAAATCATAAAATGAAAATTAATTAGAAATAGTAGCCTCTTTTTTGCACTGAGCCATTACAATGTCCAACTTCCAATGAGGTGAGGCGTATTGTAGGAACGTCTTTAAATTTAAGAAACTTTTACAAATAATTGTATCGATTTAAGGATCACTTTAAAATAACATAATAATTTTAAAATGTGCCTGTTATTGTGATACTCATCAAAGAGTTACGGTTTTATATTTTTTACAAATATTTACAAACATTTCTCTTGCTATCTCTACTCAATAAGAGTCGCAGCCTTTATCTCCATACCGCTCGTCCGACAATCATTGAAAAGAAATGTAGCATGTGTTCCCACTTATACCCTAACACTTTAGTAGTTTACTGAAGCTAAATACCAGGATTCAAAATTTTGAGGCACTCTTACATCTTGACGTTTTGTACAGGATAAATGTACGACTTCATGTGTCCTACACAACACTATTCTGCAAAACAATGGCGCCATTTTATAAAATAGAATTAAATATTACTATAGGTAACTAAAATGGTTTGAACTGCCAAACCATGACATGGGTATTCAAAATTTATTTTAATATCATTACACTTCTAATATATACACATTACACTTACACTATAAACAAGAAGACTTATTTAATTAAGAAAATTGGATATATTTAATTTAAATGTATAATATATATAATGTTCTATCATATAATATAAATTCATAACATCTGGTAGACACATACTTGGAATAAAACTTGTTTACAAACAATTTTTATTGCATGACAAAAGATTTATATACATAAAAGCAAAACCAATTTTACACAAAGTCACATTTATTTATCAAATAATACATAAATTATACATCTTGATTGCATTTACCAATAAATACTAATATACACTTACAAAATTTATATGAATGCATTCTCTCCCTATCTATTATATGTAGTGTTATCTATAGCCAGCGCAACAAAAATTATATTCTTCTTATCCCAGTGAATATTTCATATCCACAGTAAGCAACAAATATTTTAATATCATATTTGCCATTGTTTAAAATTTACCATATCTAAAATAAATATATTGTAAGATACTTCAGTGAAATGGGTTAAAATTTTTCTATAATTTACTTTTTGTTTTAAGAACAGTTTACACATATATAATTACAATTTTAATAAACATAAATTGTAGCTAAATCATCATAGTCATATGTTCTCTTTAGAAATAAATCTACTAATGATACCCCTCTTATATTATGAAGTCCAGAATTAATTGGGAGAGAAGTTAACTTTATAGAAGTATTTTTACCTGGCTCTAGTGGGCCCAACTTTCTATTTGAAATACCACACCATAACAGGCTAGAGTCAGGCAAAGACCGTAATTTAAGTATCAAATCTAAAGTCCGATCACTAGCATTTACAATTTTACATTTAAAGTTAAAAGGTTCATCAACAGGTACTTTGCTGGGCAAATTTTCATATGTGACACGTATGTCCCCATAATCTGTTGTCATTCTTTTTAACTGACTTGTTTGTAATCTGCCCTTTTCCCCTAAGTTAGATCTCCAAACAATATCTAATTTACCAATGTTCTTTGCTGCAGCTATCAATTTTATATCCTTTGAAATGTTTTCCTTTGGAGTTAGACAATATAAATATTGACAGCTTTCCTGTGTTTGCAATAAAGTTACTTCACCAAATACTGAAAGTCCATTACTATCTTCATTTAGAGATTTCACATTAAATTGAGGAGAACTTTCTAATGACACCTGTTCTAATATAATAGGCCCTGAAGTAATGTTTTGCACTTGTGCTTCAACGAAAACATCATCAGATTCAGCATTATAAAACTTTGTTTTCACATCTAAAGGTTTCATGACTTCAAATTTAAAAAACTTACGAAATGAAGCCAGTGTATTATAATTTGACATGTAAGTAACTTCACAGACTAAAATGTGGGTGCCTAGATCTTTAACTTCATGGTGTATTACATCACTAAGAGTTTCATCAACCTCCAACAGAAGCGGAGCTGAATTCTGTTGAGTTGTTAATGGTAACCTGTAAGAACTTGTTTGTAAATCAGCCTTAATGGAGACACTTTGAACAGGTTGATTTGTTTCATTGTGAACACAGACATAACATGAAAAAGTCTCTCCTAAGTATATATTTCCAAAACTTTGAGGCAACAAGAGGAACTGCCCAGCAGCCAGTGTCTCCATTTGAACAACCGACGTAGCATCATCTTTTAAAAAGTTATTTAAAATATTTCCTGGTAAATCCTTAAAGTCACAAGTAACAATTTTTGGGCTGATCAAGGCAGGTTTGGTTAATCTCATTACTTTTAGAGCCACTAAGTGTTCTACGACTTCTTTTCCATCCATTATTATTCTTTTTTAAGACCGATGCTAACTTTTACTCAAATGGCACTGAAATTATGCCATTTCATCAGATACGATATTTTCTACTACTATAACAAACTTAAGCCAAAGAATTTCACTAAAATACTTGACTTTATAATCTATGGAAAATTGAAAATATGGAATACAGTATATTGATAGCTCAATTGTACAGAGTATATATAAAAATTTAAGTTCTAACTTTTTGTTGTTTTTTAGTTGCCAAAGTCAACCACGCAAATTCATTATGTTTTAAAAATAGAAGAATAAATAACCAATTGCTCGCGAAATTGACCTATTACCTGGTATTCTCAAGTATCACTATTTTAAAGCTGTGACTTAATTTACATTAACAATCTTAATTGATAATTATTTGAGAAATACATTTACACACACCACTAATGTTTATGTCCACATTACGGAATTAAAACTTATACTTGTTAATGAAATGAATTAATACTTATCTAAGTCTATACTCGAGTCATACTCCTACATAAAATAAACTTTGTCAGAGAAGGTAGGAAATTATACAATTTTAATTTCTTCAGTCTCAATTCAAAAAGAGTTTTATATATAATTATAATATTAGTTTTATTTTAATAATTAATATAGATCAATAAATTTTGGGATTACAAAATCCAAATGAATTATTTTTATTGATATTTATTTTACTAGTAACCTAGGAGATTACGATATTGATCCATAAACAAGCCGTTCATATTCTGACGTTTCATTTTCATAGATAATATGGGAAGGCGTTGTAGAAGAAAGCTCAGTGGCCGAGATTGAAATTGTGTTTTAATGACGGCGTCTTGGGTACTAGGCCGAGTTTAAAGCCGCTACATGAACTTTTACGTTTTGTAGAAATATTAAAGCCTAGTGAAGCAATCTTATACCCGTAAGTCGAAGAAAAAGCATAAAACTGGTGTTCGATAAGTCTCTTGGCAATATGCCTGCCGTCAGGGGAGATGGAATGCGAGGGCTCGCTGTTTTCATATCAGATATAAGGAATTGTAAAAGTAAAGAAGCAGAAATAAAGAGAATCAATAAAGAGTTGGCCAACATAAGAAGTAAGTTCAAAGGTGACAAAACCCTTGATGGTTACCAGAAAAAGAAGTATGTTTGTAAACTCTTATTTATATTCTTATTGGGGCATGATATTGATTTTGGTCATATGGAGGCGGTGAACTTACTGTCGTCCAATAAGTATTCTGAGAAACAAATAGGGTATTTATTTATATCAGTACTTGTTAACACTAATAGTGATCTCATCAAACTCATAATTCAGAGTATTAAAAATGACTTGCAGTCTCGAAATCCAATTCATGTAAATCTTGCTTTGCAATGCATAGCTAATATTGGCAGTAAAGACATGGCTGAGGCCTTTGGCACAGAAATTCCTAAATTGCTTGTTTCTGGAGATACCATGGATGTAGTTAAGCAGTCAGCTGCTCTCTGTCTTTTAAGATTATTTCGTAAATCTCCTGAAATAATTCCTGGTGGCGAGTGGACTTCTAGAATAATACATCTATTAAATGATCCACATATGGGAGTAGTCACTGCAGCAACATCATTGATTGATGCCCTTGTGAAGAAAAATCCTGAAGAGTACAAGGGGTGTGTCACCCTTGCTGTGGCTAGATTAAGCAGAATTGTAACAGCTAGTTACACAGATTTGCAAGATTATACTTACTACTTTGTTCCTGCACCGTGGTTATCGGTAAAACTTCTGAGATTATTGCAAAATTACACCCCACCTTCAGAAGAGCCTGGAGTAAGAGGGCGTCTATCAGAATGCTTAGAGACTATTTTTAATAAAGCTCAAGAGCCACCAAAGTCAAAGAAGGTACAACATTCAAATGCCAAAAATGCTGTACTATTCGAAGCCATAAGTCTTATAATACACAATGACAGTGAACCAAATTTGTTAGTACGAGCTTGCAATCAGCTTGGTCAATTTTTAAGCAATCGTGAAACAAATCTGAGATATTTAGCTCTTGAATCAATGTGCCACCTTGCTACATCTGAATTTTCTCATGAAGCAGTAAAAAAACATCAGGAAGTTGTTATCCTTTCTATGAAAATGGAAAAGGATGTCTCTGTTCGTCAACAGGCTGTAGATTTGTTATATGCCATGTGTGATAAAACAAATGCGGAAGAAATAGTACAAGAAATGTTAGCATATTTGGAAACAGCTGACTACTCTATAAGGGAAGAGATGGTTTTGAAAGTAGCAATACTTGCAGAAAAATATGCTACTGACTTTACTTGGTATGTAGATGTAATTTTGAATCTTATTAGAATTGCAGGAGATTATGTTTCAGAGGAAGTGTGGTACAGAGTAATTCAAATTGTAATAAATAGAGAAGAAGTTCAAGGGTATGCTGCTAAAACTGTCTTTGAAGCTTTACAAGCACCAACTTGTCATGAAAATATGGTTAAAGTGGGTGGTTACATATTAGGAGAATTTGGAAATTTAATTGCTGGTGATACCCGTTCTTCACCACAAGTGCAATTTGAACTTCTCCATTCAAAATATCATCTTTGTTCTGCTGCTACTAGGGCTCTCTTATTATCAACATATATTAAACTTGTTAATTTGTTTCCTGAAATTAAAAATAGAGTTCAAGAAGTTTTCAGGGCAGATTCTAATCTGCGCTCAGCTGATGTAGAACTACAGCAAAGAGCCTCTGAGTACTTACAGCTGAGTATAGTTGCTAGTTCAGATGTTTTAGCAACAGTTTTAGAAGAAATGCCTGCATTCCCTGAAAGAGAATCTTCCATATTGGCAGTGTTGAAAAAGAAGAAACCAGGGCGTATCCCTGATGAAGTGAGGGAATCTAAAAGCCCACAACCTAATGCAACCCCTGCTCCAATAATGAACAACACAGCAAATACAAACAGTTCAAGTGCTGATCTCCTTGGATTATCTACTCCACCTGGAACTAATAACACAGCCACAGGAAATGGCCTCTTTGATGTTCTTGGGGATTTATACACAACCCCAAAAATAAGTCCTACTACAGTCCAGCAGAATAACATAAAGAAATTTTTGTTTAAAAATAATGGTGTACTATTTGAAAATGATCTTATACAAATTGGGGTGAAGAGTGAATTCAGACAGAATTTGGGACGCATTGGTTTATTTTATGGTAACAAAACTCAGTCTCCAATTCAAAATGTTCATCCAGAATTGCACTGGACTGATTTGCACAAGCTTAATGTACAAATGAAACCTATGGAGCCTGTGTTGGAAGCAGGTGCACAAATTCAACAAATGTTGACAGCTGAATGTATTGAAGATTTTGCAGATACACCCAGTATGTCTGTATCTTTTGTGTACAACAATGTACCACAAAAAATATCAATGAAACTACCACTAACACTTAATAAATTTTTTGAACCAACTGAAATGAATGGCGAATCATTCTTTGCAAGATGGAAAAACTTAGGTGGGGAACAGCAGAGAGCTCAAAAAATATTTAAGGCTCAAGGTTCAATTGATTTAGCTGCTGCACGTACTAAACTGTCAGGTTTTGGAATGCAACTCTTGGATGGTATTGATCCTAATCCTGACAACTTTGTCTGTGCAGGGATAGTGCACACAAGGATGCAGCAAGTAGGGTGTCTCATGAGATTAGAACCAAATAAGCAAGCTCAAATGTTTAGACTTACTGTAAGATCAAGTAAAGAAACAGTCTCTCAAGAAATATGTAATCTGCTGGCAGATCAATTCTAACTTAACAATGGTGAGGCATTAAAAACAAGGAATTTTTCTCAGATAATGTAAAGTTGCTTTAAGAAGCCAAAAATATTGTTTCTTTGAACAACTTATTTGTGAATTTACTACTGAATCTTCCTGTGTATTGTTTTCATTAGTTTTGTAAAATTAAAAATGCTTAAATTTAAATATATGTATTTATTGTTATAAAATTGTAAGGTTATTAAAGACAACAGTAATATATTTTGTTATGACCTAATGAATTGTATTTTCTATAATATTCATGTATTTAATCAAACAATTTGTTTTAGTAGTCATTTTATTATTAATGAATATTATGGTAAAATTGCATCTCACATATTTAAAATCACTAATGTAATAGTGTGTGATGTTTATGGTATAACTTTACCAAAAAAATCTGTATATAAGTTTGAATAGTTTTGTACTCATTGTATATTTTTTTATCATTCTGTTTGGTTAGCGGGACACAATCAGTAAGATAACCAATGCTTGTTATGTTTGCAAAATAATAAGCTGAAAGAGAAATAACTCATGCTGTTATATTGTAAGAAGACATTAATTGAAATGTATGTTTGTTGTAGTAGAAATGTAACAGTGATATTTAATTGTAATCATGATTGAATTTAAATATACACTATATCTTGTTAAACAAAATTTGGTAATAGTGTAAATTGCATGTTATTGTATCAATTGTTCCCAATTTTCATACTTACATTTTACCAGTAACTTTTATAGATAATATTGTCCTTGTTTCGGACTATACACACCAGCATATTTAGCGGAACATATAAAATATCTGATATCATAGTATCATATACGGTTATGATACTAATATCAAACCTTTATTTTTTTTGTTCCACTAAATATGGCGGTGTGTATATAATCTAGACTTACACATTTACAAGTTTAATAAGCCATTGTAATAGATAAATCATTTTGTGACAATATTCACAAATTATTTAATGTTAGGACTTATTCTTGTGTTTTATTTTTATTGAATTTGTTACATTGAAAATAAGCTATTATAATATGTCTATATTAAATGAACTGCACTAAGTTTTAGTACATATTTATCTGCAGTTGTGTGCACACACCTGAGTATAAATAATGTTTCTCGTTTAAACATTATTTTTCTAGAACAGGGGTTGGCAATAGGCCACCACATGCATACAAATGAGGGTAGATAAATGTTGTTGCAATTGCAAGTAATAGTTTTGTCTAAATAATTGATTATTAAACAAAATATGGCCTGCACCAATATCCTCATCACATTTGTGGCCCTGCTATAAGGGCTGACCCTTGCTCTAGAATAAAAGAGATATTTTACAATTGTAATAGAAGCTTATGTGCTCAATGTGTATTACTTACACCAGAGATTTCCAAACTTGCTGTAAATCTCTAGTTTTTTCCTGTTGATTGACTTGGAGTTTTTCTAAAGAACAACAATGTTACTTTCTACTAAACTATTATAATAAGTTGATACATGTAATATAACTTATACAGTATCTTAAAAGTTAGAAATAAAATTAATTAGGCTCCCTTAATAAACCTCATCAACCTCCAAAACCAGTGTTCATTTAGGATTTGCTCTAGGAATACCACTTTGGGAATCTCTGGTTTACAATGAAAGCTATTCTCAGCATTTTTTTTATTTCATTGCTGGTATATAACAAATTTCGTAAAGGCATTTAATGCAGTTTTATGGTATTGTTATTTAAAAAAAAATTCAAAATCTATATACCATGAACAAAATGTACCATAACCATTTATCGCATGTAATATGATTCTATCACGCGTTATATACGTGATATGATTAGTATTAAACACAAAAAATGCCATGTACCTTTCTAGCTCATGTATTTAGAATAATCAAATATGAAAATTTGTTAAAGTGTACTCATGAGTTTATAGAATCTCACAAAGATTAAACATTTTATTTTTTTATGTTGTTCCCATTAAAATATTTAGACTATAAAGTAGGAAATGTAGCATAATGATACTGAATATAAATGTTGTTTATATCTGTAGTATGCTGAAGCTTTGCATGGTAGTGTTGTTTGAGGATTAGATACAAATAAAAATAAGTATGTTTCAAACTTCTATGTATTTACAAGAATTTGGTAAAATATTACATATATGTATATTATGAATTATAAATGCTTATATAATACATGCTTACATCATGTATTGTGTGACTACACTGTGTAATATATAGCATGAAAAATTTTAAGCGTGGTTCATTATGAATTATAGTTGTTCGCCCTTGCGCTTCAATATCATATTGTACCTTATTAATTATTGTCAAAAATAAATATTTAACCAGTACATATTTAACATGTTACTTTTATTTATATACAAAAGACACAGCAGTATGTTCGCAGAACACAAGTGAATGATATTTTATTGCGTACTGCAATTTTTAATACTATAAACACAGTGAGCATAAAATATGATTGGACCCCGACTTGCGAGCATAATGTCTGTACATCTTAAAGACTCCCGAACTTAATACAACACTAAACACGAGTTTTAATTGACTACTGATATTCTTAAAAGCAGAGGTATGTCGTCGCTGCGACACCCTGTTTTGAGTATTCACCGGAGTGACTGACAGGTACTGTTAATCGAACCACTCGTCGACATTCGGTGAATTTTCTAGAACATCGTTCGATTCACTGTGAACAGAAGAAATATAAAATTAGGTTACGACTATAGGGAGAAAAATAGGGCATTCTTGCCTGTAACTTTGTGAAAATCACTAGTTAGAATGCCCTATTTTTCTCAAAATTTTGGGCTGTTCGAGTTGCTTTCTCAATCTATTTATCATCTCTTTATGGGGAAGAAGTGATTAGGGTGCCAGAACCAAGCACTTGTCCCACATACAGAGCCCGAAAATCAAACGTTTCATTCCATAAAAAAAATATATATCTTACAGCTCACTGCAGACCCTTTATGGCAGAGTTGGCCAACTTTTGTGCACATAAGATCTACTTTTTATTTTAAAATTGAGTCGTGATCGACCTATTTCTTAGATAAGAAGATGGACGTTTATGCAGTGTGCCTTTATACCTTCGTGCACTCTTGCGAGTTAAGAAACATACATGAATATTTATTTAATGGGTTATAAGTTTAACTATACATTAATCATTGAATGCGTTCCCTCATGAAACTTGCGAGCGATCGACCAAAATTGGTCTCGCGATCGACTTGTTGGCCACTCTTGCTTTATGGGATATTTAATTTGGTGGCCATATTGTCATAATCCTGCTAACACTCGCTGCGCTAACAGAGGTCCCAGGTTCGATTCCTGTCAGAACAGATGCGGATACAACAGCATTGGCTAGTTACCACCTTACCAAATGCGAAAACTTCAATAGTTAATGTAGAAAGTTAAGTTGAAACTTAGCTTTCTACTTTAACTTTGATTGCTTCTAGTTTAAAGATACTAAACTTAAATCTTAAAATTACAATTAAATTGATTTTAGGCGCCAATCATTAATTACGTAAAGATGATAAATATAAGGGTAAATAAAAGATCTCGGATGTTCGATTCCCTACCTTTAATTACATTATATTTATGTTTAGCTTTTGTTTTCATTTTTCAATTGAGCGAAGTGGTCTGCGTTCAGTGGAATGTTACTAAACAAAAGTTTAACCACCTGTTAAGGGAACATTTAACACCCATCAAACAGCAGTTTTAAACATTAATCAGTTGTTTTTTGTGCAAATGCCTGAAATCAGGCAGTTAGCTATGATATCAAAGCCAAAAACATTGGTCTACTTTTGTAAACTTAGGTCACCTGTTAAACAGGGTTCGATTCATCAGTTACATGTTGAACAAATGTTTTAGACCAGTGTTTCCGAACATTTTTTATGCCATACCCCTCTCTCTACATGCCCTCAATACATAATATTTAACCTTTAATAATGCATTTATTCTATTAAGAAATAGAAATGGTAAGTTTTAGGAAGAAATCACTATGAAATTGTTGTCAAAACATAGTAAGAAAAATTCAAAACGAATGCAAAATTCAATATAAAATTAAAATAATTTTTATATACTGAATTACTCCCTTTAGTTATCAAATTGCCCATCTGTGGGGTGTGGGCGTTTCACGTTAGGAAACACTGGTTTAGAACCTTAGTGGTCCAGCTGTACCCTCAGAGATCTACATGGTGTTGGGGGTCTTGGATGTCGTGAAAAAAGGGGTTAAATTCGTAAGCGAAGATACACGAAAATTGATCGTCTTTGGTTACTTAAGAATGGATGCCTATCAATGAATTAGAAATAGAAGAATGTAAATTTCCATAACTACATCTAATCTTAAATATTGTCGAATTTTGGGATGTAGCTGTAGGAGGTCCACCGTAATTAGCTAAATTTTGAAAGTGGTTTATGAGCAAAAAGTTGAGAAACTGGATCAGATATATAGTAATCCATCAAGACACTTAAAAAAATTCACTTGGCAATTAAAAAGTTCAACACGTTAGTGATCCATGGAGCGACTTTTAAAAAGATTTAGAGCAATAATTATTTCTCAAGAGAATGATTACCACCTCAAGTAATTTGTCAAGCGACGATTTCAAGAAGATACCTTACCTGTCAAGCGAAGGGTCATTGCTGAACATTTCTGTAGGCACAGTGGGGGGTGCACGCTCAGGCAGCAGCTCGAGATATGACTGCCGCGATTGCAGGTGGCGCTCCACCTCCTCGGGGGTCATGTGGCCGTCGCTTGCCGACAGACCGAATCCTAGCGCTGGCGATGCTTTCGCCATCATTGTACCACTAGCTTGATGCTGCGGGCAAATAAAATTATAGAACCACAACAATATTTACTCTCCCACCAAAAGCTTATTAATAGTGGAGATAGCAGTTTATAACATTTTAAAAGTAGCTGAAAGTCTAAGTCTGCAGCTAATGTTATCATTTTGTATATTAATTTGAATCTAATTTTGAAAGCGCGTATATTTCACTGCCTCATTGGTGTAGTGGTCAGCATTCAAAAATCGACACTAAGTTTTCCATTTTGAAATTCTGAGCATTTTTTTCAATATAATAATTGAAACATAAAGATTCCTGTTTAACCAAAGATTGAATATTAAAAAAATATATTTGTTACACATAAAAATTCAAATTCAAATACTCTTTATAGGAAAACTGCAGTCTCCATTAGTTGTAAGCTTTCGTTTTTTTTTATTATTGTCCTACACTGAAGGGTAAATGTCCCCATAGCCAATGGTTAACTAAAATTATTTTTGATGCCAAAAAATCTATACAAATACATAAGGACAGATTTTATATATGTTATTAATTTCATACTCCTCATATAAAAGTTGAAAATTTTGGACAATGTTTGTTATTTTTATGTATGTGGATACCATCTTTTGTCTTACAGGATTATTAGTATTTGGTGTTTTTTTAGGGACAACAGCTCTTTTCCTTTTCATAGTATTATTGAGACCTTTATTGAGTGCAGATGGTGTGGACAACACTTGCGGGCCAGCACTGGTGTCCATCTTTTTCCTATAACAAAAGAATATATTTTTTCTTATGTATAATTATGTTAAAATAGTTGGAAACCATTTAACACTTTCACTGCTGACTAATATCTTAAGGAATATGGGGTGCTGATGTACAATGCTCTAACATTATCAATGGTTTTACATGTATGTTTAAATATATACAGATATTTAAATGTACAAAAAATTTGACACTGATGAAAAAAGTGAGTGCACCTCATATAACTTAGGAAATAAAAATTTAATTGTTATAAATTCTATAATATTTTCTTTTTAAATTTGAATTCAATGAAATGATAAATATGTGATGTATTTACGAATTACACTTTTATGTAATAAACAAAAATAAAGAAGGTCCTAAATATTATGAAAAAACCTTGGTATCTGTGTCATGTAATGTATAACAAAAAGTATGAAATGCTTCTACTTATTATATAGGGGAAAATTTGAAGAAAAAGAACAATAGGAAAACAGCAGACCTCACAACTCAAAAATCTGTGGTCACAGTTTAATTTAAGTACCAAATCTTTGTTCTGCGAGACTGTAACTAAAGTGCAAATTTCCATAATGGTAGCAGACCTCTGGAAGATGGTATTGTACAATGCAGATACATTAATGATGTGACTTCTCATTTGGTTGAGATATGTGGATTAGATAGCTTGAATCAAGTGATCCCATTACAACACCCGTTACACACACTTGAAAACAGAATGAGCACCATATGCTTCCAATATAATGTGGCTGATGGGTGACCTAAAGAAGCCAAAGTTCAGGAGGGGCCCACTGAGGCAGTGGATGCACTTCAATCCTTGTGGATCTTTTGTATGCCAAGAGTAATAATTTAATAGAAATTGTTGTAATTTAAAGATTGTTTTAAAATAACCAACTAATATTTTTTGGTCCCATTCCAATTTGATTAAATGATGTTCAAGACTACTCATTGTTGAAAAGAATATTAAGAGTAGGCCAACAGTATTGTAGAGGGTAAAATTATTAATAACAATTAAAAAGCAAAATGTATAGTAAAATGAATGCAGTCAACTTTACCTCAATGTAGTAAGCAATGTATGCCAAACATTTATTTACCTTTTCACTGTCTCTGCATGATTATAGGTAGTGCCATCTGAGGATTCTGTATCTTCACTGTCTGAAGTGGTGCTTTCATGTTTCTCATATTGAAGTAACCTATCTAATAAAAAGCTGCGGTCACGTGATACCTTTAGCAGCCTCTTTTGACTGCATCTTAATGCATCTTGAAAACACTCGTTTTCCTGAAACAATTTATATCATAGATTTATATATTTTATATGTATCTCTTGAATAATTCAGCAATTCCTTTCACAATCAAACAATGTTGCCTCAATATGTTTGCTTGTACCAAATGTTAAGTAAATTTAATATTTGCTGATGTGTAAAAAAAATTGCTAACGTGGCATATAAGGATAACAGGGTAATGGCACATTGGAAATATCAAGTTACAAATGATATTTCTCACGAAATGTACATATGTTATGTATAACATAGATTCTATAAGTTCTATAATACTGTAAAAATTATGGCTTTAGACCAGGGTTCCTCATCACCACCACCACCCATTATTTTGAATGGTACTGTATCTTTTACTTTTAATTGCAATTTTATTATTTTCTGGAGGGAGGGCTACAATCAATTTAATAGGGGTTCATGTAGTCACTTTTTAAGAAACACTGATTTCGGGAACATGTATATAAACAGATTGTGTATATTGTTAGTTGAAAATACTACAGTTAATAAAAAAATAACATGAAATTATGAATTGGTACACTCTCTTAGGGGCATGACAAATTTTGAAGAGAACATGAAAATAATCTATATCCATTTTATATTTTATTTGCGACTGTAACAACTATGTCTCCAAATATAACTCAACCCTTTCAGAAGTTATTTTAACTTCATAGTATTTTTATTCTCAAGAGAGTCAATCTTACATTCGCCATACTCACGTAAATGAGAAATTTCAATTTCTTCTTGAGGGTTAAATATTGAGCTTTGTAATTAGGCTCTGGCTCTGGATCACTGCTGGTGTCGCTTGAATAGTCTTTACGGGAGTCGTGGCTAACTGGGGTATCTGCACTCACATTATTACTGGCACTGGCTGCTTCGTCAGCCTGCATATTTGCTATAGAGCGACAGTACCATCCATCAAGCATTTTCTGCAATCATTAAAATACAAAAATATGTAGAGTTAGGGATGCATATAACACCTTAGGTAAGATAAAACTAATTCACTAAAATTGACCTTTGGATAATTTTCGGACGCCAGTGTAGCTGTTTTTTTGTCACAGGTATGTAATTAATATCTGACCAAAAACACTTAGTTTGTGTTGTTTACAATTGACTGTCGTTTTGCTACTCGTTCTTTCACTAAAAAGTTGAAACAAAATCTACACAAAAACTACAGATTGTTAATAAAATAATTAGAAATAATGCACGCACGCACTGCGTATCTTTAATTACTCTGTGTTAACAAAAATAAAAACAGAGGCTGCAATATTTACATTTGACAATTATAATCCCATTTATAAAAAAGGTCATCTAAACACATATTTATAAAATAATTTCTCTCTATTATATTTACAAGATTTTGTTTCAGAGTTGAGAGATATTGTTGATAGCTCCAATAATAAAATAGAGTACTTTGTGTCTATACGCAGGATATCTTTGAATTTAATTCTCCCACTTTCTGGGGTTCCTGCAAGAGATCTTCAAAGGGATAAGGTATCCTGTGTATATTAATGTTAATTTTCTTTTTTGTGACTTCTTTTGGTGCATAAATAAAGTTCCAACTGACTAATTTATGTCATAGTAATTGTGTATACTAGCGTCATTCTATCTTAATATATAAGTATTATCTATGATTAATAAGTAGTTATTAGGTTTAAAGACATTTATTTTTCTCAACAAAGAACACATAAAGTTCACTTAAGGTGAGAATTTTACTTTATTTTAAATTTTTTTTCAAATTTTAAAAGTTTTACAAGCGTCGAACACATTACATTACAGAAAAGAAAGTCACATTAAAAATGAGAAAGAAGATCACAAAAAATAAAAAATAAAACAATTTAAAACACAGACAAAAAGAACAAATATGTAACATCAAATTATGCTATGATAGGTATAAGAACTAATGTTAGGGTGAGGCTCCACTGAACTTCTCGCGCACATATTCCACTAGATTTTTTTTAAATTTATATATACTTTCACTGTTTACCACCGAATGCGGTAATTCATTGTAGATTTATACACCTTCAAATAATATGTTTTTGGTCCCATAGTTAGTTCTGGGTGCTATATTAATTTCTAATTTGTTCTTGCTCCTTGTTCGTGTATATGTTTTTTGATGAAATTGTAATTGTGAGTGGATTTCATTTTTAATTATTTTTCTAATTAGGGTACACGTTTTTAATATATATAGCTGATTAATATAAAGTATTTTAGTGTCTCTATACAATTTTATGCTTGGTGTTTGAAAGTCATATTTATAGAGTGCTTTAATTATTTTATTTTGTGTTATTTGCAATTTTTTTAAGTTTGATTTTGATGCGGCTCCCCATATTTCAACAAGATATTCAATGTGTGGTTTCACGAGAGCGTTATATATTAGTGGACATATTTTTTTCGGGATACAGGTGGATATCTTACGTAGTGCTCCAATTAATGGTGAGATTTTAGTTTTGGTGTAGTCAATGTGATTATGCCACGTCAATTTACTGTCTAAAAAAAGTCCTAAATATTTTTCTTGGTTAGATTTTTGTATCGGCTTGTTGCATATTGTAAGTTGATCGAAACTGGGAATTTTTTTATTTTTAGCTGCAAAAAGCATGTATGAGGTTTTTTGGGGGTTTATGGTTAGAAGATTATTTAAAAACCACTCGTTAATCGCATTAAGGTCTTCTTGAGCTTCTTTTATTATTTGTTGTATATTATTTCCATAGTAAAATAAGCAAGTGTCGTCCGCATATAGGGTTAAATTTCCAGTTAATTTGACTTTACTAATATCATTTATATAGATTAAAAACAACAAAGGCCCTAGTATGGAACCTTGTGGAATTCCATAGTTAATTTTTTCCGGTTTACTTTCAAAAT
>JACTOM010000025.1:2456470-2684010 GCA_015832385.1 Elymnias hypermnestra
GGAAGACCGAGGCGAACGTTCCTGGACCAAATCCAGGACATTTTAAATAACGGCCAGGTCAAGAGTACTCTAAACCGACGAACTTGTATGAAAGATTTAATGAGATTGAAAGAAGCGAAGGAGATATGCAAGGATCGTGGCAAGTGGAAGGATGTTGTCTCTGCCTACCCCTATGGGAATGAGGCGTGATGCTATGTATGTATGTATGTATGTATGTATGTATGTTTACCACCGAATGTGGTAATTCATTGTAGATTTGTACACCTTCAAATAATATGTTTTGGTCCCATAGTTATTGCGTTTATTTATCTATAACAAGTTAAAATGGCGGCAATATTTAAATAGGCTTTGACAACGACGGACGAAATATAGAAACTCGGACGGATTTTTTTTTGTTCGGATGTGTTTACCTGTCAGCCCTACCGGCTTTTACAGCGTAGCCGGAAAACTCGAAGGGAACTGAAACGCAGATGGCGGCGATTATTGTAACAATATTGACTTCAGTTGTCACTAATATATTCCTATGTCCAGCTGATAGAGTATAACGTAGTCTGTGGTGTAAGTGACATTAGTAATGATATAAGAAATAATGAGTCTGTGGTCAGTCACAAGATTGATGAAAAATATATTATTTTACAGTTGTGCGTGTACGTCTGTTCTGCGCCCAAAATTAAAGGCCACTATGCTGTGATTGCGTTGTTTTGATAAATTCTGTTGTGTAACATCTCATGGTCTAATAACATGGGCTCATTATTAAGAATGCTTGTATGAATGGGGCCTGGTTTCAAAGTACAGTATAAGTCAAATGAATGATGCAGTCTATATTCTGGACAGGTAGAGTGGTATCACGTGCTATTAGGAATGGACTATCGAATTTTTCAAATGCTGCTGAGTTAAACGTTACTAAAAAGAAACACCCGTATTTAGTATCAGTGGTTTGTGGTTTTCCTAAAGACATTGCAAATGGAAGATCTCATAAAGGACAGTTTGGAGACGACGCATGGTTTTCCACAAATTTTAATAATGCAGATGTCATTGGTGAGATATTGTTGAATTGTTTTTTTGAACTTGATTGTATCAATTAAATATTTTAATGGAATTAATTTTAACCATGTCTGAGTTTAAATAAAATTAACTCTTTACTTCTGGAAACGATCTTATATGATAATGTTAAGAGTTTTGGGTTTATTTGTAATCACTATGAAGGAAAGGCCATCAATTTATTTGAAATATATGATGTGTCTTTATCATTCATCTGAAAATTTTTTTCCCCAATGTAAATTAGCACTAAAAATGTTATAATTTGAATATATGTTAAGATTTTGTTTTAAAATGAATGTGTTAAGAAATGATTGATATTAAAAATGATGACAATAACTAATGTTTACAAACATTTTGTATAATTAGATAATTTGCACTGGTTATAATTATAATTTGAGGGAAACATATCTCTTTTATGAATATTAAAAATAGCAGCAAGATGGAATTTCTATTAAAATGGCAATATAAGTAGTCAAAAGGGGAAATAATGTTTTGGATAGATCACCAACATAATAAGCCTTTTAAAACAACATTAATTACAGCTGAAAATTATGTTGAGAAATCTTTACCAATAATGTAGTGTTAAAGATAATGTAAGATAAAAGTTATCAAATAAATTTGGCCTTATAGTTGATTTAAAGACTGCAGTGCATTTCTAACATGGTATTAGAGTCCCCAAAAGTTAAAATTCCATTGTTTTATTTTACCTTTACAAAACAATAATTGCTTATAAAATTAATTAAGAATGTTTAATAATTGCAGTATGTAATTAGAATATAGGTAAACATAAGTACTGTTTAAAATTTAATACATGTGGAACAGTTATTTGCTTAGCAGTTTCCTTGTACAGTATTTATCCATTATGTTGATGTGTTAACTTTATAGTATAATTGTTGTTAACGTTGTCTTTTAATTATTAATACTTACCTCAAGTGAAGGTTGTCATGTTTTTAATATTAGTTAGATTTAGTTACAATTAATACTCATAAGCACAAAAAATTTAGAATCATTAGTGTGTTATAGTAAACTGCTTCTCTGGTGTATTGGTGAGCATGTTCTGCTACTGATCAAGGTTTTCTGAGTTTGAGTCCTAAGTTGAGTTAATTGGGTTTTTCTGTTAAGGAATCCTCTGTATATGGGCCAAAATAAGAAGTTAGCGATGTGCCACACCTCTATACTTTGTAAGCATGTTAACCTGTTGGTCATGCATCTGTTCTCTCTCCTCATTAGACTATGAGAGTGCAAGTGTAAAGTAAAAAAAGTAAGTAGCAGCCCACTGACGTCCCACTGCTGGGCACAGGCCTCCTCCCTCATATGAGAGAGGGTTTTTAGAGCATAGACCCACCACGCTGCTCCACTGCGGATTGGCAGGCATAGTACACAAGTGCACTCACTATTCCTTCACTCTCATAGTCCGATGTGACGGGAATCCGACACGACCGGAGAGAGATCAGGCGCAGGACCGACGGCTTAACGTGCTCTCCGAGGCACGGGGGTGGATCAGACCGCCAACTTCCCAACTTCAGGCAAATATTGAGAAAATCATAATAGAAAACTCTATATCAATTTCGAATTGGCCCGACCTGGGACTCAAACCCAGGACCTCATGTCTGTAGTTGAACATGCTAACCACTAGACCAATGAGGCAGTGTATGGCAAGTGTATGTTTGTATTATATATTGCAGGACTATAATATATCCTGGCCAATCCAAAATCAAACAACTAAGGTTGACTACTGTGGATAACCATAAATAATAAATTGTTTTATTGTAAATTTTTTATGGTGACAGGAGTTGCTGATGGAGTGGGAGGCTGGCGTGCTTATGGCATTGATCCGGGAGAGTTCTCATCATATCTTATGAGAACATGTGAAAGGTTGGTCCGGATGGGCCATTTTAAGTTGTCGGAGCCAGGAGACCTTCTAGCAAAGTCCTACTATGAGTTGCTAGAACACAAAAAACCTATTTTAGGTGAATACTTTTTTCTATTCATAAGAGGATGTATAAGTTTGAACATTTATTTTACTATCATATGTATTCTGAATATTTATATGAAATATGAATACCAACTGTGTCCCAGTGTGTCACTGCATAATTTCCTGATTCTGTGAGAATATAGGGAAACTATTTTTAAGTGAGAGCCTCTTTTAAATCATTAGCGAATGGGTTGAGGATCTTATAATGAATGAGTGATCTCTTTAGAGCTGTATCATATTATAAAATTTATTTTATTATTCTTCTGAAATAAAAATATGAATTTGCAAAATGTGTTTTTGTAAAGAAACTTGAAACCATTTTTGAGCTTAAATTCTTTAGACAGTAAAATTTTAACAAAAATGATAGATATGGGAAAACTTTTAAATTGTAATGTCTTGCAAAGCTTTCTTAACTATTTGTATTGATTAAACACTCTCCATAAATATAGTGACCATATTTGAATCAAATGAATTTGACCATCAAGATTTATTGGACAGATTTTAATATCAGTGTTTTTATAGGTAGTAGCACAGCATGTGTAATGATATTGGATCGTAACGAGTCAATAATGCGTGCTGCAAACATTGGTGACAGTGGATATATGGTAGTAAGAGGGGGACGTGTGGTACATCGCTCACATGAACAACAGCACTATTTCAACACACCCTACCAGCTCAGTTTACCCCCTCCTGGACATGACAGGAATGTTCTTAGTGATAGGTATGTTAATAATTTTCAGTATTTTCAACATATTATGGGTAAATGGTTCCTGAATTTATTTAACATGTACAGGAAATATATACGAAAATTGCAAATTCTTAATTTTCAAATAATGTGTTTAGTTAAGCGGTTGATGTTTTAAATGTTATCAAATAAGTTCTAAAAAAACAAAAGTATAAAAATCATAAAAAGGATATAAGAGAAAATTAATATAGGTAGTATTGCCTTGAAAATGTTGTGGAGATCTCACCGCGAAATATGGTAAATGGTATGAAAGATAATGAATGTATAAAGTGAACTGGAAATATAAAGAGTTGAAAAAATAGGCTTTCAATTCAAATAAGTGGAGTCTTTACATACTTGGTACTACATCAGTACAGTACATTATCTTATGACTAATCTTACACGATATATTTCCCGGCCGCGGGTTCGAGTCCCGGCACAGCAAATGTAGGATATTGCATTTTCTAAGTTGTCTTGATATGGATTAGCAGGTGGTTTCCGACATGGACTTGTTACAAGTCCATGTCGGAACTACCACCAAAGACATACCGCCAAGCAAAAAAATTGCGTTAGAAATTATATTGAATTCAATTTTGCCTGGTTAACGTGCTTCTATTCGTATCTTAGACTTACCATCAGGTACTGTTTCATTTATTTACTGATGATGTTCAAACGCTATGATATCAGAAATAAAAAAGCGGATGTACATTTTGGAATCTATAGTTTGGAAAGCTATATCAAAGTAAAGTTTTATTAAAATACAACAACAACAAAATATTTTATTATATAAAAATTAAGTCTAACATATTATACAAGAAAAAAACACTTATTAACATTAATGTGCATTGGCGGCCTTATGTACACTTCAAGTGATCTCTTACAGACTAGGACTTAAAGATAACATATGGGTTATATACTAAATATTGTACTACCTATATATCCAGGATAATGCTTGAAACTAGAACTGATTTCGAGGGAATTTTCATGTGCAAATTGCAAAAAACATCTAAGTTATTGAGCCCATATACAATGAAACCTATTTTCATTAATTAGTTTACGATTTATATCCGTTTGTCGCGTGGCAATTCATAAATTTGACACAGCCTTTCCCACGGATGTATAATATTATAAGTTATAACTTATAATACAATAGTATTTTAAGAAGCATTAAATAAATTTAATATTTTATGTTTTAAATAATGTCTGTTTTTACAAAAGTCTACTTCATTACATCTTTTATCGTTTAAATAAATTATTATGATTTATTCTGTGTATATCCGTTTATTATAGCGTCATAAACCAGTTTTATTTTGTGTGAGCATTATTGAGATATATATTTTACAAACCGCACACCGATAATCAATAATAATAAATATTTTTTTACCGTATATTCGAGTACATAAGCCGAATATAAATCTTCGTAAACTTCTTATTTGCTTCTTCTTGTGTAATCACGATTGTCTCAAGATTTTATAGTACATCTTTTGTGAGACAAACGCATATGTTGACAAACTAGATGAAATCGGTATCAATCAAGATTCTGCTGCTTGCATTACCAGTATGGTTCATACACTACCAGTATGTGCTCACTATAGTGATGTATACATCGATATAAACATTGCAAACTCGGGCTAGTTACACTATTTATATCTCAAGAATGGACGGATAGAATTAGGCAGATTTTAATGATCTGCTATTTAGATTCATCTGCCCTCCGAATATCAGAATAATAATTAAAATATTGTAAAATTTCCCAAAAGAAAAGCACTACGAGATCACCAAAACTATTCGCTTGATTTATTTGAATTTTATTATATATTCCTTTCGCGATATAAACACTTACTAAGAACGAGATTCCCATATTCCTACGGGATTGAGATTTAAGCGGGAAGAGTTAGTGCCCTAACAAAATATCAGGGTATATTCCAATGTCCAAGGCTATACTTTGCTTACGTCACACTGCAACAAAATAGTAACGATAATAAAAATATCTGTCCGTTTGTTTCGGGCTATCTCCGAAACGCCACTAACAATTTTGTTGGGATTTGCAGTTGCGGATAGAAATATATATGCGGATAGTCTTATTAGAATTACACAATATCAAACTGAGCCACACTACAGCGTGATAAAACGTAATTGAGCATCACACCTAATTCCCGTAGGGGTAGCCAGGGACCACGTCCTTCCACTTGCCACGATCCTTGCATATATATATCTCCTTCGCTTCTTTCATACTCTTGACCTGGCCCTTATTTAAATTGTCCTCGAATCGGTCCAGGAACGTTCGCCTTGGTCTTCCCCTTCCAACTTTCCCATTTACTCTTGACTCCTAAATCCTTTTAGTCAGTCAGTCAAAGAAATCAGTGTCTATTTGTTATTTCATCATTAACAGCTTGTTTTGTTCAGTTTGTTTAAAATATAAATAATTCTACACACTGATCTTTTACCAGAAGAAGTCGTTAGACTTGCCTTCCTAGTCTGTTATATCATGTATCAACATTTACAAACCGTTGTTAGGCGCTTGCCTATCGCTCATAAAAAAATCTCATTCAATTAGATTATTTCCCTTCAATTGAATGCGGGAGAAATTCATCATTCATTATTGTTGTTTAGTTTGAAAACAATTTTATCAATTGAATACGCTATTAGAAGCTAGGCAAAAGGTTACTTCAATATAGATAGCGATGTAAACATAATTCTCAAGGATTTTTACGAACAATGATAATATGTCAAGACTTGCATTATTTGCTGGTTTTATTTCACTAATGTATTTAAACTTAACGGTTCTAGCTTAACTGTTGTGTAATTACGAATTAGTTTCGAGTTTACGCTATAGTACCTCGTTTTTATTCGACCTAGATACTGTTTTTTGTTGCCGGTTTTATATAATGAATACCATTGAAATTGTATAAATGAAATTTAAAACTTTATGATATTTGCAAGTCTTGTTAATGGTTGATAAATAATAAAATCGGAAGGTCGTATTTGAAAAATTTTGACAAAATTGCCGGACATCGACCGGAAAAGTCTACTAGCAACATCAGCAAGCCTTGTTTATAAAGTACTTCTCAATCCCGTGGGAAAATGGGTACTTAGTGAGCATCAACATAGCGAAAGAATTATCAATGCCGAATAATGTTAAAAATATCGTGATATCGGTTTTCTAAAGAAACCTGTTTGTGGCACATCGATTTGATGGTTTCAAAGTCTATAACGGATATAAGCAGTAACATTTTCTGTATTTTCTATTGTATAAATAGATAGTTGGATTTTCGATATGTGAGATGTCTAGACATCTGTTTTTACATAAGTATGTGAAACGAACTGGATGACACTAGAAACAAATATTCGATTGATAAATTAATGTTAGTTCTGGATTCAATTAAAGCATTGGAAATAGTTCCTTTCACGACCTGGGCGATGATATAATATGATCTTTCCCACTAGTTATATATTTTCATTCAGAAAATTTTAAGGTAGGGGGCGTGCTAACAAACTTACTAGATTGTTAATTTAGGTCTATGATTTTAAGATAAATACATCGTCTTATGCTGCTATACAGACTTGTACAAAGAAAAACGTTAATAAATTATTTTATAGAAAAAAACTATGTTTTGGTTTTCTAAGAACTTTTAAGAATTATATGGTATAGATTTGAATCAAAATGAACCCTGATAAAAAGCATTTAGTCAAGTAAAATATTTACTGATACATACGGTGTGCCAGTAAATGGACAGATAGAGCTGGTCGTCAAATAACAATTAATTAGATTGCAAATTGTTATTAATTTTTAAATTAGTCTAATATTTACTTCGACCATACATATCTTTATCATACAGATTAGATAATGTGCTACGTATTATTATTAAAGTCTAGAAAATCTAGACAATGCTAAGTCTAGATTTCCCAGGAATTTTATAAAGATATAACAAGTGTGTACTTACCCTCTTAAGTGACTTGATGACTATTACAACTTAATAGGGATTTATAAAGAATTCCACTACAAAGGTTGATAACTAAAGTATGAGAAAATAATACTTTATGGATTTAACACTTTGGACGACATATTCGTAAGATTTTGAGCGCCTCATCGAGAGTGGCGAATTTATGTAGTGATATTTCTTTAATTTTAATTCAAATTATTCACTAGAAATAAAAAAAATGTATTTGAACTTGAGTCGGTGAACATAAATATTTTATTAACGAATTTAACTTTATACATAATATACTCGTATGTATGGAGAATGTAAGCTAATGGTCGGAATTGCAAAAATGATCTTGTTTGATGTTCTGACGGAAGGAAATTTGTTTGCTGCGTAATTAGTCACGATTATATCATATCATATATATTATTTCGGTACGATTGTATATAAAATCCGATAAGATATTATGGGTCTCATGCAGAGTTCACGAATGATTATTATGCCCTGTATTATCCATCCCTCCATTTACCGTAAAGTCAGATAACAATCAAGCGCGTTAATAATTGTTTTATTATTTTTAGATTTTATCATACGCGGAATTAGCGGCGTATATTTTTACATCTATATCATGATATGTGACCTAACGAGAACCGCATACTGTAAAGCGTGAAAATGTAATAGTCAATTTAACAATTCTAAATTTTCTCCGACCTTTTTACTTTAAATATCGCTATGATTATAGTAAGGCATATACTACTAAAATAGTAGAATATAAAAAAAAATTCTTAAAGTCACTACAGAGAAAGAGTCTTTTAAACCTCATACGTGACTTTTCAGTAGTTGTATAATTCTTCCCAGCATAAATTTAATTAACGACTTAACAACATGAAGTGTCATCCACGAAAGATATAAAAAACATATATATTTGAATTTTGAAATATTTAGCAATAAATAGAATAGTGTAGTCATCCAAAAGACAAAAAAGTATTCGCGTCATTCAATAAAAAGACTCGTAGACACGAAATCGCCAATATCTTTACAGTTTTCTTTATTTAAGTAACGACTAGGTTTATAAGTGGTTAAAACCGGTCGTTAGTGTACACGGCACAATAGTAGTAAAGCATATTATTGTGTATTTTATATAATCTTTTATGTTTATAATGACACCACTCCGACCCAATGGAATTAACTTCACACAAACACGATCTAAACTGTTATCTTTACTCTGTCGTATATTTTTATCGGCAGCGATGTGAAATAAGCTGTAATTTGGCATTAAGGTCACGTAATTGCTTCATAAAACAGTAAGGTCGCATAGACAGTTATATTCAACTCCTACTATTAGTTTACACTCGTTATATAGAAAGTAAGGAGCTTGTTGACATCCCACAGCTGGACACAAATATCCCCACTTAATGAAGAGCTGATTATTACAGAAAAGGCCCACTACACTGCTCCAATACCGGTTTTTAAAATTATATTTAAAAGTTGTTAAAAGAAACCCTAATTCTTTTTATGATAGATAGGAGTTCATGGTAGATAGGAAGTGACTGTTTTTTATAATTTGTTTTATGATCATTCTTTGTCTTGTAAAGCTTACTACTAACATCGTACTTTGTGACTTTATCGTCATTGCCATTATCGATAATATCGTCACTACACCCCAAGTCATAAGACTAGAGACGAAAGATAAAGTCTGTTGTCGCTATAGAAATGGCCGGTAGGGTTTGCACTGATGGGTTCTTTAAAGAAATTTCTTGATATTTATACAGTTACAATTAAAAGTGAAGTTCATAAACTGCTGATATATTTCGACACTCCTTTGAGCCGATGTAGGTAGGCGGTGCAAGATCGGGCCTTGTGGGCATGATTAGATGAGACTTGTGTCCAGAAATGGACGTCCATCCGTTGAAGCGAAACGAAGATTTGATAGAGAAAGTCTTCAATATCTGCTGTGTATGTTATCCACCTTAATTCTGGTATACGTAGTTTATCATAAAGATTATTGAATCTTCTAAATCTTACAAACGATACTATGAGGTTGCTGATTTTTGTGTAATCATTGTAAATTTTAATTACTGTCTTATGTAATGCAAATTATGTCTCACACATTAGAAGTACTAAATATATTTTATATTATTAAAAATTAGCCCTTCTATATAGTATTAGTTGACTTAAATGTGGATCTAAAGTAGGGTACATGCGCCTGGTACTATTCCATTGCTTTAAATTTTGTTTGTGCGGAATGCTAATTCGGCCAGTGAATGTCCCGTCATAATAAGGCCAGCCCTTTCATAGTTTAACCGAAACAAACAGATAGACAGACAGTCAAAAATAATTAAGATTACCGTATAAAGTTTGATATGTTCGGTGAAATGCTGTTAATTTGAAATGACAAACAGACACTCCAATATTCATGTCTTGAATGTGGCAACCCTAACAGTTACCTGATCATGTGCTCTCATTCCGCAAGTAGCGTTTGTTGTATTTCTGCATGCACTAATATTAGAATTTTTAGTCCATTGGACATACGCCAGCTCTTAACACTCACGTGCAAAGATTAATTTGTTAAATGGAATATCTTGTTTATTTACGTTTTAGATTGTTATTTTTTTAGCCTTGTTTTTTTTCTCATTGACTTTGATTCCACATATTTCCGCAAATTGTGAATATTAAGTTTATTCTGCTTAATTAGTATCGAATTCCTTATTTCATGATGTGTTAATAGCTTATAATTTAGGAAAACCATCTTTAAAAATACATTAAGTTACAACACCTAATTATTTATTAATGATTATCAAATATCGATACCGCAATAAACGCCAAGAGAAAGATTTGCGTTTTGGTATAATGTTTTTTTTTTTTTGTCGCTGGGAAATGCTTTTACGCACGCTGGATAGAGTGTACAGCTCCATCCAGGATTTTGGTATAATGTTGCGTAGACTTCATTCAGAGGTAAAATACTTCTTTACTGCTCAGATCACCTTCAAG
This sequence comes from Elymnias hypermnestra, assembly GCA_015832385.1. Classification (NCBI taxonomy): domain Eukaryota; kingdom Metazoa; phylum Arthropoda; class Insecta; order Lepidoptera; family Nymphalidae; genus Elymnias; species Elymnias hypermnestra. The sequence continues at coordinate 2,467,125 of JACTOM010000025.1, forward strand.
CGCTAATCTGTGAACAATAAAGATAAAAATTATCATTCTATTCCCACTGTTAGTGTACCTTATTCCAAGTTTAAGACTTTGGTAATATCCTTTTTTTTTCATCTAAATAGTTACGGTAAATAATAGCCTTTTTAAATCCCAATGCTCGGAACAGGCCTCTTTAATTATAGGAGAGTGTTTTTAGAACACTTACCCACCACGCTGCGCCAATGCGAGGTGGCACGCAGAATCAGAACTACTGCCGGGATATTCAGGTTTCCTCATGATGTTTTCCTTCCCGGAACAGCATGGAAAGAATAATCAAGCACATCAGATTATTTTTATAATGAAAATCTTATGCCCGATTTCACTAACTACCCTTAAACTTTTTTTGTCCCCTAAGTATATTTAGGGGCAGCTAAAAGCTAAATTGTTTCCATGGTTTATGGGTACCCTAACTAGTGATGCTTTAGGGAATGTTGGTGAAATGGAGCAATAGTGATGTCGGGCCAGGATTCCAACCCACGAGTTCTCGCGTAGTAGAACATGTAGTGCATGACACTTGATGTTAATACAGTATTTTATTTTGTACTGAAATTATATTGAACAGTATCATGTATTGTAGGCTCTTATAAAAGGTTTAATCCCGGTAATTATCCTGGGGTATGTCTAGCTTGTGGTGGTTTTATGCTCTAACCCCCTATATTAACTATGAGGTATGACTGTTCAGCCATGAGATGTTAATAGGCTGCTGCATAACTTACCTTATTTGGTATTATCAACAGGAGCTATAATTTTTTGGACACAATTTTATATATTTTTTATTATAATAAATATATATATATATATATATATATATATATATCTCTAATATATAAAATGCTTGGATCACAGTTTTATTGTTTATATTCTTTCGAAACTTGCTTTACTAATTTTTACACTCCTAAGTGTTAAGGATGGTTCACCCCAAAAATTTTTTTTATGGTGTGGAATTTAAAAATACATTAACCCTAAATTTTTCCTTCCTACCGCCAACCCCTATTTTTTAATAGCGTCAATAGTCATTATATAGCAAAACAACGTTTGCTGAGTTAGGTAGTATTATACATATATACATTTATAAAGTCTTGTTTGAATAATATTTTGTAAGTTACACGTAGGGTTTACTTTCCAATGTCGACATATATGGCAGGGTATTCAGTAAAGTTTTTTGCTTGTTTTTTAGGCCTGAATCCGCAGACACGGCGGAATTTAAAGTGGAATGTGGTGATGTGATACTCGTGGCAACAGATGGTGTGTTTGACAACGTACCAGAACCAGTGTTAGTGGGGGAGATGAGACGCGCCCAGGGGGTCGCCGGGGACGCGCAACGTTTACAGGGTGTGGCGAACTCCATCGCGTGGATGGCGCGAAATCTTTCCTTTGACGGATGCTACATGTCACCGTTTGCAAAGAGCGCTCGTCAAAATGGCATCGACGCGATAGGTGAGATTATTTAGAATCATAAAGAACCTGCTTTATATAACATACTAGCACTATAAAAGTACAGCGAAAAACATATTTGATGCGTAACTTTGCTACACTCCGCTCCCACCGACTGCTATCAACAAAATTTTTACGGATGAAACGCGTGATAAGTGTCACGAAGATATGCAGCGTTTTTATGCTAATTCATTTGAAGTTTAGGTAGTTTTAATATTTACAAATATCATGTAGCAATTTATTTTGCCACTCCTCATTTAATAATTTCAAATACATAATTTTAAATTCTAAAACAAAATTGAAATTATAATTTCTACTATTGACAAAGAATACGTGGCATTTTTATTTACAATTTTTCATTTGAGATATCAATAAATTGTTTGTTTATTAATTTTCGACATTATTAATATTTAAACGGCAATTAAATTCCTAACATATGTTCCTTTTTCCGTCCCTGTTAGACTCGGAAATCTAAAGTTTTAGATTTGTATAAATATAAAGAAGTTTCACTTCTGACATGTGTACTTTGCACATACGCCCTTTAATTTTTTATCTAAGTCCAAGTTGAATGCTTAATTTACGTTACTAAAATATTACAAATACCACTACTCTATATTGTATCACTGCATTTTCATTAACTCCAAAGATTTGGGTAGTTTTGTAGCTTCAGGAATCACGTGATGGTAGTCTTTGGTGTATTGAAGTGGTGTATTATATAAAATTATTTTACTAAGGATTGAAAATTTGAACGCAAACTAGATATATCGAGGGTAAAGCAATAGTCGGAATTGTAATATGTAATCAGAGTTGCTAACAGAAAGATTAATATACAGGACATTTCACCATCATTCCCAAAAGCAACACATAGATTGCTTTAGCTGGCCCCTAAATGTATTTAGGCGAGGTTGGTTGATTAGGTCCTACTGTATATAAAAATATTCAAACATTTAAGTAAAATCCTTGATCGCGCCTTACAATATTAAAAATAAAAGTTTTACTAGTATTGAACGACCTTGAAATGAGAAATTTCGTTTTATTAGCGGAAGTCCAATTTTTGGCAAATATACGAAATCATTTAATTTGTTAAATATGATCTGAGATAGACTTCAAACATGATACTAGGAAAAAGGAAAAAAAATGTTGTCACAGATATCCTTAATTTGTCAGAAATCGAACCCGAGACCTTACGTTAGCGAAATTCTTCTATCGTATTTATAAGCCAATTGTGTATATTTGGTATATCTTATTATTTTCTTTTCAGGGGGAAAACCAGACGACATAACGGTGCTACTCGCAATCGTAGCGCTATGAGAATGTCATTGTGATTTATTAGATATATTTTAGTAGCAGGTTTTGACAAGCAATCGCATACGTTAGCGTAACAACGACACCAAAAATTTTGATTATCGGTCATTTGAATTTAGCGTTAATTTCGATTCATTTTATAATGATGATGAAGACATAAGTTGATAACAAATTAACCAATATATAAAACAAACTCCGTCTAGCACGAACTTTTTAAGCTACATATTTTTATTACCGATTGAATATTTAAATACCCTATATTTACAGTGTGAAGTCGTAATAAGATATTGAAAAATAATTTAAACGCATTGCTTCTCTGTTTAAATAAGCACGAACTTCTTAAAGTACATATTTTATGACCTATTCTAATTTTTACAACACATGTTATAAAATATGTATATTTAATATGAAATACGTTTATTTTTTAGTTATTGATATTTTGCAAATAGAATTATTTTAAAGAGAATAGAATCGATTGTTTATTAGTCGGTTCCTCCATCTCCCTTAACCCAGATGCCTAGTCTATGCTCTAAATACTCTCTCTACTGTGAGGAGGACTGTGCCCAGAAGTGGGACGTTAATAGGCTGCTACTTACCTAAATATAAATTTATGTGATTTATAAATTTTAAATTTCTGTTCCCGTTTTATCCACTTATGCCTTCGATTGTCCATGGTTGTTGTGAAAGTAGGTAGGTAGCTGATTCAAATTTTATTCTTGTTGTGAAAATTGTTTGTAACAAGGCGAAACTTAAAATATTTAGGTTTTGTTGATTTAGGAGAACAATAACACAATCCAAAAAATGCTACAGGAGTGCCGTTTGAAAATAAAAACAAAATTTCTAAATTAATCAATATTATAAAAAACGCATCAATAGTTTTAATTGCTATATCATTAAAAAAAAAAAACTAAAACCCAAATAGAAGAATAAGTTGGTATAATCATCAGAATTGCAAAAATATAGAAATGTCTAAAGTACAAGGTGAATCTTTATATATAGGGACCGTCGTTTTGACACAAAGAAAACGAGTATGCTTTAGACAACACGACTAAAATAAAAGTCACTCATATATATTTCTACAAATATTTTATTTTTGTCACGCTGTTGTTACTCAATTACCAGCTACTCTCCAAATCAAGCCTGCGTGAGGAAGTTGGACTTTAAAAAACATAGACTTTTCCGTATTCTATAGTGGCTTTATCTTGTTTAGAAAATTTTGGATTGTGTCATTATTCATTCAATGCAGCCATTTGCATACTTTATCTGTTGTTCTTTAAAATATCACGTGTTCAACACTAAAATTTACTCACAAGGGATGCCCCTACACTATCGATATTTAAAAGATAGTGAACTTCAGAAAATTATCTAGTTGAACACATACGCCATAAGGCTTTATATATAAAATCAACTTTAATGATCTTAAATAAGGAACAAATTTATAAACATTTTTTTATTCATCTCGCTCAAAATTACAAAGACTATTTTATTAGTTTGGACGGCCTCATTGGTGTAATGGTGCTAGTACTTTCTTCACTAGCAGAGATCCCGGTTTTAATTCCCGACAGATCAGATCTAGGAAATTGTATTTTCTCATTTATCTGGGTCTTGACTGGTAACAGGCTTCTGACGTGGCCATTTATGTAAAAAAAATGCGTTCCGGTACGACGCTGTGTAGAGAAGTAAATTGCTTTTTACCGGGTTAGCGCAAAGATACGAATAAAACATTTATATGGTAAAGAATTTTTAAGCTTCTTTATTTTTTAATTTAAATATTGAACATCATTGGGCCAAAATGGTGCGCATTTTGCGCTGAACAGTATTTGTTCTCGAGTTAGACAATTTAAAATTCTGCTCGTAATTAAAAAAAATATGAAAAATTATTGTTACATTAGCAAATTTAAACACATATAAATATCTATATAGACAGCAAAACAGATGTGAGTGAAAACTCTTTTTATCAAGTTGAAACCTCATACCGTCTCTATTAATAATATGTATGATTTTATACGTTTAGAGATTTTTTTGTCTAGTAAAGACCGTGGGTAAGAGGTTAACCTATTGAGCAAATCAGTTTTCCACATCAAAACAATAATAATTTTAAAATGTTACTTGATCCCTTTATCTATCTTCTAATTAAAATAAAATTGATCATTTGTATTTCAATAAAGATATAACCCGAGCGATTATTATCTATTTACAAACAACAAGTAATTATAACTTATAGCATTATATGTAGGTATATACAGAAAAAGTTGTTTTGATATTTTTATCCGCTTATTTAAAGTGCAATGTCGTTATTTAATACTAAACACAAAGTATAACTTCATAAACAAGGGTACAAAAAGCAGTGATTTTGTTTATATTGTTATAGAAAAGAAAGCTACTTTTAGGTTATACTCCTTAGCTGAATGAATAAAAGCAAGCTTAGAAATTTAATACATTTTTTTGTAAATTAAGATGAAATTTAATTCATTGTTATAAAGTAACGAAAAAGTCGAATTTGCAATTATTTGTATTAAATTGTTAGCTTGCTTTAATAAAAATGATTTTTTTTTATACGTTTCCCTTTAATGGGAAAAGCAAAACTTTAAGGCCAACCAGCTTTATAGGTATATTTCTTTAAAACTTTGTTATAATAAAAACAACCATAGATTATATTCAAAAGTTATTTGACAAATAGTACTGTCAAAAATATATGTTTTTAGATAGACTTTACGAAATGATATCGCATAGTAGTAAATTAAAATTCGATAGACTTTTATCGAATTATTAAAATGAGACCTTCGGGTATATAACTTCTTCATTTACCGTCAGAAATGTACAAATTGATGACTCCTACGTATAAAGAGTAAACTAGAAAAATATTTGAACCGGAGACTGTTTCAAAGATATATGATTTAGACTCTTTTATTTTGTTGTCTTAACAGGAAAATTAGAAAGATTACAAATTGTAATCGAGGTGTAGAAAATCACCATAACAATGAAATATCTAATACACAAGTTGTCTCACTATATAAAGGCCATTGAATTGACATCACCAAAAATACATAGCTGTACACACACCAACTAACCTAAAGTACCTGTAACATCAAGTACTCGTACATTGCACGTTACCATTTCTATTAGCAAGAATAGATTTATGTGAACTACCGCAGCGAACATACTGTTTGCTTTTTGTACTTATAAATAACAACTTAGGGGGGGATCATCCTATGTATATTTTATTTGTTAAATGTAAAAATTCAACTATTTTCTTAATCAGAATTAATCTTATTTCCAAGATTAAGCCATTGTGACCAAGATAGTTTCATGGATTCTTGGTTTATAAAATCAATGGCAATTTCAGAAAAATGTATAAAATCTTTCCAAAATATCCGGCGTACTTTGGCAAAAAAATTACCCTACAAAATAACATTACTATAAAAGTTGTAGCATCGCAATCTTAAGACTTGTTCTATTATACTGTAGACATGTGAAAAAAAATTCCGAGAATTCTTAATACATTACGACTCTTTAATTTGAGTGAGAAAAACATATGACTTGTAAACGAAAAATAATGATGTGTTTTTACATTGATTTGCGGATATTAAGCTGTAATATTTTATTTTAATATACGTGTGATTCTATGTTTGAATGAAGACTGATTTTATTTAATTTTTCGTGCTGATTGTAAAATTGAGATTTTACCTAGCCACGTTCACATGTAACTGGTTTTTTTTCTATTCTAATTTTTTCTACTTTGCGATAACAATTAAGTATTATGAATATGTCTCAGATTTTACATAAACTTGTGTATGTTTCCCTTTTTGTATTTGTTTCCATTAAATAACCATTAGGACTTTAGCTTTATTTAACTCACATTTGAGTCCGCTTATGTCTTTGATGATTATTAACAAAAATAATTAATGTATATATTTTTTTTATTTGTTTGACATATTTCCTTAATTTATTTGACGTAAACATTATAAACAATACTAATAGTACCTACTTCTCTGTGCTATTTAGTTTCTACAATTTTTAAAAGGACTACATACTTAAAATTAATATTAAAGTTGATGACATCAAAATAATTGACATCTTTTCTGGTTTAAAAGAGGCATTTTGAGCAATATATGTATTATTAGGAACGTAGTTGTTACTAATTGGTATTTTAGATTTTTGATTGGATTTACAGAAAATGTTTATTGTTTAGTCAAACGTTATTACCTACCATAATTACTTGTATAATATAATATGTTGTAGTGTCAATTAGATAAAAATTGTTACCTACTCTTTGCTAAAGAAAAAATATTTTTGTCTATGGTAAGTCTCAAAGGTTAAATGGAAGAAAGTGTGACTGTCTAATATTTCTGAGATAAAAGTATTTGTCGCATTATATTTAATTACAAGTGCAAAAATATTAATTAAAATAGTCAACTAAAACACAAGTTGTTCTTGTAATAAATAATACGAGGAGATCCCTTTACATTTTGCACTATGGCTATATTTAGTTGTTGGTACCTATGATCATAGGTATTCTTTTCATTTGACTTTGTATGTAAACAGAAAATGCCTATAGTTCATTTGCTGTGTAAAATGTTCCATTCATATGTTGTAAATTCATGCGCTTCAAATAAATTATGTACGTAGACAAATAAATAATTTGGTTTTATTTTTTACTATAAAATGTTTACAAACCATAATGTTAATAACAATGTTTTTGTTTTGAAACAACATTTTTTTTTTATTGCTGCATATATGTTAACGCTTGACTGTATTTCCTGATCGTAGGTAATGATACATAGTAAGATGAAATTTCGCTGATCTGATAAGAGGCGATATATCCCTTATGGTTTCTATACAACGTCGTACCAAAACACAAATCTGCTTGGTGGCACGTCTTTAATGGAAGGGTGGTAACTAGTCACGGTCGAAGCCTTACCAACCAAAGTTCCGGTTCAAATTAGAAATTACTCGTGAAAATATGAATTCGTTATTACTGAGCGCCTACAAGCAAGAGGAATATGATAGCCTAACTTCCAAGTCACTATAATGGCGTAATTTCTTTTAAACCTGTAATCATTTAGAAGTCTATATTAATTTTTCATTAGACAAGTCCTAATTTGTTTTATCATTTATAGATTTAATAATCTTGATAAAACTATTCATAACAATATTACTAACTATATAATAGGCACAGTTCTTGTTTATTATAAAGATATAAAGGAAAATGTTACATCCCCGATAATTTTCCCTCCTGGTAAGAGATGTCTAACAAAAGCAACCTCTAACAGCTAGTCCATAGTTTGGATCAACTATATTTTCAACTAATCTAGGTTGAAACCTAATCGTCCCGAAGCGGGGGATTGAAAATCCCCATATATAAGCTATAATGCGGTAGAGATGAGAGCGTTGAGAAGTATGAGTGGATTAAATCTGAGTGACAGAGTAAGAAAGTGTGATAAGAGAACGTTGTGGTATAAAAGATGTAAAGACTAAAATTGAGAAAGGTATACTTAGATGGGTTGGGCATGTAGAGAGAATGAATGAAAGGACAAAGAATTTATAAGTCAAGAGTGAATGCGAAAGTTGGAAGGGGAAGACCAAGGCGAACGTTCCTGGACCAAATCCAGGACATTTTAAATAAACCCAGGTCAAGAGTACTCTAAACCGACGAACTTATATGAAACGTTTAATGAGGATGAAAGAAGCGAAGGAGATATGATAGGATCGTCGCAAGTGGAAGGACGTTTCTTTTTACCCCTATGCAAATGAGGCGTGATGCTTTGTACGTATGTATTTATAATTAGCAAATTTTGTTTTAGTATGCTAGTGACAAGTTATTTCTCTTTTTACAACAACGGCGGTGGCGCCGTATGAAAAGAGCGAGACAAATGTACAGCACAGTTTTAGTTTTCGCAGATGTACGGCCGCGTATGGCGTCATAGAAGCGTAACGGTATGCACGTGATATACCTATGACTGTTTCAGATTTCCATACAAAGAACAGGGGTATTTTGGCACCCCCGTTTGGATCACGCGTATTTTTTTGTTACTTAGAGCAACGGAGTTTACCATTCGTATCTATATTATTCTAAAAGCGTTAGTACATCAGCCAAAATCTTAAAAATTCTGTAAGGGGAACAATAGGTAGGTAAATAAAAACTATATTTATTTCGACCATTTATTATACAATTACAATTCACAGACCCCTATGTATTTATTTAGTACCTAAACCTTAAATAAGGCAAAGAGGAATGCCCATACTACGAAATCAAGATGGTAAGATTTATAATTTAATAAAAATTATTATAAACGAAATCGAACCACAGTACATTGACTTAGTACATTTAAAATTACAATTATATCATGTACTGTTATAAAATATCAGTTACTGTTATTGCTATTTTCATTAAGTATAAAATGTGTTTAGGTTCAATATAGACTAAAATAGTTTGTATACAATTATAAACCTTGTCATCTTTCCTACGAAATCACATATTTGTATAAAATCATTCGTCATTTTTACATAATAATAATGGTTACTAGTCATATTCAAAATATGGCAAAATTTCACAAAAAGTTGGAATAACAGGCCATTAACTGATGTTGGAACATGTTATTCTGATTTTTAGTACATTCTATAGCCCTAAGGTAATTTTAGAGAATTGCTTTATATAAAATATCCGTGTATTTTATTTGAACATATCGACACTTGTATACTATTACACGGGGCAATTATAGATACAACAATGTTATATTTGACCTTTATAAATTGTCTGTTTACATGGATACTGTGTAAAATCAATGAAATTGGGGACATCAAAATATGATACAAAAAATTTAAAATTAATTTTCTTTTTTAGAATGTTTGTTTTTTAATTTTAGCTTGTATCTATGTCGTTCCCTTTCTTTACTGATGTAATTTAGATTTTTTTCAACTTTCTCGTTGTGTATCTATCTATACCTTATATTATATATTAATTGTTAATTCACGTGCACCAATAATTTTTCATTTACCAGAAAGGTTGGCTGGTAGATAAAGCTCTTTAATTTCAAGTCCGCCTTATGGCAATTTTTGCAATAAAGTTTATAAATAAATAATTAAACTAGGACTAAAGAAACAAATTTTTCGTCATTTGCCCTAAGGTTTTTTTGTTAAATTTTTAGTTAATTATGCACAGAATCAAACGAAAGTACCTTTTTTATATAAAGTTTATTTTTGTGACATTAGGCCATGTCACAAACGTTTTTCTCGATAAAAAGCAAACATTTTCATTCCATATGTTGTTTTTTGCCTAAAAATGATGTAAATTTTCGATGCTTTATACTTTTTGAAAATCAAATTTTTGAGCTAACCCGTGTAATAAATGCAATTTGTCGTTAGCTCTAAATCAAATGTCTCCAAAGATTATTTAATTTTAGAGATTACCAGAATAGCAACTTCTTTAAACGTTTAAATGAAGTGGTATAAATAACGATTTCAATTTAATTTTATAGATTGTTGTTAAATAAATATTGTTACAAATTAATAAGTGAGTTTGCTTTTAGATTTGCATTTCAATAAGTGGAAATGGGAGAAAGGAAAATGTATAAAAAAAAATTATCTTGCTATTTTGATTTTTTTCTTTAATTTGGTGCTTTTAAATGGTAATAAAAACCAGCATGAAATATTCAAGTGTCATAATTCCATTTTATGTCCAATGCGAAATTCACAGAGCATCTATAAATTTTGATATTGTGCAGAATTGTAAAAAGCACAGAGTTACAATAGCCTAATAATAATAATAATCTTTATTTCTCAGGTAAATACCCATTAATAATATATATTTAATCTAATATTACCTGCCTGCCTAATATATATTTAATTATAATTTATACTTAGGCGTATTTACAGAGAGAACTACAATGTGTTTTCAAGAGGGGGAGATACTACACTACTTTGATTACATGAAGAATACAAAATCATGTTGGTGTCGATTCAGTCATAGCTTTCTTTAAACAAAGTCACCAAATTTACTAATATACGGATTTTTTAATGTAATAAAAACATACAGCTCAAAAAAAGGACTGAGCATTTTTTTTTTAAATAATCGGTTTACAGCTTCTTGTTGCATCATCCGCCATCTTGTATTTTAGTAGTAGTACTTTTTTATTATCACGCCATTCTTTATGCATTCAATAACAGGCTCACTTTCAATTTAACGCGAAAAATGGTAATAATCAGATTTCCTACAAGTTTGTTCCTTATCAATTTTACCTAGAATCGATATTATTTGAATTAGACCCCAAAGACGAGATTTTTTTTCTGCAAAACTTCGCTTTTTTTCATGAATAAAATTTCCAACTATTTGGGTCCTTATATTTGTTTCTGGAATTAAGATCCGAAAATTACTGCAATTGTTAAATCTTAATTCGACTGGACTGACTTCTATAATATCAGATTTCAAAAAGGCTACAAATCTAAAATTAGCGAATTTTAGATTAGAGAAAGCTTGTCAGAATTAACACCGGTATATCACTGTTTTAATGTAAGGTTTCCTTTTCCCTTGGTACTACAATTCATGATTGATCATTCGTTATACACGAAGAAAAAAATAATCCGGCGTATGTATGTACTTTAATAAATTAAAATTCATTTTAAATATCGATAAGAGGAACTGATAAAATATGTCTCAACATTCGTAGAAGAAAGTCGTAAGTGAAATACATGAAATATGACTTGTTGAAATGAACATGTAGTGTACTTTATTTGAAACTAGCTGTTCCCCGCACTATTTTGGAACCCGTGAGAAAATGAAGAAACCGGTTATTAGTGAGAGTCTACATCGCCATATGAAATATAAAGACCTAATTTCAAGTCAATCTGTGGAATAGTCCCAAGTTGGCAAGTTTTGCTTATGTAGAGATAGAAGCAAAGAAATATATTATGTAACCAAAAAAGTGCGGTTTTCATTTGTTGTTTACTTATATGAACTGTATATCGCAAGAAAGCATCATTAAATGTGCTACAAAAGGTTGTTAACCTTAAATATTGTTGTTTTTAATCTTGTTTTTTTTTTTTAATCTTTACGAACATTGTTGAGGAAATGTGTTAGAACTTTCCAGGAATTAATTAAATTGATGTAATTTCGACACGACTTTCTTCTCAGAATAGTGCTATGTATAAAATTAATAATTTGGCTTAATGTTTATAACATTTTAATATCGTATAAATTGCGTATATTTTATCTGTTTTCAGCTTCGTTGCCTTGGTTTTCGTTCTCGAAGGCGTCACCACCCCAAGGATATCTCATTCGCGGCATGTCATCCGCTTCTGGTAATCTCCCATATTCATTTTCTGTGGGGGGGTCAAATAACTTCCTCCTGAAATTGAGGGCTAATAATTCTTTATGATAAAGTCGAACCTGGATAAGAATGCAAGGATATGAAAAAAGTGATATAATGATGAGACAAAAAGAACAGTTGGCTGAGTTTGTTGCTTTATTTGTGCACTTCTCAGAACAGGAAAGAAAGAGAGAAAATAACTTTATTCGATGCTTAGTGCGAGTTTTTTATATAAATTTATACACCTCTATAAAATATATAAATTGATTAATTGCAAAATACAACATATAACGATTCAAAACTGCTGGAAAAACCTACATGCACCATGTTAAAATTGTTGAATTTGAATGACAATTCGAAAAAACATAAAAAATACGTGATTACGTTTTTAAGTGTTCATTATTAATTTAAAACATTGAAAATCAAAATTACTAATGATAAGGTTCAAATACATTATTAAAATAGTAAGCAAGTCAAGTCAAGCATTAATAAATAGTAAGTGCATATGCTCAATTCTCGCTTATAGATAATAAATAGGAGTCTCAGTAATAGAGTTACAATTACTCAAAATTTTGAATAAAGTGTAATGAAAGTGTATTAAAAAATGTAAAATACAAGAAAAAAAACCATTTGGTTTAAAAAACGATAGAAAAAAATGAAAGGTTACTCACAGAAATGCTGGTGTCTTGAGTAATTTTAATCCACCCCTATGTCTCGGGAGAATGTCTTCAATAAAGAAATACATATGTCCAATAGCCATTCCCACTAAATCAACAGAAATAGCATTGCCAAGTAAAACAGAGAAACCCAGCAAAACCCATGGCAAGTATGGTGCCTGAAATTGTGTAAAAAGTAAAAAAGTAAATTTTTCATGTTAAGTTCCTTAGAATTATGTGAGAATAATAGCACTATGTGATATACATAATTATATATATTATTTTTTACAAAAACTATTCCAAATAATGATGTTAATCAACTTATTTGAAGCTGTTCCATGTTGTGTCATCTGTATAGTTTCAGATGCTGTGTGAAAAAGGGAAAACCTGTGATTGTCTATTTGTGGCTAATATTCAATTCAAATATTGCAAGTAATTTTTAAAATTGAACAATGAGTGAGTATGGTGGTATAAAATAATTTCCATATTTCTAATGTAACTAATAGGACGGTTTTTAAGTCAATAAAGGGCATATGCAGAGACAACTTTTGTGTTTTGAGTCTTGTATCTCAATAAAAAATTAAATTGTTTCAGTTATTTCAAAATCAATACTATCTTGTGAACTGTGTTTATGGTTGCACAACTCCAAAACAGCTCCACATATTTTAATGAAATATTTTTTTCTAATCAAGTAATACTTGCGTCATCCGCTAACGAGCTTCAGGAGATGCTAAATATTATGAATAAAGCTTTGAAAGGGAAAGGAATGAAAGTGAATGTAAACAAAACGAAAGTTATGCTTTTTGAACGAGATGAATCTATGATGAATGGCAATATTTTGATAGATGGGGAACAAGTGGAAGAGGTGAAAGAATTTGTATACTTGGGATCTAAATTTACAAAAGATGGAACATGTGAAAGTGATATCGAAAGGAGAGTGAATGCAGGGAATATGGTAAATGGTGCTCTGCATGCTTTTATGAATAGCCAGATGGTGTCTCAAAGGGCTAGACTGGCAGTGCATGCTGGAGTGTTGGTGCCAACACTTATGTATGGTAGTGAAAGTTGGGTATGGCAGAAGAATCACAAAAGTAAAATAAATGCGGTAGAGATGAGAGCGTTGAGAAGCATGAGTGGATTAAAACTGAGTGACAGAGTGAGAAATAGTGTGATAAGAGAACGTTGTGGTATAAAAGAAGACGTAGTGACTAAAATTGAGAAAGGTATGCTTAGATGGTTTGGGCATGTAGAGAGAATGAATGAAAGGAGACTGACAAAAAGGATTTATGAGTCAAGAGTGAATGCGAAAGTTGGAAGGGGAAGACCAAGGCGAACGTTCCTGGACCAAATCCAGGACATTTTAAATAACGGCCAGGTCAAGAGTACTCTAAACCGACGAACTTGTATGAAAGATTTAATGAGATTGAAAGAAGCGAAGGAGATATGCAAGGATCGTGGCAAGTGGAAGGATGTTGTCTCTGCCTACCCCTATGGGAATGAGGCGTGATGCTATGTATGTATGTATGTCTTTTCTAATTCTTGATGAGAGTAGGTCAGAAAATATATTTTACCCAATACCCATTTTTTTATCACAATTGCTTTGATGAAATTTTTGATATGCTTTGGTGGTGCTGTAACTATGTGGGTGAGATTGCCAGGCACAGCTAGTTTACAATTAAAGCTTTTAAGACTATATCCATCATACTAATTACTATATGGAGTTTTGAATAAATTACCTGAAAATTCATAAGTCCGAAGAAATTCATCCTTACATACACATTACGCCTTGACCATACATATACAATCATAATCGTAAATGCTTGTCCTAAAAATAACAAGTTAACAAAGAATGCACAAATCTGAAAAATAGTTAAGGATGTATTTGTTATACAAGTCATAAAAAAATAATGTACTACAAGAAATTATAATGCTGCTTTTATAGAATTTTTATCTTTGACATAGAAGATGGTTTAGTTTATATTCTGCTGTATTTAACTAAAACTTTGCTTTGTGTAATTACTATCCAAAGCAGGGATATGTGTAACAATAACAAGTTGAACTTTTCTATTATCATTGAGCATCACATAACCCTACCTAGGTAAACTTTTAAATTATTGTTTACACATTGTCAAACAAAACGCATGAAACAAAAACTGTAGCAGCTGTAAAATTCAAATTAAAAAAGATATCTTTCTTACACATCTTACACATTATAAATGTTTTTGAAATTAATTTTGATTAATATCAGTAGGAATCAATCACATAGTTTCACCATAAATTCATTAGAAATCAAAAGAAAAAGGAAAACCAGCACTGCATCTCAACAATTATAAAAGGATACAATCATTAAAATTCCTCCAAAAATAAACATAACAACAAAATCTGCTGTCCTTCCCCTGAATGATCCCTCTTCTAACATCCTACAGTATCTATAGGTAAATATCATATTGAAGAAGAAATTGAATCCTAAATTGCCAAAGAATAAGAATGTTGTAACTAATCTCCATAGCTGATACTTCCTCAATATTAATATTGGGTTGAAATATAGCTGGAATGGTGATACAATATCCAATTGCTGGAACAAATAATTACATTTTTAAAAAATCTGCTCTAACAGAGTTTTTTTTTTGCTGATATTACCTAGTTATGAATATTTAAATAACTCATTACAGTGGTATCTCAAGTTTTATTTTTAAGAATAATTTAAAGAATCAATAAATTAAAAAAATAGCAAAGCCAGACTAATTGTCTTTACTTGTAACCACACAAAGAAAATATATTATGAAATATTCTTCTTATACTAGCTTACTAAGATTAAAATATCATAATAATAAATATCTTTATTAAAATTATTTCTACAAAGTACAAAACAATATCCACTTACCACAGCTAAGGTGGTTATAACACACGCTGTCGTATAAGCCCTTGTTACGGGTGGAATAAGCATATATTCTTGTAACAGGGTTTGATATGCCATTTTTATCAATAATATATTTCAATAATAATTAACGAATTCACTTTTATGCATAATATGAAGTGATAATATATCCGTTGATAGGCAAACTAATCACTCTTTTAACTCGATACGATTGGGCCACATCAGAAACTATATAATACAGTAACTGAATAAAAAAATACTAAATACGTCTCAATGACAGGTATAAAAAATTTAACTGTACTGAAATACTGATTACAAGAACGCACACACTTTCCGATATTAAACAATAAATAACACAATATTTTCGCGAAAAAAATTAGTAAAGGACAAATCTTCTGACTTCTACACAGACTAATTACAAATAATATATATTTATGACTATGAAAAATCCATAGACATTGGTGTTATTTTAAATATCTTCTTTAGCGTTAAACACTGACTTTAGACACTGTTACGTCCCAAAAAAAAATTTCATATCATTTTAACAATTTAAGTCGAAAAATTTACTTTTATTTTATTATCAAAGATGCATTCGACTACCTCAATTTATTTATTTGAAGTCAAAAATTTCCAGTCAATACACAAGTACAATTTTATAGTATATTAACTATAAAATTAATTTGTAAATTGTATCGACGGTTTAATTGTGAACAATTTAAACTTGTATTTTACTACACATGCAATATTAGTAAAACAACGCTAAACTATAAGTAAAATTTGATTACATGAACCAATGGGGGGAAAAGTTTGCAATGATGAATTATTAATTCATGTTTCTATTAGGGATGTTAAAGTTCAGAGTACAGAAACAGTTATAATAGTTACAAACGATTACAACATAATAAACAACACGATATATCTAACAACATTATATTTTATATTCATTTTCAAATCTGTCCTTAAATAATAGGATATAGAGTAACATAACTAGAAACACGTGAGGATTGTAATTTATTCAAGAAACCTAGCAAAAGCGGTTATGAATGTTACATAATATTTGAAAACATTTGTATATTATGAAATATTATGAATAATTGGAAATAAAACTAAAACTTACATTTATTAACTTAAACTTCACTATGAAACAACAAGAACACCAAAATAACAATCACAGATATATTTGTTTTCTAAATATGAACATTAAGTTTTATGTTAATAGGTTTTATGTTTTATGCTAAAGAATAAATAAAAGTTAGTAATTTAACTTTTATTTATTCTTTTAATGAAAAAGGCATAGGTTCCAAACTAACAGCCTGAACACATTTATATATAGAAAAACTATATACCATAGACGATTATAGTCATGCAAAAATAGTCAATACCTCTGTTCTATTTTCTTGGTCGGTTAATAAGCGAACTTCAACCTGCGCTATAGGTTGGCTCTTTGGCTTTAGAAAATTGAACTCTATCTGTACCGCATGTGCTTTTTCAGCTGAGTGTGGACCGTGCTTGTCGCGGTCAGTCAGTGCCGGATTAATTCCTCGTGTTGTTATGGCTCTTGGTAGTGAAGTGAATGATGATAATGGTACTAAACAAACTTCACAAAAAGTGAAAAAATGCCCTGTGGCCAGCAGTTTAAACGAAAAAAGTGCCACCGAGAATGTTAACAAAGGTATGGTTTTGAATGGTCATGCCCTCAGTTATGTAACATTCAATGTGTAATAAATCATAGTAAGGAATTATATTAATCGAAAGAAATTATTAAAGCTGCGCAGTGGTCATGTGACGTTACAACATGTGATCGATTTTTTTATAATAATTGTCAAAATCATTTTCAGGTCTCATGACTTCTAATTAAATTTTTTCAATGGTAACTGATATTAAATTCACTAGGTATATTAAAAACACATAAATCATTTTTATGTAGGTTTTCATTGGTATCCTTCTCCACATGGTTTTTATATTTTCAAGTTACACAACACCTGTAATTATTACATCTTCTACTTAAGTGCATGTTTTTCTCTTAGCACTATTATAAAAAGCTACTAAGTACATTTTTTAGGATAAAATAATTACAATGTACCCAATTGTCAAAACTATTTTTGTTAATTATTTTTCATGAATTATTAAATCAAAAAGCTATTAAAAAAAGTAAGATTTTGTTATTTTCAAAAACAAAATTAAAGTTTTTTTCATACAGCCTGTTCTAAAAGTTCATGTCTATATAACTATTATGTAGGTCAGCTCTGATAAGAAGTAACAAATCATATACTCAATCATATTATGGCAGTATTTGATATCGCTTTCTAAAACGTTTTTAGTAATATTTACACTATGTAGAATTAATGGTTCCAATATACAATATATTTCAATAATGTAAAAATATTTTTTTCTAGTAAAATGTAGTACATAATATTGTTCAATATGATAGTTGCATAAACTACTACTATGAAAACATATGATATTTAATGGACTTAAAATGTCTTTAAATATATTTTCATATTTACTTAAACATGTAAAAGTGTCAAACATGTTATGGTAATTTAGAGGAAATTAAATGTACATATAAATTTAATCCTATTTTGTATATTTTTCCAAGTAATGTAAATACATCATATATGTCATATCATATATGTATATACACATATAAGCATGTTCATCTCTTATATGTGTATATGTACATGTTTTATATGTAGGTGTGGTAAATATTGTAAATCTTATTAACATTTTTAACAGAACTATATAATAAAATGTGTTAATATGTATATGTGTATCCCTATATAGTCAATTGTGAGTAGATTTGGAGATCCTGTGATGGGTGCGTTAAATGACATGTTGTAGTGCTTGTTAAAATTAAGTTAGATTATAGAAAAATATTGTGTAGCATATTGCAGACATTTGTATATAAAAATAAATTGTCCTTTAATCAATAATTACCAACAGGAAGCAATTTAATTGTAAAATATCTTTAAATCATTTGTATAATCTAGCAATTAGACATAATACATAAATTCTAATTTGAAAAATTCAACTATTTATCTTTTTTCAATTTGTCCTATTATTACATTCTCCCTATAAGTATATATCATGATTAAATTTTGAATCAGTAATAAAATCTTTTTAATTCATCCACTCAGCACATTTTAAAAATGGGTAGTAATAGTAATTGATTTCAACATCAATTACAGTATAATTATTGTCAAACATTAATTTATTATTTAAATTTAATTAATTAATAATTTTATTGAAATAAAAATTGAAGTCTTAAAGGTTTAAAGGATTCTTACTATGCAAGAACTAATCAAGTTTGTATTTGAAAAATAAATAAATTAACGAATTGAGATTTAGAAAAACTGATCTAATAGCAAGTGTCATCTGCTACAATTTTGAAAGTGTATTTGAAGTGAAGGGACAATTGAGAAAATATTTTTTTCAAGTTGGAAAATTTGAACAAAAAACATATATGTGTACAGGGAGAGTGTAAGCAAATAACAGGAATTGCATTCTATAGGGAGGGTTTACAATCATCTATTATTTTTGTATTGTATTAAAGTATAAATTTATCCATGTTATGATGCAGAAACAAGATGATCGTAATGTAACACCGACCACCACTCAATATCTATTAATGAGTGTCCTCAGGGTGTTTAGTTACATCCATACCTAAGTATGGAAGTAACTAAACACGTGCGCGTCATATGTAAGTAACACGTCAATTCATACGACGTTTGAGAGAACATAGAGTTGGAAATGGTGTGCACTATATCACTTACTCCATTAGGGATACTATATTAAATTGTATAATCATACTATCGAGTGTGAAGGCAGTAGAGCTCTATCTTGACTCATAAAAAAAATTGTTTTGGTCTTATAGGAAAACTTTATACTTCGGTCACCACCCCAACTGTAACGTTTTGATAAGATATCTCTAAAAATCTTATTTGGCGTAAATAATGAAACCACATTTGTTTGTTTTTATACAAAACTAATTGTTCTTGCGTGGCGTCATCCGAGTAGTTCATGCTCTCGTGAAGAGGAAAAATTCATTATTAATAGATTCGAATTTTCAATTCCATTCTTGAATCCAGTTTCAACAAAATCGGTCTTTCCGTTTAAGTGGAATTCAGTGACACTCACGCTCATGAGAATTATGTATGTAAAGATGTAGAAATACGTATCTGTAGGACAAGAGTACAAACCAATTTTTAAAAAGAAAAATAATAAATGCTGAACGCTTGATACGAATGTATTATCCTTCGCCTGATATATGTTGTAAAAATAAACCCCCAGTTGTGTGGCTATATTTAACTAGGTTCCCCTCATATTGTTGATGAATTATTAAAATATTGATCTTATTAAATCGATACCTGTTAGTTACCTGAACGACGTCTTTATGGTTCAAGCTTATTATTTGGGGTCTTGGCCGTAATTTTATAGTTATTTTTCTGGGCATATAAATCCACTGCATGTGTTTTAACCAACTGGGAATTTAATAAATTGTGGAAGTTATCACGTTTGTTGTGAAAAAGTTGCAGCGATTGCAGATAACGCTTGCATATCGTTGCTAATTTATGTAAGATTTAATTAAAGTTTAAATATTCAATAGGCCATTTCATAACCTTTCACAATTTATTACATTGCTTGATCTGAGCCATTAGTATATAATAAATAGAGCAAATAATGTACTAAAAAAGAGTGTGAAAATGAAGATGTCTGGTAAAGTTCATTTTTACACTCCTCGCACATCTTGCAAGATATCGAAGTTCTACTTCGAATACTTTATGGATATTCAAGTTATCACGTTCTATCTTTATATTAAATTATAATATAAAAGTCCCATGGGACGATGAACACCGTTCGTCCATGCATATCTATATAAGCCCTTGGCCATTTTTATTGAAATTTTATTCTTACTTTGGAATTTTGGATCCGATATTGGTCAAGATCCATTTTTTTTGGGCCTGACGTAATCTTTTAGGTTAGCTTAGCTAGTAGACTTTTTATATTATTAATTTGCTGTTATTTTTTAAATCAACCATATCAGTGGACTTAATGTAACCCCTATATTTAAGTCACATTCCTTCTTGAAGTCTGTGACGTTAATAAAATACTTTTTTATTCATCCATTCAATTGTGAATAACATGTTTAAAATTTGTAGGAAAAGACGCTTGACGTTAAATCTTCTTTTTTTCGAATAGTAATTCCTTAACCGAATAGTAATTCCTTAACAAGCTTTATTTTACGAATGTTTGTACAACGTTATCTATTAAAAGCTCAAAAAGTATAATGGTTTTATTCTGTGTAATGAGTTAAGGAAGAATTTTTTTTATTATATTACTATTTTTAAGATTGTAGCTGAACGCCGTGATTAAGTTGCAGGTTAAAATATTGCTGTAACAGTTTTGCAAGGTTGTTCTTTTGTTGCATGAAGCCAGCAATATGTAAATAGTAGTGTTAGTAGGTCGTTATGAGTTAGTTAACACGTTAAAGTAGCGAAGTTGATCGCCCTTAATTCATAGTTCGAGTCTATTTTTAAAAACTCGTAATTATTATATTCACTACTGTAGCTAGTAGGATATTAAGTTGTACATTCCGATTTTGACTTTAAATGAAAAAGCTAGCACACCATGAGCACAACATGCCCAGTACAAAAAGTAATTAATTCATTACTTTATGTACACATATGTATTCCATCTAAAACTCGGTTTATTATGTTAAAAGCCGGTGTTTTTAATTAGAATGATAATCTATTTAATTATACAAATGTATGTATACGAATAAATTACTAGGTAAATATCAAGAATATAATATATAATCGGTTTTTGCCTGTATTTCAATGTGTTCGTCTGTTGGCACGCGTGTTTTAAATTAATTGACGTAATCTTTGCGTATGTAATTTTTTTGGGCATAATCTTAGTGTATATAATTCTAACTATAAATGTTATTCCATCCGATAAATTATGGTTAAAGATGTACGCGGGTAATGACACCGGGGACAACTAGTATTACGTTATTAATGTCATAATATAATTAATATTTTGACGTCCAGATACCCACTAGCGATTTTACAGAGTTAAGTTGGCAGCGTAATTCTCATTCAGAATCTCCAACCTTTCGGAACGAGAACTACACTGCCAACTTCTATTTAAACAAGATTTTTTAAATATTCTTTATTGCTCAAAGTTTTAAAATTTCTAACACACACATTTGATGTATTTTATCGAAAAATCGAGACATATAAAAAAATTAAAGTCTATTCCTAAGTTATCTAGCACGAATTTCTATTGAAAATTTAAGAATTTAAAAAAATTAGTAAAGACCATTTCCACATAGGTACAGTGTGGTATTTACGTAACTTGTTCTGTTGACAGCTCTTAGATTGATAGTCCATGGTTTACAGGAGCGATAACAGTTTATGTGATGTGATTTTCGCTTGAATGATAAGAATGTTATCGCTCTTCACGAACTGTTCGTGGCTGAATATCATAAATATGACGAAAATAATTGGACGCCACTCACAAGAATGTTAGTGGGGCCATTTTTTTTACCATATTATTTTGTTACATTGAGTTAAAAAGTTCAATTCTCGGCCCCTGTGTGCGTGATAAAAGTTCCCTGTTAAATTCCAATGCGCATGCGCTTGATTCACTTTTCTTCGCGATAATCTAGCAATCTGTTTATTGAAGTGTCAAAGGTCAAATTTTTCATCTCAGTGTTAGAAAAAATCGTGTAAGCACCACAGGAGAAAAATTGATTTTATTAATTTGTTAAAATTTCGCGGTTGAAAATGCCTTATTTTTCTTCCAAGGTACCATATACGTACCATAAATGTTACCCTATTACGTATTTTCTCATAGACAGGGGAGCCAAATCTAAATTAAAAGAACTTTTATTTTGTCTGATATAACATAAAATATTGTCACTATTTACATTTTTCAATTCCTACTATTAGTTCGCACTCCCTATATTTTGTTCCAATTTTTAATAAAATACTTTTTATTTTTCCACTCCAGTATTAATACATTTTTAGCTTGTAGCAGATGACACTTGATGTTAATACGGTTTTGCAAATACAAATTCAGTGTGATACAAATTTTACGTGAATATGTTCAGTAGTGTGAACTACTGAACATATTCACGTAAAAGGTTTCTTTTTATCTAACTTCTAGAGTTTTCTAGAGTTTAAGAAGTTCGTGATAGATGGTGTAGGAATTGACTTTAATTTTCTTTTTAAGTTACTTTTTTGGTGTAGATCAGTGGTCGGGGGACTTTTTAAATTATTACCTCAAAATATTTTTGTGTAATATGTTATCCCATGGTGAAAAACAAAAAAAAAACGAAATCGCTTCTTTTCAGCAGCTTTTATATTATAGCCCCCGTGATAATTGTGAACAGAAAACAATAACTCAAAATTTAATTTAAACTTCATTTATTCAATTTATTATAATAATACCTAGTAATATATAACAACAATAATAGTAATATATGTGGAGGAAAAAAATCTGCCCCACAGAAAATAATAATTTCTTGTTATTTTATAATTCATATGATATTTTTCTTGTATTATTAGACGAAAAAACTAGTTTAAATTTTATATTTCAATTTAAATTATTTTTTTCGGGGAAATAAAAGAATAGAATGCAGATTTAAAATTATATAACATGTATTTTATTCATTTTATAGCTAATGTCTAATATTTAAAAAAATATTACGGCCATAATTTTTGTCAAAAAAGCGAATTTTTTTCCTAAAAAATCATATAAATTAAAAGTTATTTTTCATGGGGCTATATATAAAATTTTGACTAGTTTTTTCGTCTAATAATACAAGAAAATTATCATATGAATTACAAAATAATAAGAAATTATTATTTACTTCTATTTTCTTTATTATCATTTACTTCTATTTTATTTTCACAGAAAATAGAAGTAAATAATAATTTAAAATAGATAGAAGATAGAATTTAAAATAGCAGTAAAAAATTTACAGGAAATTATTATTTACTTCTATTTTCTGTGAAAATCGAAGTAAATGATAATAAAGAAAATAGAAGTAAATAATAATTTCTTGTAATTTTTTTCCTCAACTGTATATAACAAATTGAAACCAATTCTGGTAGATGGAGGGTTGACAATATTGGGTACTGTAACAAATAATAATAAGTTGACCTAAGTGACACGACGTCTATCCTTTATGGCACCGCTTTGGCAGTTCACCACTTTGTTGGTGCCAAAACCCAGGAACCAGGGTTCACTGCAGCACGTGGCACTGTAGTACTGGCCTGGAAAAAAAGGATAGAATGGCGGATCACTTTTGCCAGACGTCTCATTGGCAGACTGCAAAGTTTCAGGTCGTGCAACACAAGGCCAAGGATTGTGCGCTCCGTTAGAATAGCCTTTAACGGTTTGGGTGTCAGGCTAGATCAGCCCGATATTACTCAAAAACTAACGGAGCGCATCGACGACCTGAAGCAAAAAATCGCTGCTTGGGGGAATCTTATACGACGATACTCGGAGAGAGTCAAGCGCTTCCAACAAAATCGTCTCTTTGTGAGTGATCAGAAAAGGTTCTATGGAAAATTGCAGCACCCAGGTTCTTGCTCTTACTCCCGGCGACCAACTTCGACTGACTTAGTCGCTTACTGGCGAAGCGTATGGTCGCTGGAGGTGGAGCACGAAGAACATTCCTGGACTGCGGCGGTAGAGGAGGCATGTGCTGAAATTGACCCGATGAATCCGATCGCCATCTCTGCGGAGGATGTAGCCGGTGCAGCAAGGCGGGCTCCGAATTGGAAAAGTCCGGGGCCTGACGGACTGCACCACTACCTTGGCTCGACAGTTCCAGGAGGCCATTGAACAGAGGGCGCTCCCGAACCTTTTCACCACCGGGATCACTTACCTACCTCCTAAAACCACCAATGCCGCTGACCCGTCTAACAATCGCCCTATAACGTCTCTGTCTTCCATTGATAAGACACTGACATCTGTTCCGAGCCGCAAGATCTTGTATCATCTAGACAAGAATGACATCATGTCTGTGGCTCAGAACGGATGTAGGGGCGGTAGTCGCGGCACAAAGGAGCTCCTTTATAGACGGCGTCGCAGGCTTAGTGGTCAAGCGCAACCGTCGCAATTTCTCCGCCGCATGGAGTGACTATAAAGAGGCATTCGACTCCGTGCCTCATTCATGGCTCCTGAGGGTCCTCGAGCTGTACAAAATCCATGATACACTTCGAAACTTCCTCGGAGAATGCATGAGGCAATGGAGTACGGTCCTTTGTCTCCATGGTGAGCGGCTGACGGCTGCCGACGTCCAAATCAGGATACGGAGAGGTATCTTCCAAGGCCATTGTTTGAGTCCTCTATGGTTTTGTCTGGCCCTAAACCCACTCAGCTCGCTGTTGGAGAAGTCAGGGACAGGCTTTCAGTTTCGGAGAAGACGTACTAAGGTACTCATCTTCTCTACATAGATGACCTCAAACTGCTGGCGCCCAATTCTACACGCCTGGGGGAATTGCTGCAAATCATCACAGATTTCAGCAATGCCATCAGAATGGAGCTTGGAGTGGAAAAGTGTGCGGTCCTTCATGTGGAGAGGGTTGAGGTAGCTCTCTCGGCCGGGATTTCAGAACCCTCTCTGAGACTGAATCATACCGGTACCTGGGCATGTCGCAATGTATTGGGGTAAAAGGTGCGGACATGAAACAGACTGTTTGTGAGGCATTTTATGGGCGTCTGACAAAAATTCTTAAGAGTTATTTGTCGGGCGCCAATAAGATCCGAGCATATAACGGCTGGGTCATGGCCGTTCTCTTATACACCTTTGGCGTGCTCAAGTGGACTCAGACCGAACTCAACGCCTTGGACAGAAAAGTCCGCACTACTATGACCTTCCATCGTATGCATCACCCGAAGTCGACGGTTATGAGGCTGTACATCCCCCGGAAATGCGTTGGTCGAGGCTTATTAAATGCTAAGACCGTGAATAATCGGGAGGTCTCCAGGCCTACCTCGAGTCGAAAAGGGAGTCCCCAGTGCATTTCGAAGTCATAAAATGTGACAAAGGATTCGCTCCCATATCCTTGGCTAACGTGGAATAGCAGAAACCGGCTGTACTTAGCACCTTCGACCGGGAGGCCGTATGAAAGGGAAAGAAGATGCACAGAAGGTTTTTCATGGCTCTACACGTGTCTCACGTGGATGCAAAAGCCTCCGTGCAGTGGCTGCGCTTCGGAGACATCTTTGGGGAAACCGAAGATTTTGTCTGTGCAATACAAGATCAGGTGATCAAGACCCGGAACTACCGAAAGTACATTCTGACGGATGACACTCACGATATATGTCGAGCCTGTCGTCATCCCGGGGAGTCACTCAGACATGTGCTTTCGGGATGTCCGGCGCTTGCCAATACTGAGTATCTGCACAGACACAACCAAGCAGCCAAAATTCTCCATCAGGAACTTGCCCAGAAATACGGTTTCGTGGAAGAGAGGTTGCCGTATTACAAGTACCTGCCGGTGCCGTCCGACTTTATTGGGACCGGCCCATTATCACGGACAGGACTATACTGGCCAATAAGCCTGACATCGTAATAATGGACCGGGCGCAGTCTCGGGTGTTTTTAGTGGATATCACGATCCCATATGACGAGAATCTCGTGCGAGCTGAGACGGAGAAAAAACGTAAGTATCTGGATTTAGCGCACGAGATTACTGCTATGTGGGACGTGGTATACTTATACTTTTAATATACGTATTTCGTATCTACCTTCCTTTTATGTATAGAAATAATGCCACAGATGACTTCGACTAAGGATTCACAGAGGCGGGAGCTGGTGGACAAACAAGCGCCGCCAAGTATCTCGCCTCCTTCGGCGGTGAGAGGGAGCATCTACGGCATTTTCCTTCTCTCGCTCGTGGACTTCACACAGTCACAGAGTGATGCGCTGAGTCGATTGCTGCTCCATACTCATGGCAAGCGGGTGACTCCTCCCGGCCAATTCTGTGCAGGAACTTTCTAAAGCAACCATGCCCAGTCAGACCCTGCACCAGTCTGTAGGAATGCGTCGAGTGCGCCCTGGAATGCCAGTGCTCCAGGTGAGGACGGATTGCCTCGACAGTTAACACGCTCGCTACCGGGGACCCGAACTTGTCCTTCCACTTTTGTACTTTGATCCTCCGGACCTTATACCCGTCAAGTGGGAGGCCTTGAGCCCTCCATGCTGCCCTGTGTCGATGAGCAGCCGCAAGAATCTGCTCGCGCAACTTCCAAAGAGGATCGCTCTCCAGAAGAGTCGCCACATTCCAGGATACTCTACGGTACCCTTGTATTGCCCTGACCGCAATCACCCTCTGCACCGCGTATTTGCAACAATGGGGTATTTAATGCGGGAAAGACAATGACCTACACGGGTGCACCATACAAAGACATACTGGCGATAATCGCAGTGTACAGTCTCCTGCAAAGGGATCCAGGCCTCCCACATTAGGCAGCAATTTTCCAAGCGCGGCGGCTGCTTTGACAAGCCGTACCATCAAAGACGTGCCGCCAAAACAAAGAGATTTGTATTCCGGTACGATGCTGTGTAGAAACCGTAAGCAGTGTATCGCCTCTTTCCCATATTAGCGCGCTTCCATCTTAGACTGTATCATCACTCACCATCAGGTGAGATCACAATCAAGCGCTAAAACTGTCAGAAATAAAATAAGAATTGCACTATAAAGCCCCAACGGCCATCTAGTAATAGGCCCAGATATTTCACCTGGGCCCCACTGTCACCGACGCGCCACACACGCTTAATTGCCCCTTCGAGGCTCATGTAATAGCAGCCGCCTTGGTTGTGGAATCTTCCAGACCAAGAAGCTAGATTCATTCCGAACAATATTGTTGTTTTATTAAGCCGTTTTAGAGTACCGTCTAAACATCACGCTTATACCTGATTTGCTGAGGAAATAATTCTGTCGAAATTTGTCGGTAGGGAGTTTCACATAATTGAATTGATTCTAATTGTGTTAGGATCCATTTAAATTTGTAATTCTTTTCCTACAAATGTTCAACTTTTCCGTTATATTTAGCGTTTTAAGTATTCTTCTACCGAACGTAGTTGTACTCGAAATCAGTCTCTATCAGTCACTCCAGCTTGGCAAATTGGAAACGGGGAACAAAATTCCTAAATATATTATTGTTTCACAACAAGCTGGTCGATTTCCTGGTCGCGAGTTCGTGAGGAACCAATTTGAACAATATATTAACATATGGTCGTACGTGAAAACATGTTTGAAAGTTTTGAAATCGTACTAAAAGTTACTTCTAGCTAAACTGTCTAAACTGTCGGTCGACAAAACGTAACTATAAAATTATTAACCTAAAACATAAGGTATTCACTTCTTTATAAAAATTATAACATAATGAAAATTTTATCATGATATTCTGTAATTGCACGGATGGTAAAGATTATATCTCAAAATTAAACAATTTTCAGCTGTGTTTCCTCGAATTATTACCATGATGACAGTCAGTTTAAGCCAAAATTACAAAAAATCAATGTTATTTATCGTAGTCAACAGTTTGCAGTTGAGAAGAAACTGGGTCGAATGATCATAACTTTGTGTTTTATGAAGACATCCCGAGGAAAGCTAGATTGACTCTTGAATATATTTTTGTAAACAATACGGCCCTTTCTAATAAACGTGGCCCGCTTGTGCATAAATTCGCCCGTGAACAGTTTACAATTTTTTTTGCGTTAGTCTACTCATTTTATCAAATGAATGTTAACGTTTATGTTACTTACGTGCATAAAATAATCAAACGGTTTTCAAACAGTAATGCAGTTTTTGCTAATTGACCTTGTCCTGTTCAATAAACGATTCACGCTACTTCATCGATTGTTTGTATAAAGTACGATACATAATGTCAATCTAAACCAAGTGCCAGCAATCGGCGTGTGGCCAACCGACAAATTTCTGGCTCATGACTTATGTAACGTCATTAAAAGCGGTTGCCATGCCCGATGTATGTTTTATAGCAGTAATGACCTCAGAAAATAACGTATGTGCAGGATTTTGGCAATGCACCGAGACTTCCGGTAAGCATAAGGACTTTGTTTTAACTGTTTACGACTTTGATTGTGATCTCAACGGATGGTAAGCGGAGATGGAGATAGGTTAATATATACGTAGTCCCAATCTTGTTGTGTACGTGAAATGGTAGAAATAAGCATTATTGTCTGGGAAAACTTTACTGTTCTTTGCAGTTGAACATAGCCAACACTTGCCACAGAACCAAACCAGATTAAGCTAGAACATATTGTCATGAACTGAGTTAAAATTTGGAGGATGATATCTGATCCTTAGCATTACGTTCCGTTAGTATATAGTATACCTATATAGAAATTAATATTTTAAATGTGTTCATAATTTCAGGAATGATTATTTTTTAGTAGGAACAAAATTGCCTATCAACGTCCAACTTCTGAGAATAAGCTTCTCCACGTATAGGGGAGTAAATCTCGAGTTTAAACTCATCACACTGCTCCGGTTTGCAGTTTGGCAGACTAGTGATATCCCAGAATAGCTCACGATGTTTTCCAACTCCGAAAAACAGAGTTATGAATTGTAACTATGAAGTAAGCTCATAGCGATGGTTAGAATTTATAACAAGACCAACCAAAACACTAACTAAACGGAACAGAATCCAGAATAATCATATTTTCTTGTATTTAAAACTCACATTCAAACAGGAAAAAAGACGCCGCAAAATATAATTGTCGTTGATTGATTTAAACACATTGTTTAATTGTCAAACAACCTGTAAAATTTACTTTTATGAATTTAGTCTCTATTCATCCAAAGCGGCAATGTTTATATATATTATATATGTGTGTTTGTAACCTGACGTCTACACGCCCGATGAATCGTTAGCAAAGATATATGAATTTTAAATAACTATGCAAAATTTAAGTACGAGCAAGACTTCATGGCGGCTTTGTTACTGCATATTTTATTGCTATAATAGTTTCATGTATTTCCATGTACGAGACGAGCTACTAAATTATACATATACGTGTTTATTAACGATTCAACTGTTATTGATCGTTTGTTATTGATTCACGGATAGCTCTAATGATTGGCTTTATAATTGTAGCCTAATGTTTTCTCATATAGATTAAACTATTCGTACGTTTCGAATAGTTAAGAAAAGAGAAATATTTGGCTTGTTTAAGCGTTTTCCAAAACGATTTCAATGACATTTGCGTTAATCCTAAAGTAGTGATAAATGAAATTAAAAAACGCACAACCTTAATTCAAATCTGCCTAACCAGAAAAGTATATTTCCAAACAATTTTTCCAAAAAGTTGAGCTATAATAATACGTAGCGTGATTATTTTTAAAGGCTCTATATATAATCTTAACGGTCGGTTTATCATAATATAAATGAAGCTGTTATTTATTATTATCTTCTTTTAAATACGAAATTTCAAATGTTTATTATTAGAACAAAAAAGACACGACGGGCAATGTTGTATTGCACAATTCAAGTAACAGTATCGCGCTACGAACTCACTTGTCTCACACAATCTCCGATGTAATCTTGTGGACGTAAAATTTAAACGCCTAGAGCTATTGTCACCATTATTCTTCATACAGTCAACTTTTTTTCTATAAATACACTTATATTTTACGTGTTTATTATAATCTCTGTATATTTTAAACAATACTTCATTATCTATCGCTAGGTACGCAGGGTCATCGCGCTGTAGTTTGTAAATAATAGTTCAATAGCGCATTCACCAATGTACGGTAATTTTAATAATTTCTGATATAATAATTTCACATACATACAATATATATATATATATATATATATATATATATTGAACCAATGACGAACTCTTAAACAAACTGGAGCGACTGAAAATCTGTGTATAAGATTTATTTATGGTTTAAGAAAGTTTGACCATGTTAGCGAATATCGTGGTCGTCTTAAGTGGTTGCCCATTAGACTAAGGCGTAACTACCACCTCCTAAGACTTACTTTTTCTGTTCTATATCTTCCACACGCTCCTTCCAATCTTAAAAATCGATTTACCTTTCAGGATTCTCACTCAAATTTATGATCGCATTCCGATAACAAACTCCAATTTCCTTTTAGCCATACAAATTACTATCGAAACTCCTATACTATCAAAGCAGACGAGCTGTGGAACGCACTTCCCTATAAAGTACGACATTCGGAATCATTAGCTGTTTTCAAGTCGCCTGAAGGAGCATTACTTATCAACACAGTAATACGTTTATTTTATGTATGTTTATGTATATATTTTCACATTATGTGTATATATATGTATCATAGGTATAATAGTTGTGTAGTATTTTATTATAGTTTGTTTTATTTACGCACTACCCTTATATTTCATTGCTAGTTTTAATTTCGACAAGGGTTGCCTGGCAGGGATTGTTTAAAGCAATAAGGCCGCCCTTGCACATAGATCAATAGTTTTATTTTATAAATTTTTGCATAAGTTACTGTATCGGTAATTTTATGTGCAATAAAGCATTTCTATCTATCTATCTATCTATTTATCTATAAACGAACTTATTAAAAAAAATACTTGGGTATTATCAAGTTCTACATGCACGATCATTACACGTTATTTAGGTAAAACTTGTCAATCTACTGTTAAAAATAAAAATTAAACATTCGTATTGTAATATAATGAATTTTAGTACAATTACAATTAGTTTCAAGGAATTTTAATTAAATAACACTTTCATATACTGCATTATCACGTAAGTGGAATAAGTTCGTTGGATAGGTCTTCGTTAAACATGAATATCACCGGAAATGATCTTCATATCTTCAAATGTCGAATGATAGATACATGGTTTTGTCAAGCATAATTTGATCTTATTAAAAGACAGCTCGAAAATGAAAAAATGTGTTGTATAACTATAGTATTACTTTGGAAATATGTCTTACGTTAATACACCTATTTTTAAGCTTATGTAATGGAAACTGTTCAAATTAATTACTTAAACTTTAAGATTGTTTTTACACCTGTATCAATTGTATATCAATGAAATTTTATAAATATATTGGATATCGTTTATAACCTCCGCATTAGTTTTAAAAATAAATATAACAATATATCGGTACGAGTTGTCATCGTCTAATGAAAATATGTCAAAATTTAATAGAAAGTAATATTATTTAGGTTTCAATTGAATTTGAAATGTTTGAAGTGTTTATTTTAAACGAGCCTAGTTAAGGTCAAGGGAAGAACAGAACTAACATAATAATCGGGGAGTTACGGGTTAAATATTCACAAAACGGCGCGACTCGGGCTTCTCTTTGCATAATTCATTAATCGGTGTCGTTGCTGTTCGGCTCATACGCAGCAAATGCTGTGTATCTGAATTTAAAATCAAAATTTCTGATTATGTGTCTTGACGTCAAACCTTATGTAAAAATTCTGTTGTTGTGATGATAATACATGAATACACGAGGAAAAGTATTTAAATAAAAGGAAGGTGATAAAGTTTGTGTATTTTCTAGATATATATATATATATCCGACAATAGTAAAGCTTCGCCCATAATAAGTAGTTCATCTAAAGTGATGTAGTGTGCGTTCATTGTACGATAGCGTTCACACGCAACGGAAAGAAATCGTGTCAACGTCTGTTTATCAGAAATTTTGATTTAGTATCTAGAGGCATGGCCGTCTTAGACCTCTTATCTTGTTTGGTAAGGCAAGGAATATAAAATCAACATTGCGCTTGATATCTTAGTTCTCGCGTCACTGCTTTTTGTCTATCATTATATCATACATACCTATTCGTTTTTACGATGTTCCTTTCATATAAGCGTATTATTGTCTTGTTATCGCCCTAGTTGTTATTTGTATTTTGTTATCGCCCACACCTACATATACGGCAATGCTTCTTGATTAATGACTAAAAAGTGTGTCAATAAATATTATTCGTATGACTATTAAGTTTTAGAATATTAATGATTTCAACAGCGTGAGATAAGCTGCATTTAATACTTTGCTATTATTTTACGAGTTTTCGCATTTGGTGTGGTGTTGTAAAAAACTTTAAGCTTTGTATTTTTGTAATAAATAAGTATCCAGATGTAGATGTCGTCACAGTCACGCAACGCAAAACGCGAAGTCGTTACTTATATGACATAGTTTAATGAAAACGGTACGTAATACGAAAGTACGATAGTGAACAATCGGCGGCTTTGATGGCGTCTATTGTTGGCCGCATCCCGTACTCGTCTATTATTGACTCGTCGCTGGAGATATTTGGCCTTTCGCCAGCTCGGACCACGTGTTCACTAGTCACGGGACGGGACATGCGTGCTCGATTTTTGACTAAACCAGAACACTGCGTTTAAACCGCATTACCAAACTGAATCTAATAACAAAATTACTTCACAGTCGAAATATTTTTCTATTGAATATTTTAAAGATTATATGTAATATGAATTAGATTAATTACAGGTTTTATGTGGCAAGACTAACATTTCAAATCAGGATTTATACTAGGTATTAGGTTGGGCTAGTACCTGTTTTTAGCCTATGTAGAGTCGGGCAATTACTATAAATTACGAACATTAAGGAAAATAAATAAGGATGTTATATTTAGTTTTATTACTAACAGAATTTAATTTTTAATAAATAATGGTTTTCGTAGGTACTAAAACTGAGAAGGTAATTAAGATGAAAAAAGAGACAGCCACTGGGGTCAAAGTAGTCAGTTGCAGTAATGGACATACAAGTACACCTAACGGGCGCGCAGATGACGAAGGTGGTGGAAGTGCTACGCTACCACGTGTTTCTTACGCAGCTGCCGCACGCAAAGCCCCTTCTCCGCAAATAAATAACACGCCTCCGCCATTTCCTTTAAACACAGGTCTGCTGTCGTTTATTTAAATCAATGTTAAGAAATGTTTTATTTGTTTATGTTATATGAGATTTTTTATTTCAGAATGTCCGAAAATTAAAGCCACGAGTGAAAAATCGCATATCAAGCTTGGTACTTCGACGACGAAATTGAATGGAGAGAGATCAATATCTGAAAATAATGATAACAGCAAAGATAAATTAAGTACCAAAGACCCAATCACGAATGGCGCAGAAAATACAAACGTAAATGTTGTTAATGGTGATCTAAAAAATATTTCAGATTGTGATATTAGTAGTAGTGATAATGCTAAAATAGTTTCTAATGGGAATAACAGTGATACAGATGACACGAAATCTAACAAGTCGAATGATGGAAATGAAAATATAATTTTATCTCAAGATTTATCTTTTAAAGTTTGCGATGCTAAATCACTTAGTAACAGAAAGAAAGAAAGCAAAAAAAATAATTCACACGATAAAACTAAAGAATCTGAAAAGAAGAATTCTATATCAGAAAACCTTCCAGGGGATGTTAAACCGGATGAAGATTTAAAAAAAACTATAGTTGAGGGTGATAAAAGTGGAGATGCTAAGATTGTTAATGGTGACAAAGAAAGGGAGTCTTCACCCAGTGATGATGGAGAGGAAAAGAAAAGAGATGCTGAAGTAGTTTTTATTCAGGATATGGGTTTTACTGTAAAAATAGTTAGCCCTAAGGCTGAACCATTAGATATACAAGTTAGTACAAGAATTTTCTGCTTATACTTGATAGTCATGGTTTTATTAATTTAATTTTTTAATAACTTTTATAGGTTTCAAGTATGGAACTTGTGCAAGAAATTCATCAAGTACTAATGGACCGCGAGGATACATGCCACAGAACTTGTTTTTCGCTTCAACTCGATGGCGTTACTTTAGACAATTTTGCGGAATTAAAGAATATAGAAGGTCTTAAAGATGGTTCTGTCATAAAGGTAGAATTAAAAACGATACATGAACACTTTCTATTCTTAAAAAAATAATCAAATAACTGCATACCATACTTTGATATAAATTTATTTAAAACGATTTTATTTTGAATTTAGGTTGTTGAGGAACCATACACGATGCGGGAGGCTAGAATCCATGTACGACACGTGCGTGATTTGCTTAAGTCCATTGATTATGTGGATGCCTATGCTGGTCAGGAGTGCAGTTCTCTAGCATTTCTCAACGTTGTTACACAGGGTGATATACTAGGTTCGTAAAAGTTATCCAGAAATTGATATACACATAATTTTTTGTCATATATCAAACCATTAATTAATATTGAAATTATACCGAATATTTTTTTAGCGCCTTAATCGTATCTTAAATTTGTAATAATCTATATATTATAATATGAAACTGATTTGATATAAGTTACATTTTATGCTACTTACTATAAGACCATTTAAAGATGAGTGCAATTTTTACATGGTTCATTTAGTTTACTAGATAAGAGATTTACACCCAGTAAATCTCTCTTGTGCCATAACTTTTAAAGAAAAGCTAATTATGGGGCAGCATGGTTCGTAAAGTGAAAAAAGTTTGTTTTTTCTTCAATTACATGAGTATTAGATTAAAGACATTAATGAGCTCATTTGAAAGGTTAAAATATGTTGTCATAAAATTGCAATAGATAGAATGTAGGTATATGCAAAACAAAAAGCATACGATTTAATCAGGTTCTTTTGTATAATTTTTAGTTACTTTTTTGAACTTTACAAACTTTCTGGTTATAATTTAACATTACATTCAGACGTCGTTATAAACTACCTAAATTTTGTTCTGACTTTTAGAAAAAAAGAAATCGCGACCCGAAAGCGTTGACTGCACACCTCCAGATTTTATAATGCCTGGTAGTACAGAAAGACCATTGTTAGCCCTTCATCCAGGTCTTACCAAAGAAAACAAAGCTCCACAATGTTTAAAGGTAGAAAATTTGGTATTTATTTTATCATATTATTAATACAAATATTGACTTGTACATACAAGTAAATAGTTGTATTAAGCCGCTAATCTCTAAAAGTAAAGGCTGACTTCCAAACATTTTTTTGGAATTATATATTGAAGACCTTTAACAGCTCTAAGCCACGATGGCTTACTGAATATACATGTGGATTCTTGCAAAAAAGGTCGTGTGATCGAATCCTTAGTATTGGATTTAATATAAAAAACTTTGTGCCCGATCCTTTTTAAAATTCATTACTGTGCTTTTCGGCGAAGGAAAATATCTGACTGATAAGGTCGTCTATTGCATGGTCTTTTTCATATTTTGTCTTTTTTATTTGTTATTTTAGTTACATGATAGTTAATGTAGGTACTGCAATTTATAGAGTGCAAGCAAGTATTTCTTTAAGTTTTTTTTTTATTAACAGGTGCTAACGACGTCTGGTTGGAATCCACCACCAGGTCCACGTAAAATGTGCGGTGATCTATTGTATCTACATGTCGTCACTCTGGAAGATCGCCATTTCCATATAACTGCGTGTCCACGTGGTTTCTACCTCAATCAGTAATAATCTTTTTATCCCTGTTTTTATTTTATTGCTTACATGATAACTTTTGACTGTGTTTTGTAACAGTTAGACCCCATGTTATTAGTTATTTTATCTCTCGTTTTTACAATGACTTGGTAAGGAATGCGAATATTTTTTTGTTTGATGTCACGTCTTTGCTGATTTCATAGCCTTCCATCTGACCAAAACTAACCAAAATAGAAAATATTTTTTATTTAGTTGTTTTTTATTTTTTTTTCATTTAATTAATTATGGTGTTGCTATCACCGTTGTTCATATCATAGTTTACACCTAGCTCTCATTATTATTAAGAAATCTTTTCTTTATTTCTGTCTATTTCTGTATTTTTTCTTTAACACTGTAATGCACATCTACCAACGACTTTTCTAAAACCAGAAAGGTTGTCTGGTAAATAAAGCTTTGTAGCTTTGAGCCCGCCGGTTGAACTCTGTGCAATAAAGTTTATAAATAAATAAATAAAATATAATTTTCTTAACTTATCCTGATGGGAACTAAACTTGAAAAGCACCAGTCCCTACAAGCAAAGTTGGTGCTGCCACAGTTACGCAAACAAGGCTACCAAACGCCTATTTTACTTGTCTAAAATACACGATACAGCAAACGAGAAGGTTTGTATTACACACTTTTCTTTCTTTACAGGTCCACCGAAGAAGTGTTCAATCCCCGCCCCTTTAACCCTTCCCTACTCTGTCATTCTTTAATAGAGCTTTTGAGTATCGTGTCTCCTGCTTTTAAGCGAAATTTCGCTTTGGTGCAGAAGAGACGTATGCAGAAACACCCGTTTGAGCGAGTTGCAACACCTTATCAAGTTTATCAATGGGCTTCGCCGATGCTGGAACATACGGTTGATGCCATCCGCGCGGAAGATAGTGAGTTATTAACCTTTTACATGCATGTCTTTTGCAAACTCTGATTTATTTTTGAAGTTATATTAAAATTAAGTTTTTTTACTTAATACAAATCTTTTCCTTTTCTCTATATTGGTACATAATTAGACAAACGCTTAACGATTGATTGTCGACTAACGGACTTTGAGCAGCCAATTCAATGCAAACCTATAGACAAATTTTAGATGGCTGTAAGTCATGAACTGGATACAAAAAAAATATTGTTTATTTGACTGAGCCTAAAATTGGATGCAAATCCATCGGCAAATAGCTATTGGCTAGCTGACTCGGAGCCTTAAATTCGATGCAAACCCATTGGCAAATATCTTTTGGCTAGGTGATTGTGAGCCGCTAGTTGGATGCAAATCGACAGGCAAATGGCTATAAAAAGGCAGGCAGTCAGCCGCAAACCGTTTTCTTTAATGATGCTGCAACCTTACCAGCAAAAATATATAGTAAAGCCGACAATCAGCCAGAAACCGTTTTGCTTAATGATGCTGCAACCTTACCAGCTGAAACATTATATTGCTGATGCACAGTAAGCCAATATGTTTAATAAGATTGGTTTTTGCTTTTTGCATGCAGCGTTCTCCTCCAAGCTGGGCTACGAGGAGCATATTCCGGGACAGACGCGTGATTGGAATGAGGAGTTGCAAACCACTCGTGAACTACCACGCTCCACTCTTCCCGAGCGTTTGTTACGTGAACGAGCTATATTCAAGGTATCACCACTGTTCATCAAGAACATTTTATATTATAATAATAATAACGATAATTTCAATTAAAATGTAAAAGTAATTTAAAAATTTGATTGGAAATAAAACAAACCCTTTATTGTTACACTTGAGAGTAGAACAAAGGCTTGAATAACATTTAAGAAAAAAAAAAACACTAATCTGATCCAATCAACAGGATCTCATCTGAAGTTAACCTTCTGCCTCATAGAGATAAATTGGGATATAGAATTTCCCAAATTTGTTATATATGAGGAATCGAATCTGGAACCTTAGGGACTTACCATTACGACAAGGAGATCGTCATATTAGTAATAATGTCGGAAGTCGCTTCAGGTGGATACAAAAGCTATTCTACATTTTTTACCGCAATGAGTATAGAATTGATCCTACGACGTAATATTACGTTGTTGCAATTATTATGTCGGTTTAATGGGTCATAAATGTATTCTCCGTCAGTAAAATGTTCTTTTTAAACGATTAGCAATGTTGTCATCTGACACTCTAGGTGCACAGTGACTTTGTGGCGGCTGCTACTAGAGGAGCCATGGCTGTAGTTGATGGAAATGTAATGGCTATCAATCCAGGGGAGGAACCAAAAATGCAGATGTTCATCTGGAACAACATATTCTTTTCCCTTGGTTTCGATGTACGAGACCACTATAAAGACCTTGGTGGCGACGCTGCAGCGTTTGTGGCACCGGTTAGTATTTTTGAATGGAAACCTCTTTACGCGCATGAGGGTAATTTTTTTACGGATGAAACGCGTGATTAGTGTCACGAAGATGTGGAGCGTTTTTTATGCTAAATCGTTTGAAGGTTAGGTAGCTTTAATATTTACAAATAACATGTAGCATTTTAATTTGCCACTCGTTATTTAATAATTTAATATACTATTTTTCATAAAATATAAATATATTTCATTAATTTTAAATTAAAAAACAAAATTTAATTAATAATTTCTAATATTGTAACAAAAAACACGTGGCATTTTTATTTACAATTCGTCATTTGAGATTTCATTAAATTATTTGTATTAATTTTCGACACTTATTATTTTAATGATAATTAAATTCCTAACATTTGTTCCTTTTTTCCTCCCTTTTTATATTTATACAAATCTAAAGGTTTAGATTTGTATAAATATAAAAAAGACTATAAATTTGTTTGCCAAAGAAGTTTCATTTCTGACATGTGTACTTTGTACGCAGGCACTTTTAATTTTATTTGTTTTAAATTAAAACCATGATATTTACTCTTAATGCCGTTAGACTTCCCTATATTCCCCTTATACATAACTTTTTGTTTTATGTTAAACCTGCTATTACAACACACTGTCCCCATATATGATGATCGATTGATTGATTGATTTAAACTGAGTCTACTAAAATTCTCAAGTTGAAAGTTGAAAGCCTTTAGTTAGTATTTAACATTACAATGTCTTATTATTTTATAGCGTAACGATTTGCAAGGTGTGCGTGTGTACAGCGCAGTGGATACACAAGGATTGCATACGCTTGGGACCGTTGTTGTAGATTACAGGGGATACCGTGTAACCGCACAATCTATTATACCCGGTATCCTTGAGAAGGAACAGGAGCAGAGCGTTGTTTATGGAAGTATTGACTTTGGGACCACAGTACTGACGCATCCTAAATATATGGAACTGGTAAGTTATTGTTTTATACATTTTATTAAATTTGATCTATTCGTTACCTTAGTTCATGTAATCTAGGCATAACAAAAAATGTAAGAATCAAAATATTCTTTATCCAAGTAGGTTTAAAAAACACTTTTGAATCGTCATTAGTCTGAACGTTGGTAACAAATCTACCACCGGTTCGGAAAGTTTATTCCGTTGCAAAGAAACCAGTAAGATACTCACGTTTATTCATTATTGGATCATTGCTGATTTTTATTTTAGTAAAGTAATGTACTAACACGATGGGGCGTAAATAATGTTGATAAAATGTTTTAAACATATGATTTTTTTCGAAATCAGGATCGATTTTTTCACTTCCTATCATCAAAGGTGTCATTAGTACTATCGTCTGTCTTTGTTTACGGAAGCGGTCTCGTAACGTCATGTATATAGTTTTTTCAATTTTTGGCGATTTTTGTTTGCGTTTCAAACTGATACTTCATGAACCACTACAGCTTTGGAACTTCAAAATGATTTTTCATATTTTCGATACTGCCGCTTTAAATTTAAGTAGAGACCTATCAAAAGGTCGTTAATTTATGTGCCAACTTATACTTTCATATAAGCCCGACTAACTTTATGTCAGTATTATTTAAAGGCCAAAAATATCTTGTTCTCGTGGAAAACATGGACGATAAATTTTATATATATTTTCAGTTAAGCAAAGCTGGTCAGCAGCTAAAGATAATGCCTCACTCGGTTATAAGCGCGAATGGCGAAACGGTTGAATTATGCTCAAGTGTCGAGTGTAAAGGCATCATAGGAAACGATGGCCGCCATTACATTCTCGATTTACTGCGCACCTTCCCTCCCGATGTCAACTTCCTGCAACGTAAGTAGCAACGATATAACCGTAAAAATATTGATCTGTAAGCACTAAAATTTGTTATTTTTGAAGTGAAACTTCTTTAGGCGCTGAAGGGTAATTTGTTTTTACGGATGAAGCGCGTGATGAACGTCACGAAGGTGTGCAGTGTTTTTTTATGCTAATTCGTTAGAAGGATAGGTAGTTTTAATATTTACAAATAACATGTGGCATTTTAATTTGCCACTCGTCATTTAATATACTATTTTTCATAAAATATTATACAAAAATATCTCCTCAATTCTCTTTTCTAAATTTTAAATTCAAAAACAAAATTTAATTAATAATGTATAACATTG
This sequence comes from Elymnias hypermnestra, assembly GCA_015832385.1. NCBI lineage: Eukaryota > Metazoa > Arthropoda > Insecta > Lepidoptera > Nymphalidae > Elymnias > Elymnias hypermnestra. Next base: position 2,507,691 of record JACTOM010000025.1, read on the forward strand.
ACAAATAACAAGGGGCATTTTTATTTACAAGCCGTCATTAGAGATTTGATTAAATTCCTAACATATTTTCCCTCTCTCTAAGTCTAGGAAGTATACAATTTTAGATTGGTATAAATATAAACTAGACTTAAAAATTAGTTTGCCAAAGAAGTTTCACTTCTGACTTGTACTTTGTTCCCACGCACGTTTAACTTTTTTTTGATAGATTTTCATATATTAAAAGGATTTAACTCTTGCAGCGTATACGAGTAGCTATTAGACTATTAAAACTTTATTGGTTTTAGATCTAATTTCTACTCTTGATATTATTCTTCCTCTTGTAGATTCTTGTTGTAATAAACATACAGCGGCTTTTGTATCCTGCTGGAGTTACTTAGCAATTGAAGTAACGTAATATTGCGAAGAGCTACTAGTGCTTTAATAGGGTTCTAATATCGAGTTTCTACTCTACAAGAAAATGTATAGCGGGTTTTTATATCTTTCTAAAGAGACTTAATAATTACAGTAACGTAATATTACGATTGTTTTCCATTATCAAAACTCGGTTCTCTAGGAGAAGTCCGAGATTGTTTTTAATTTGTCCTTATTTAAAGTTGAATCTTAATTTTTTTAATTGTTTGTCTAGACGGGTAGAACTCTTCGGCCGTAGCTACTCAGTAAAATTTGCTTCCAGTAATTGTGTCGAAGTTATTGGGTATTGTAATAGCAATAGAAGAATTAATATTATTTTGTGTCGTTTCAATTATTAAAGCAACGCGAACATATGTCACTACAGCTGTGTAAACTCTATTGAATATATTATCATATAGAATGATTTATACTAACGCTCATTGAATAATACTTCTCTGTGTAAAAAGCAATATGACAGTTAAGAAAATCGCGAGATATGCTCTTTGTTTTGTGGTCATTGATTCAGTAAACTCGTTCTAGTAATTTCGGCTCTCGTTGACTAATGGAGCAAGAGAGTTATAATTGTTATATATTTGTCGGAGAATAAGAGAGAACGGAGAAGCATGAAGCACAGGGGCGAAGGGTTCTCCGCCGACATCGTTATTAATTGGATCCATTATTTAATTTCTTATTCTGTGGGCGTTCGTGGGTAATGTTGGTGTAATCAAACACTTTATTAATTAACTCGGATTATAATGTTCTATCACTTAATGTTCCCGATATCAATTTACACAAACTCATTAACACTAATAGCTAGGAACGCGACAGTTTCAATAGTCCACCACTCCGGCCGACAGGCACTCGAGAACTGGCGAGAGACGCGCCGGACTGCCACTTATTGACTCTGCCCCCACGCCGATACACTATATACATTATAACTACACCAAAAATGATATTGTTTCTTTTACAGTAGAAGACGATGATTTGAGAGAGGATATAAAGTCAATGGGCTTCCCAATTATACATAAGCACAAATTGTGTTGTCTTAGACAAGAATTAGTTGATAGTTTTGTTGAGTGAGTATGCAAACACAATTATAACTTTTTATCTAAGATGATATACACAAAGGAGTACATAATAAATAGTACGTTTTAAAAATACAACTTGAAGGGGGAGTATCAAAAGAAAATTTGACTTGTACTTTGAAAATACTTTTATTATTATTTATTGCATGTTAATCACTGCCAGGCGATAAGCCATTCCGTAACCCTAATAAATATATTCTGTATTTTTTAATGTATCTGTGAAAAATATTAATGAATTGTATATATATGTTGTAGAGCGCGTTACTTTATGTTTATACGTTACGCTGCCTTCCACTTACAACAGTTAAGTGCAAAGCGGCAAAAAAACGAACAAAAATCTATTGAACCCAATAAGGATAGTGATAAAAAAGAGGCTGCCAAAGAGACTGAAAAGGAGACTAAGAGGGATAACAAAAGTCAGGATAAGGATATTAAGGATAAGAAACAAAAGAAAGATAAGCTAGACACTGCCAAAAAAGATGAAGTAAACGATACCGATAAAACCGAAAAGATAGATATTAAGGAAAAGGACGACGAAATATTGCTCAATGAAAATTATTCAGAAATTGATACAGATGTCGCTAAGAAGATTGTTGAAAGTATAACAGATTCAATATGTAGTGGGGATAAACAGGAAAGCGATTGTAAGTATTAAAAAGAATACCTTATTTCAATTCGAGCTATCTCTTCCCACAGTCCCGATATTTTTTGTATTGCTAACAGGTTAGCTCTTGACTGTAATCCCATCTATTAGTCAGTAATGATACATTCCAAAATGGAACTAACAAAGTCCTCCAATCTGGTAAGAAGTAATGTACCTCTTATATTTTAAACACGTCATTTTGCTGAACCGCTGAATGTTATTTGCTAAATTTCCCATTTGCAATCGTTAGTAAAATATTTTTTATTCATCCACTCAATTTCAAATATTAAATTTGTAGTTGATGACACTTAGTAGTAGTAGTACAAATATTACTCATTATTACTCATTTTATAAAATTTCAGTCAAGAGTGTTGTTGGCAATTAAAAAAATTATTATATGCAACCTTATATAGTGTGTCGGGACAGAAATTGTAAATAACTTATCAGACGGTTAAATGATATTGCATATTAACATATTTTAAATCTGTAAATGCCTCGTGTGTTGAATTTAAAAGTATAATTTCAAATGAAAGAGTGAGTACACAATTCTAAGTCGTTAAGCAGAATTAATTCAGGGCAGGATTTAGAGATGTGGAGGCCCCCTTTAGCCACAAATTATTTTCTAAATAAAATAACCATTTTTTAGTCGAGATTTTAATTAGATTTTTGAAGTGAATCTTGCATGAGGGTCATCTTTTTACGGATAAAAGGCATGATTAGTGTCACGAAGAGGTGCATCGTTTTTTTATGCTAATTAGTTTAAAGCATAGGTAGTTTTAATATTTACAAATGACAAGTGGAATTTTAATTTGCCACTCGCCATTAAATAATCTAATATACTATTTTTCGGAAAATATAAAATATTTCATAATTTCTTTTTGAAATTCAATTAATATCTAATATTGACAAAAATACGTGGCATTTTTTTACAATTTCTAATATATCTTCCTTGTACCCGCCCTCTAAGTCCTAAATCTAATTTTTTAGATTTGTATAAATATAAACAAGACTTAATAATTAGTTTGCCAAAGAAGATTCACATCTGACATTTGTACTTGAACGCACGCACTTTTAATTTTTTATTGTGAAAACAAGTAAATTGTATTATTTAATTTTTTAACATTGACAAATATATCTTGAACATAATTCATTGCCATCACGTACATGAATTTAAAGATTATGTTCTCTCCCTTGAGATTTCCAAATATATATTATTAGTTATTTTGTTTGAAAAGACAATGGCAAGATATCCGCCACTTAGGTTAGTGGATATATAGCCATAGACAAACAGAGTCAAACAGTTCTATTCTCAAATATGACATTATTTTACTACCGTAATGATAATAAATGTATAAGTTAGAAAAATGTTATTATGCTAAAAAACGTTGCATGGGACGCTTCTTAAAGTCGTCTTGGATTTGATCTTGTGAATGAAAATTAGAACCAACAACAGTTTGTTCGTTACAATATTGATGTCTTTTTGTAGTACTGAGCTTTATAACTAGAAGTTTAAAGTATCATTGTTCAAAGACATTTAAGACCGGACAATACAATAACGTCTTGTACGGATTAAGTAAATAAGGCCTAGTTATTAGATGCCGTTATTTATAGTGTGCCATACATACCTTAAATGTAGGCATGCATACTTTAATATTTTAATCTATGTATAGTCCGAGATGATAGCTTTTTTTTAGCCGGTGAACGTTCTCGGAACGCACTAGTTGCTTACTAGAGTTGTGTTTTCGGCTCTATTTTATTAAATAGCGCATTTTATTGTGTGAAGTAAAAACAGTACTTGAAATATTTGTACATTTTATCCTTTGCTTGGTATAAGTAGTTGGGTTTTTTTAGCCGGTGAACGTTCGCGGGCCGTTGTAGCTGCTGCTGCTAGAGCTGTGGCGTCTCTTAAAGAATCCGAATTTGATGTTCGTTTCAATCCCGATGTGTATTCGGCGGGTATTAAGCATGCAGCCACTCCAGAGCTGCTTGCTAAGCAGCGCCATCTTGTGAAGGAAGCTGCGGCTTTCTTGCTCACGACACAGATTCCAGGCTTTGTAAGTACATTTTTGCAAACTCCTACAATTTTTTTTCTAATCTAATATATTTATTTCCATTTCTCATACAGATTGCCTTTACTATAACTTTAATTAGTGCCCACTCCAACTATATGAAGAAAACAAATGATTTCTAGGGAATTAGCAAAATAGTATGATAATTAAAATAGATAACTTAATAATGCTAAATATACGTGCATATTCCAAAGCAAATTGTTATCTATGAATAGGAGTGTGTGTGTGTGTATGCGTTCATTGTTTGTTAGTAAGTTTAGGATATGAATGTGAGCTTTGATTATTTAATTAAGTTTTTAGTAATAGCATAGACGTAATCCTCTAACCATGTATTTTGCAATTTTTTTTTATAGATTAAAGTCATTGAGGGTAATAGTTCTAGTGTTAGGAAAGTACCTGATTAATTCATTGTACAAACAAGAGGTGCTTGAAATACGTAATGTCTACTAGCGAACTTGCTATATGCTCTTGGTATTGTGGTTTTATTTATTAGTTCACACTCTCCCTATTCAAATTTGAAACCGTTAATAAAATACTTTTAACATCCACCCAATATCAAATAAGGTGAATCAGTCTGTTTTATTGATCTCTCTGGTATTTAGTATCAAAAAATTACGCGTGATCCGAACGGGGGTACCGAAAAGACCCCGGTTCATTCGTATGGAAATCTAAAACAAAGTCAACGGAACAACACGTGCAAACCGTTGCGCTTCCATGAAATAACCCAGCAATATATGCTATATGACTTGCACTTTTCTTACTTGTGTTACCACACTTGTTCGAGTGAGACAAATAGCATATATTTATTTATTACTTCTGTACACCACAATGTTACGAAAGAAAAACAATTATACAGCTAATACAATACAGAGTATAAGAGAGGTTCTTATCGCTTGGTAGACCAGTACCAGACAACCCTTGGTATAGGAGTAGTTGTAGCAAAGAGTGGTGAGTGGTGTATAACTGTAGACATACTAATAGGTATAATAGTAATATAGCATGTCACTAACTACACTAACAGACTAAAACAAAACGTAGTAATAATAAGAATACATAGATAGATCTTGCGTATTCACTATTTGGGTTTTTTTGTTATGACAAACCATATTTTTTAACGATTTGCGCTTTAGACAATAGAAAAACGGGATAAAATATCTTTATAATGTTTTTATGATTACAAAAAATATGAAGATAGTAACTCTTCTAACACTCAAAGTTATTAATTTAAAACTCATACTTGGGGAGATTTGAAATACCTCGTTGTGGGCCGGCTAGGTCATCAAATTCAATTACAAAAAATCTTTGTTCAACTAGGCTATTACACGACTTTGAATCGTCAAAAATAGTTTTTTTCTATATATTATTTCATGTACAACTTATGATGATATTTAAGAACTTCTTAGAAGAGCCCTCTGCAAACACAATATATTTGTTTAATTTTTTCTATTTTGATTAGAGTAATTCATTCACGTCCATGTTTTTTATCCTCTAGGTAATCCTTCCAATAATAGAACAATTTCTGTATTGGCTTTCCTATAATAAAAGATTTAAACCTATTTAGTGACATCTTTGTACTGGTGCTGCTACGCTGCTGTTTAAAAAATTGACCACAATGTTAAAAAACGTTTTCATGTCAAGTAATATTAGTAAATATTTCTAACCAAAATTGTTAACATTTTGTAACAAATTAAATCATTTGTTATTACTTGTTTGTAAACAGTATGCAGGCGATAGTAGGGTATGCGGAGAGTGCGGAGGCCCGTTCAGTCCAAACTGCGAGCCGATGCTATGTTTTCAAGTTTTATAAATGTTTGTAAACATTTCTATCAGTGTAGGAACTCTCAAAAAAATTCCAGACATTTGAAAGTGTTTGAAAACATTTTTAAACAGCAGTGTGGCAGCACCATAACTTCTTCTGAGAGTTTATTATAGAAACGTATACAGTTCTTGAATTGTTAATTTTAAACAGCCTACTAGAATTTATAACAATTTTAGTTTTTAAGTTATATGTAAAAGGGTTAACATTATTATGGACATACAACAAGCTTTCGTTTATGTATACGCATACGGATAAGGATGGATATGTAATGGATGTTATGTTAATCAAAATATTTTCTTTTCAGGTACGTGAATGTTTAGAGCATACGTCCGCACCTATGGACGGTGCGGGATTGACTGAGGCGTTACACGCACGCGGTATTAACGTTCGATACCTGGGCCGAGTATGTGCTGCGCTTAAGCCTCACACGAACCTCTCGTATTTGCATAGTATCGCTGTGGCCGAATTACTTTTGCGAGCTGCTAAACACGTATACACACCCTATTTGCAGGTGAGTCTCTAATTTATTTGGATGATGTAATGACACTTGCTTCACTATCAGAAGCCCTAGGAATGGGGCTATTGTGTTGTATTAATTTCTATAAACAAAAGTATATTTATTTTATTAATAATGAGTTCCAAAGAGTTATTTAAGTTCATTAATATTTTCAAATTCTTACATAATTTATTTACCGTTTAATATAAAGATATAAGTAATTTATGTTATAATATTAGGAACTTAATTAAAAAAAATAAGAAATTATTTTTTAAATAAATTTTTAGGGACTTATAATTTAAGCTTTCTTCTGAACAAAATATAGTTTAAATTATTATTTATTAATTTCGGAAACAAAACATGGAAAAAAAAATTTATAGTATGAAGAGAATAATACAGTGAGCAAGGAATATTTAAAATATTATTCTTTCATTAATTAAATAATAATTTGAATATTTATTTATATAGATTATCGATATATAACGCGATTGCAAATTTTAGTTCTCAGTATCAAGACATCATAAGAACTAAAATAGCCTTTAACAACAATTTTCTCTTTTGATTATTGATTAGCAAACTAATGCATGTTCCAATTTGTCTATGTTGGTTTTGGTATGATGCTTAGAAAGTGGCTGGTTAAGACCAGTACAGACGATTTGCCATGCAAAAAAAATATTCCGGTACCAAATTATTTGTCACACTTTAACCTAATTTGTTAACTTAACTTTTGCTTTTGAGTTCTTATATAACTGTGACTGCAATTAAATTAGGAATAAAAGCATAAAACGCTCTGCGATTAATTAAAAATTTTGAAGTTTGTGATTATTTATCAAAAGCAACGATTTATTTTGATATCTTTGACTTTATCAGGGTTGCGAAGCTATGTGCACAAGTGCAGCAGTTGCACACTTCCTGAACTGTTTCCTGGGAGCATGTCCTAACCCCGTCGCAAGTCTTGCGGAGGCTCCTGCCAGGGCTCCAAGGTCCCGAGGTCGCCGTGCAAAGAAAACTCATCACACCTCCCCCTCCTCCCCACCGCCCTCCCCCGATTGGCAAAATCTCACACCGAAGGCACTCTTCACGCAGATCAAACAGGAACTTAAGGTTAGTTAAGTTAGTCACAAACATTGATTGCAATAATGTTAACATGTTAATTGTGACTCCCCGTTTCGAATAAGTTTTATAACCTTTTCTTCTCGCAATCAATTTTAAACATCTTGAAATTTGGCAATATTTTTCGTTTGTCGTATTAGTTACAATTTAGGTGGCCAATGATCAATATTTTTTACGCGTGACAAACACTTCTTCATGACAAGTGTATTCGTCAAACTCACTTATCTAATTGACATTTGGCGTTAACAATATAAGATACTTCCATAATGAATTCTGTTGTAATGTCATTGGTCATTTTTCGGAAAGCCTTTAATTTTTATTGGGATCATATTTACAGGCTTACTGGGGCTATGATCTGAATGTTGAAAGTATGGATGTAGTCATAGAGAAGCACAGTCTACAAAAAATATCACTATTGAGGTAAGTTAAATATATTTATTTATATGATTCGTGTGTACTCCACTTAAACGGCTGGAAGGGTATTTATGTGTGTGTGTTTAGGTGGATTCAATAAAGGTCTAGATCGATAATTTAATCCGATATATTACTTATTATACCCAATATTATACTACCCAAATTTCCGCGGTATCCGTAGTAATGAGATGGTTTTAGACCACTGAATTCACTCATCATGAGATATTAAAAACTCGTGCTTTGGCAAAATGACTCTTTTCGTAGTATAGACTGTCACTAAAATACTGATTTTTCATAGTCCCGCGGAATTGGAAAATACGCTGGGAAAAACTGGCTTTCTCTTGAAATTCATTCCATAAATTAAGCGCTCCCCTTTTAACGTTCCGTGCCCTTAACGGCGTCGTTGGTACAGTAGTGCGAGTACTCGCTTTGCTAGCAGGGCCACCGGGTTCGATTTCCGGTAGGGGGAAATTTAAAAAATTGTATTTTCTAATTTGTCTGAGTCTGAACTGATGGGAGGCTTCGCTAAGCAATGAGGTTTGTGTTCCGGTACGATGCTGTGTAGAAACCATAAGAGGAATATCGCTTTTTACCATCTTATACTTTATCATCACTTACCATCAGGTGATATCATAGAAAAGCGCTAAACTGTCAGCAATAATAAAAAAGAAAGAATAACTAAAAAACAGCACCAAATGGGTTCAATGTAACGCGGTCAATCGACGATCTAAAGATAGCAAGGTTAATTGTTTTATAAAAATTATTGTTAATTAAATCGAACCTTATATTTAATGAATTAAAGTATAAATTATAAAAACCATATTTTTGGCCCTAGTCTATATGGACGAAATGATTTTCAAGATTGTCATTTTGTCGCATGAGTGAACTTAAGCCTGGATGAGATGAGGGTTGAAATGGCTTTCATAACTACGACAGCGCTACCTGCTGTGTTTAATAAAACCTATATCCACAGATCATTCTCGCTGAAAGTAGGTCTGCAAATACATCTGCGAGAGTACGACTTCGATAACAAGAATAAGACCGCCTTCTCATCTACAGACATCATGAATATTTTCCCAGTTGTCAAACATATCAATCCGAGGGTAAGTAACACATTCTATTTTTCTATACTACTTTGTTTCGTTAATGCAGTTTTTAATAGATGACGTCATAAGAGTAGAGTTAACAATAAAAATATTTCAATGATGTACTTGTAACTGTTTTTTTTTGTAACAGTGTGAGTTTGGGTTATTATAATTCAGTGGTTAAAATTTAAAGGTATTATTAAAAATTTGAAATTGTTTAGTGACTTTCAATAGGCTTATCTTAAAGGAATATAGGCATACAAAATAATGTACTGTCTATTTTTTAATCTGACCCTAATAATTGAAGATGTTTTTCTAATTTTAAGCTTCTGTTTTTTTTTAATTTATTTAACTCGTGAATTTGACTTCTAATTGACATGGGATTTTCGTCGATCATCTCAAAAAAATCTTTTTCGACACTATGATGGAGTCGACAGATACTACGGCAATATTATGAATACGAAGCATCAAGAGTTTTTTTTATAAAAAAGAGGTTAACCTCGAACGAAAATTCTGAAAACATTAAAAAATCAAAGGCATCTCAAAGAAACTTCCACAATCCGGGTGTAACTCTGTTTCTTTTCTGTTTTATATTAATTGGAAAACAACATACTTTAAATATAAATCCATTTTCGTGGCTTTTTTTATTTTTATCCATCATTGTGATTTTCGGGAAAGGGAAACATTATGAGGAAACCTGCATATTCTGGGAGTAATGCTGGGTGTGGTAAGCCTACCAAACCGCAGCGGATCAGCGTTGCACGTGCTTTAAAAGCCTCTCTCCTATGAGTGAAGAAGCTTGTGCCTAGCCGTGGGGTGTTAATGGGCTGCTATTTATCTTACCTTATTCCAAATCGCCTGTGTATTGAAATAGTCTAGTAGGCTTCGGATTCAAAGATCAAAAGCTTTTCAGCCTTAAGCTCCAAAGTGGGACGTCAAAAGGCTGTTACATGCCATTTTCTGTAATAAAAACTGTAGTTTAACCGATATTTAAAAAAGATTTTTTACGTTTTAGGCGTCTGACGCATACAACTTTTATACCACTGGCCAAAATAAAATACAAGCGGGTGCAGTATCTGAAGGTCATGAACTCATTGCGGAGGCACTAAATCTTTTGAACAACGTATATGGTGCCATGCACGGGGAAATAGCACAGTGTCTTCGTATGGTGGCACGATTGTGCTACGTCACAGGGGAACACAGGGACGCTATGGCGTACCAACAGAAAGCAGTGCTTATGTCTGAAAGGGTCAATGGCATCGATCATCCCTACACTATTACGGAATATGTAAGTAATTTTTTATAAAATAACTAGCTGATCTACGCAACTTCGCCTTGCATGGGACTTAAGTACGGCTATTACTATTTCATTCTTATGTGTTGACAAAAGAACTTATTCTTAGTTTTCAACAAAATGAAATGTTGTTTTTGTAGGTTTTCAAAAAAAAATTCAAAAATCGGTTGAAGAATTTCACGAGGTTTATATATAAGATAACTAATGTTTTATAGAAACTTTTTGTAATTTTTTTTATAAATGTTAGTCGGAATGTATTTTATACAGTTTGTATAATTGGATATTTGACATGTAAAATTGCTTTAATATACTTTTTTGTTATTATATGTGACTATTGTCAGTATGTTAATTTTTGTATTTATATTATAGATTAATTGTTTCTGTTTTGTCTTTGATTGTCATAATTTAACTTTATGTGCTTTTTTGGTGAAGAAAAACCATCTTGGGAAGGTTGGGTTAAGTTCATACTACAAAAGTTAGGAGGCCTATACCCAGCAGTGGGTCTTATACTCTAATTTTATTTTTAGTCTCATTTGGCGTTATATTGCTTCGCTAACGGTCAAGTTAGTACAGCTCTGAAGCTGCTATATCGTTCCCGTTATCTGGCACTTCTCGTCTGTGGTGAAAATCATCCAGAAATGGCGTTGTTAGATGTAAGTATTCTTTTCGCTTACATTTATTTTAATTTAATGTAAACTGTTATTCGTGGCTATCGATAATGATTCGAAAACTGTATTGGATGCTTAATAACTTTATTGGATCTAGTTTTTTATTTTCGTGACGTAGAAAGTAGGTCTATACCCTCTCTCCATTTCCTATTTTGAGGAGGACTGTAGTAAGACGATAATAGGCTGTTACTTCTACTTTCATAATAATAAAAAATTGGGCCGTTTTAGCTCTCATGGCCAATTGACGTCGTGTGAAGGAGCCCTAATATGATTTTTTGTCGATTCTCAGCGCAACTTCGCATTAATTCTATACGTGGTGGGGAAATACAAGCTTTCATTTAGTAAGCCCTTTTCTGTTCCACAATTGTCTGGATTATGCTGATTAACTATAACCTACAATAAAACACTCGCTGATGTCACTAGCCGACGCTTAGTTATCGTTACTGAATTCAAGGGGAATTTTCCGCCAAAACGGCCTCTATATCGATGACGACTACAGCTGTCAAACGTTCGCTATGCAACGAGTAAGCATTCTGTGGCTGTGTCTTAATTTATAACACAGTATTATTTTCAATATAGCTATTTTTTGTCTGTCTTATAAAATTATCTACAATAAGAATTCAATACGAATGTTTTTAAATTTAACAGGAAAAAAAGGTCAAAAAGTTGAGATTACTTTACGGTAATCCGCTTTATTTGAAAATTGTGCTTTTATACGTCATTAGTTTCGTGTGAATGTGCGATAATATTATATTTTTATTTCTGAAAGCAATATCGTATTGATTTCACATTTGGTGGAAAAAGACAAGTGGTTATTACGACTATCCTTTTTAATTAAAAAATTAGAGCTCCCTTGATTTCCCGTGTACAAGTCTCGTCTAAATAAACCATAACAGGATTTTCTTTCTATTTCTCAGAGCAATATCGCGTTGATTTTACACGCCGTTGGCGAATACGAACTGTCATTACGATTCGCCGAGCGTGCGCTTCTAGTAACGGGTGCTACGCACGGTGCCCGTTCTTTGAAAGCGGCCGTAGCGAGGCATCTATTAGCGCGGACGCTGTCCTGCCTCGGAGACTTCCGCGCAGCCCTACAACACGAGAAGGAGACCTACTCCATATACAAGCAACTTGTAAGTTAACATACTCAAAATGAAACCTTATGTAATTTTATCCACAAGTCTAATAAGTGTTATAAAAATTAAATATACTTATAGCCAATAACGGATTTTACCTTTATTTAGCATAAAAGTGAGCGCCAGAAAGTGTGTGGGCGTGTGCGTATGAAAATACAAGCGCGCGCGTTATAAATGACACGCTGATGGTTCAAAGTTGAATTCATTACTTTTCTGACACATTAGTACCATTGGCTGTAATCTTATATGATGGTATGTGATGATGTAAATGTATTATATAAGAGTCGTGAAAATATCGGTTCTAGCCTAGTATAACTTCCTATTAGGAGCCTCGTCCCTTAGGGTTCCGAATAATTAAAGTCTATTATTAGGAAGTTAGAATATTTTTTACCACTATCCCTATGTGATTGAAATATTATAGTTGGGTGAGAAACACGAGAAGACACGCGAGTCATCGGAATGCCTGCGACACCTCACGCAGCAGGCTGTGGTGCTCCAAAAGAGGTTGACGGAGGCCTACGCCCGAGGACACCCGCACCCGGCACCGCTTCATATCCAGCCCCCGGCCATGGCTTCCGTAATCGACATGCTTAACCTCATCAATGGCATCCTCTTTGTTCAAATCAGGTAGATTTAATAACATACTGTATTTACGAACATAAATATTGTTCATTGCTTATGAAAAAATTACGTTTATATGTAATTTTCTTTTTATTCAAAAAATAAAATATGTTCCTTATTTTTACTAATAGCACACGTCGGGTATTAATAGATATTTCGATGGATCCTGCGTATAATAGATCAATGAAGTTTATCTTTTTGTGATTATAGCATGTGGTTCAATTTTTTCTTCTAATACCGACTTGAAATGTTAAAAATATGTTGAAGTACATTTATCATAAAAACTGCGCACACTCATTCTCGCACACGCACGCATGCACACACACACACCCAAACATACATACACGCACTCACATTTGAATCTTTAGATTATCTGTATTTATATATTGTAAATGTCACTGTGTTGTTGTCCTTTCGTACAATATATTTGTAAAGAAAGAAGGTGACTGATATTCGTAAGAACAAAGGAATGTACTTATCTATTTATTAGGAACGTTTAGAACACATAATAAAATTTTTCGATAAATTAAGACAATCATACTTATTTTGTACTTATATGCAAATTAATTATAAACGTTCACAACACTTGTGAAGTATTTTGAGGATACCATTACGGGGATATTGGCAGATAATAAGCTCTGGGCGTAAGGGCTAGAACAGTCCTTTATTATTAACTATTTTGTGTACATAGATCTATTATCTCGTCTCTTACAAATTGGTCTTTTAACATTTTGTAAAACCTGTGTTTATCATTAAAGGTTATAAGTTTAATATACAGCCCTCAGGACATAGAACAGTTCAAAGCTGAGATAGAGAAGAGGCAACTGAAAGACTTACCCATACCGGGATTGGGGGAAGCGAGCGGCAAAGAGAAGGGGGAGAGTGAGAATGGAGAAGAGGCCGGCGCAGCCAAGGAGCTTCTCAACGGCGCGGAAAGTTGAAACCGCCGGGTCCTACGATTATCGATCGATCATATTGTTCCTTATTATCGAGGTATGCCGTAGTGATTAGTGCTAAGGTTTGATGTAGATTTTTTTCGTTAGTCAAATTTTTCAGAATATTATTTCGATCAAATATGTATTGTTAATTGTCGGGGGTCGTATTTGCCTGTATCGTGACGAAGCATCGCTTTAATCTACTATTACTTCAGGCCAAGAGCAAGAATTGTACTAAAAAGTACTAAATTAGCGCATTGAGATAAATTGACGAAATGAGACATCGCTAATTTGCTCAAAAAAATATCCTGGAAAGTTTCCAGAGAGCAACATTTAGTAACATTTTTTTTTTGCAGAATGTTGGTTAATTATTTCTTGCCTTTCTATAGTTGAAAATTGTGGCATATTAAATGGAGTGTTTGGTCTCGGTTTCATTTCGTATTGATCAAACTGGACCTGGTTTCTTTGTAGTGAATTATTCCTGTGTTTGGAATTTTCCTTTCCCGGACTAAGTGGGCGATATAAGGTCATATTAGAAAATCTCTCATAAGTAACGTTAAAAATTATACACAAAATTTTATATCAATAAATTTTCCTTTTTTTTGCTAAATATATCACATTGCAACCTCTTTAAATTTTTTTATTGAGGTGATAACGTCTTATACATTGATTTCCGGCTGCACCAAATGACTCAGTGTCACATTCAGCTTGCGAAAGAGCGGAACAAGCGATAGAGAGGTGCGATCGGTCTTAATCGTTTAGCTTATGACGCATCTATCTTGCATAGCTATCTATTAATGTAAATTAAACATAATTCATCAATCATTATTGTCTGTAAAGTGACTTTACAGACATCCCATTACTTTGTCTAAATCGAAAATGACCTAACATTACTCCAGTTACGTAATATAGGTACATAGCTGATAACAGTGAACGAGCCGTTAATGAGCCTATGAAATACTAATAAAAAAAAAATAGTGAAAAATAAATCAGCAGCTTCTTTATGTCTCACTGCTAGGTACATGCCTCTTCATATATAGCAGAGTGGGGTTTTAGAGCGTAGAACCACCGCGCTGTTCCAGGTCTTGGGCTGTGTAGGTTTCCTCACATGTTTACTCAATCGAAAATTACACATAATTAATTAGGCACATAAGTTTTACAAAGATAATTTCGTACCACAAGGCCATCACAGCTCTGATTATTAATTTAACTCCCGGATCATTTAATTTGTGAATCCTAACAGAATTGGCAGCTGACCGTTGCCATAGAGTAATGGCGTTGCTAATTGAAGTGCCACAGTGTAAAGCGTTGCTTCGTGACGTCACACGGCGGGTGTGGCCGTAGCATAAGAGTTATTTTATGGATCGCGATGTGCAATAGTTTCGTGCGTGTGCGACACACAGAGTAGTGCAATTACGTAGTGATAGTAGCAATAAGTTTTGGTTGTGAGCTCGACACGAACGCGTCGCTGACAAATGGTACTGGTGCTACTGCCATCTTGTCCTCACCTTCTATGGTTTATGTAATGGTTTCATGAAATATTAAGTTTTCTTAGATTTTTCGCGATTATCACTTGTGATAAAACAAAGTTTAACGGATTTGTATTGCATATATTGCATGAGAAATAAAGAAAAAATAGCTATAAGTTTCGATGATTTTTATTTGTTAACCGAACATGACAGTTACCCGTCAAAATTATTAAGGAACAGGTAGGACACATTGATATTAGACACGGTATATTCAGTTTCATGATAATGAAATATTAATATGATACATTAAAAAGACAATAATGGCTACGATAAAGTGAGTTTCCATTGCATGTTGCATACTTAAGGTGTAAAAAGATACAATGAAATAAAATTAAATAAAAGTACAATAACTGATCTTATTATTAAATTGATATATCATCCAGACAAAATTAGGTAAACAAACATACACACACATATATATACATATATATATATAACATGATTTATAGTCATTAATGTTATATTAAATAATTAATTTAAATATAGTAGTGAAGCTTTATGTCTCTCGCTCCCTTAGTGGACTGGAACTGACTTTACTCAAAAGAGCGTTACATAGCCGAGCGTGACGTCTAGTCTCGTTAAATAGCACCTTATTTTTTTTTTTAATGCAAACGTCATATACACGTTACGAATCCGTTAAAGCTTGTTTCATCGTCATGAATTATTGTTGTTGCTGAGTATTATTTTCATTTTAATATTGCGGGGGTTTATATTATTGAATTATCGATTTTATAAAATTTGACTGTATTGGGATTGAAATGTAACAAGGGAACGCGACCTGTTAATTTGTGTTTGAGAGGGGATTATTTTTCGTTTATTTTATCGGGACGCGATGTGCGGGGACGCTCGATTTTAGATCTTCTGAGAAACTGCCTTAAAATATTTTTCTCTCTTATTCCTTTCTTTAGTATTGTTAGTGCCATATACGTAGTGAAATTAAGTTGTTTTTGTGTAACTTCTGTTAGTCTGTGATATGTGGGGGTTTATCTTCGAGCAACTTGCCTTGTCGTCTGCGCTATTGGAGTGTGCTAAGCTTTACCTGAAATATTTTAAAATAATCACAAATAAAATAGTCACACCTTTAAATGTAACAAATTAGATTATACCTGTTCATTGACTTAATGTAAAGAAATATGCTTTATAGAGTTTGAAATATTACGATAAAGTGTAATAGGCTGTTTTTCTTGTTTGGGTATCGCGGCAATATTCTAAATTGGGGTGGATTGGAAAGTAGATTACTTTACGATGTAAAAAGAATTATTTTTTCAGTAGGACTTTTAATGTTATTGTAACGTTGTTGGCTAAAATAAAAACTCTTGGGAATCAAGGACTTTTATATTTGCCAGTCCTTCAAGACTCCAAAACATCGTGATTAAGGGCCATTCAGTATTTAAGTAATGACGTTTTGGCGATTTTTTGATTAGTACTTCCAAGTATAGATACCTGAGATTTTTAAAGCTTCTCCCACTTTTTATGTGTTTAATTAAAAATCTGCCTTATGTACTCTTCTTATAAAATTGAAAGTTGATTTTAAAAAATATTTAAAAAAGTATATATATATATATATATATATATATATTAATACTCCTACCCGTTAAGAGGGATCCTTACGTAATTATTGAATGGTTTTTCTCATTGAATGATTCTTCTCACATATTATGGAGACGTGCATTCACATCAATTAAAAGGCCGGCGGAAAATTTGAATTTGAAAAAAATATTCGTCCGTATTAAAGATTGTATAAATATGCAATATGTTCTGTCGGTAACAAATAATCATGTAAACAATATCGAGTTGTGTACACGTGTGGTTAATTATATTTACTGAGGTATACTATAAAATATACCCGTTAATTCTAAGGTGTTAAACGGTTTAATGGTTATCGATTGGAAACATTGCTTGAGACGAAGGTTTTGTTTCGTATGAATTAAAGTTTGTTCAAGATTTAGATTATTCAATACATTAACAAGACGCCATGTTCATTTTGCAATAAATTAACTCATTGTAATGAATTTTAAAATAAATAAAAAGATCTTTAGCAATTTCTTACAATAAGTTAGATTCTAACGCAAGTTTATTGAGAACTTGCTTCAAATATATATAGATAACATAAATACATATACAGAGTTGCCTGAATAATTATTAGCTTCTGAATTCCTAATTTAGGGGTTCATTTACAGTAAGTAAATCTGTTGGATATCAAAGTTAATCTTTAAATTTAGTTACAGAAAATATGAAGCGTGCATAAAAAAATACTCCATTGTAATTTTTTTATCCTTTACTTTTTGATATACAGGTTTAATAAATATAAACCGTTTAAGTCTGTTAATGAATTGATGGTCTAATAGTGTTGCAGGTAGTCGGTAGAATAAAAAATGTCATAGGTGTTTAGCTATCCGTAAAGCCAATGTTGAATTGTATCGTTGTTTGCTAATTTTAGTGCGTGCGTAATAGAAAACGGTTATCACTAAATGGTCTATTTAAGCCCAGTTAGACTTACTATTGACTAGTTTTAGCACGACTGGGCTAAATCAATCATTATGAGTTGAGGGAGTTTTCAAAGTCTGACTACCCAGCGAACATATAACCTTATAATATATAACGTTTCATACAACATCATATTTTACGTAGATATGACGTAATGGTGACATTATTTACGTTGATAAGTGTCAAATAATTACCTATATATCATTTCGTAGACTTGTTCATCTAGTACCACATCTAGATTTAGAACTAGTCGGGCTATATCGCAACACGATATCCGTTTTCTGTAATCAATTACAAAAGTTGACAATCAAATAATTGGACATCAATATTCCTAATGTTAATTAAATTGTAAGGGAATTGTTCGTGGGAATGAAGTACGTGCCTAAACATACAATAATGTTGTTGTTGTTACATTTCTCTAACAATATGACGATCATGTAAATACGGCGCTGTTCGTAGTATACTAATATAATTCGTTTTTAAATAAGTCTTGTTTCATTTTACCATGTCCCAGTTGATCCAAACATAAGTTGTAACAGTTGTGTTTTAATAATAATTAGCGCGAGTCACAAATGATACGAGGATATATTGGTACGGGCCATGAATATGTGGATGTTGTTGCGGGCCAAAAATATGTGGACATTCGTGCAGGCCACAGCTGTTATACTGATCATTAAGTGCAGGCCTTAAATGTTGAGATTATTGGTGCGGGTCACAACTATTATGAGAATATTGGTACAGGAGTCAAATATTGTGATTATTGATGCGGGCCTCGAATATATAGATGTTGTTGCGGGTCACAAATATAATGAGGTTACTGATGCGGGCCGCAAATGTTGAGCTCTGACCTACGCCATCGTATTTTTTAAATCATTTGCTATTAAAACACGTGTAAAAGCAAAGTCATACTCGTCTCTATACAATTATTTATTTTTTCTTTATCAGATTTTCCTTAGTAAGTCTTACAGCCATTCAATCTTCCGTAGGAAGTCGTAATTCAAACATAAATCACTTTCTTCTAATTTTTAATACAGAGCGTAATTCCAGCCTTGCTTGCCAGTTGCCAGTACCAACGCGCCGACCACTGAACTAAGCATAAATACTCTTTGGCGCTCTGCATACCGTCTGCCCACTTGTCCGTCAATATAATATAATAACTATCACACTCCGCTGCCAAAGCTGGATCCAAGGGCGCGTAACACATGCTTAAAAATAATTTATTTATTTATTCTTTATTGCACACAAGGTCTTGAAAAATTCGGATTTTATACTCACTGTACGTAGACTTTTATATGTAGGGGACGTTCGATATACAAAATAAAAATTAGGGTAATACGTTGCCTTTATGTTTTGGGATACATTTATTTCATATATTAAACAATTTTTTTTATTTTCTTGCTCGTGGGCGTGGTCTGGGTCGCGCGCGTGGTCGTGGGCGTGGTCTGCGTCTTCTTGCACGTGCAGAGCGCCCACGCTCCAACTGCGCGGCCACAAGTTCCGCCAGTACCCCTCTCTCCGTTAACATTGATAGAAACGTGCATATGAATTCATCGTAGTTATGTGTCCGACGGCAATCGTCCACCTATAAAGAGATGAGTCTTAATTGAAAAATTATATTTTTTTATATCTTATTTGTATTATCCATTGTCCAAAAAAGTAAACAATAACAGAATTGAGAAGTTTACAGGACCACTGTTTTTACTTTAATAGTAAAATTACGACAGATGGTATACAATACACAGAGAGAGACGATTATCACTATTGTCTAGTCTCCCATGCAGGGTTTTAGTAACAAATACTGTAACCAGAAATAATATCTTAATGGTTTATATTCTTTTTTGATATGGTGGTAGCTAGGCTAGCTTTGGCAAGGACTGGGAGACCCCAGTCCTTGCCAAACCTAAAACTTGAACCAGGGAACACTTAGCCAAGGTGTAAATTACCTTATACATATCCCTCTTGTCGTTTTCATCGTTCAGAGCCTGCTGACATGATTGGACTTCGTTGACTATACTGTTCATTAACGAATTGAGTTCCGAGTGAGTGAACAACAACTTTCGTATCCGATAAGGCTGTTCGGGTACCACCTCACAACACAGCACCACTGGCAAATTATTACTTTTCACTAACGCTGTTGTTGACGTCGGGTAGATCTAAAAAAAAAATTCATATATTTAACCCTTGCGCTGCTGTGCCATTTTTTTCAATTATTTTTAAAGTATTTTTACACGAACCGTTATATAATGTGACAAGTGTGATATTATATACCAACTAAGATGTTCGTTCTCCGTAATTGGTTGGCGTAATATTATGTCTTCAACTTTATATAGTCCTCAAACACTGTTGTCGTAGTTAGATAAATAAAAAAATTAAAAGTGCGCGCGTATAAAGTACACATGTCAGACGTGAAACTTCTTTGGCAAAGTAATTTTTAAGTCTTGTTTATATTTATACAAATCTAAAACTTTAGATTTCCGAGACTTAGACAGTGGGAAAAAAGGAAGAATGTAAGGAATTTAATTCTTAAGTTAATTAAGTGTCGAAAATTAATACAAATAATTTGTTGAAATCTCAAGACGAATAGTAAATGAAGATGCCACGTGAATATTAGATACGTTTTGTCAATATTAGACATTATTAATTAAATTTTGTCTTTGAATTAAAAATTTAGAAAAGATAATTTGTGAAATATTTTTATTTTATATTTTATTAAAAATAGATTAGTGATTTTTTCATTGAGTGCCAAATTAAAATGCCATATTAGCTTAAAAAACGCTGCACATATTCGTAACGCTAATCACGCGATTCATCTGTAAAAATTTTACCCTCATGCGCCTAAAGTTTCACTTTAAAAGTTTTAAATTTGAAAAAATCATTTGTGCAATTCACTGTGGTAGAAGTTAAACTTAAAAAAAAATTGGCTTCACGTTAATGAGACAAATGTTAAATTTCGGCATGAGGATAATTAAAGGTTTTAGTAATTATTTAATTTGCAAAGCACAAAAGAATCAGACAAAAGAAACACTGTACAATGATTTTTATTTGATTTTAAATTTTATGAAATTATGTGTTTATTTTACTGTCGTTTTTTCGTTTCAACAACTTTCAAAATACAATGATACTAAAGAACTCCACTACACTCCAAAAATATACATAGGAAAAGTTTAATTCAAAATGTGCTTTACATATATTTATTATTAAGATATACAATACAAATGATGGCCTTTATATGTCATATGTAGATGGTATTTAAATGCTCATCTGAACTGCATACTCACATCAGAAAGTATTTGGTTTTCTCCATTTATACAAACAAATTTCACAACAGCAGTGGATTCTACTGGATCAGCTGAAATCAGGAATGATTTGTGCAAAAAAACTAGACAAAGCTTAAATATTATGTAAATGTATTTAAATGCAGTAATTAAGTTAATTTTAAATGTAGTCTTATTTTATTTCTCTTAAAAAATATCTCACAATAATGCCACTGTGCTATGTACAAGTTAAGCACAAGTAATATGTTTGTTGTGTTAAATAATTTTAAACATAGACAGATATGACTTAGATAGTGTATATGTATATAGACATGTGTGTTATTTATTTATCTTTATTAAAAGGCACTTGTCCCAGTTTACAGTTTAGTAACATAAAAACAAATCAAATACAGAAAACATACAGAAAAAACAAAACTTATATTAAAATTAATAATAATTTGTTGTTATATGTTATGGTGGTAATAGCATTTAAACATTTTTTACAAAATATGTGTACAAACAAATGTAACTGTAACTTAAAACCATCCATGTGGATGTATGTGTAGATGATTTCTGATCACTACACTCTCATTTATTCATTACAAGTAATTCAAAACCATTCAAGATTGACTTTGATGGAATAACCTCAAATAAATGATTATCAGCTAGCATTAATGAACAAAAAAATCATTTTGTGATAGTATAAAATTACGATGCAAGAGCAATAGCTGAAATTAGCCATGGACGGTGCCATATTGACCTTGGCTGCCCGGCCGAGTGTTTTTCACTTTACCACTATTCCGGCCCACATCAATTGAGGGGATTTAAATAAGTTTGATATTAAAATGTCCTTTCTTAGCACAACAGCAAATGTTAGTTACCCACTAGTTTTGAGTTAATAAATAAAAATAGTATATTTCATGACCTACATGGTGTAAACATATAAACGTTTACAGCCTTCTTTTAAGGGTGGATGTCACCACTTTGGCAGAAGATCCAATCTTCCTAAACATACAAATAAAGAAATCAACAATCAAATTTGTACGTGTTGGTGTGTGCAAGTGTATATGAGTCTGTGTGTAGGTGTATGTATGCGCATGCGTATGAATGTGTGAGTGTGACGGTATGTATGTATGAGGGTATATCAGTCAGTTTAAGATAATCTGTCATATATACCTAAGGTGAGACTATCATCATACTGTGCTCTTTCCACTGAACCAATCTCAATAGTAATTCCTTGTGTAAAATCTATATCCAATGAAGATACTTCTGAAGCATCGAGGGCATTGAGGATTGCATCTTCCGATATCTGAATGCAGTTGTCATTAGGTGCATCATTGTGGTTAGTTTGAGATAGTGAATCTTCTGAAAAATAATCCTTTTTAACAAATGATATATATCTACACAATATTACTTCATGTGTGAATTTAAATGATCTTCACTTACACAGTTGGGCTGATTTTTTATTTTCAGGTGGATTTGATTTTGATTGAATTGTATTCCTATGCTCCATATTTCCATAAAAGCGGTAAAATGGATAATTTGAAGCTATAAATATTGAAAGAGACTAATGAAAGTGCAACTTAATTTGATTTTACTTGTATTTAATTTTTGCTACATATAATATTAAATATTGTTTTTATAATATTGTTTAAAAATTATAATTCTAGTTGACAAATACAGAGGTTATCATCTTAAGTTTTTAACCAAAATCCTATAGAACCAGTTTAGTAGTAATAGATACAACTTACCACCAAACTCTCTGTTCTTATTAATAAGATGTCGTAAATGTTTGCTTAATTTCGATATAGCCTCCTTCACTCTTTTTTGATTTACTTCTAAAGTATTTAACCTCTGGGTGAGTGCTATTCTTCTGTCAGGTACAACTGCCATTAAGTTGAATCTAGAAACATTGAGATATGACCAAACCTCCCAGTAGGCTTTTCAATTCTCATTTCATACTTATTGCAATTTAAGTATTGAATTGATATTAAACAAGAAATGAAACCCAAAAGTTAATAGCCAATCTATGGCTAGTTCTGAGAAGAACCTTCAAAAAACACCACAGATTCGGTGCCCAAATTTAGTGGCCTCCATTAGCATTCCAAATATGGGTTCAATCTCTAATTAAACCTTTTAAGTCATCCACTCAAGTTCAAATACAAATATTGTAATGGATAACAATACAGTTATTTCAATTATTAATTCATTAAATAAATTTAAGTTGTGGGAAATTGTATAGCACGGTAAATTAGAAGTATCTCTTAGAAAATAAAAAAGCATCAGCATTAACTTGTTGTTTAATGTTATCATCAATATACATAATAAATTGTATATGAAAATATGACTTGAAAATGATGATAGAAAAGTGTTGTAAAAGGCTAGTTCAATAACGATTTCATTTTTAATACATTAAACAGCTTGGTGATACCTTATATCATGTACCTGTTCCCCCGCATCTCTCCCTAATTTTTCAGCCATCATTCTTCTAAATTTATCTGTCCAATCTTCTTCAGAAGCCCATGGTCCATGGTCAGTAGGATAGGGTTTTAAACCATCAAGTTCAAATAGGGAGCCATTTATTGGCACAAAACTCACAAAGTGGTATGCTTCACCTGAAAATACAGATAATTTTATTTAGTGTCAGATTTGATCAACTAGTGCATCATTCAAATTGTGAATTAAAAAAAAAACTTAAAAAACACTAATTGCAAAATTCTCGATGATAGATAAAGAAGGAGCTGTCTAGCTCTAAATCTGTATTTCAATAAATTTGCATAATTTGTCACTCAGCATACCACCATTTAAAACAAGCTCAGTTTTTCTTCACCTAAAAGAGTCTCTTCAATATTGGATGTAAAGTTTTGATACTCTTACTCATTCATCACCAGATGAGAGAGCTGTCCTATAAATTTAGTAGCAATTTTTATACTTATTGTCTATTATAAAGTTTTGTTTTTTTGGCAAACAATAAAAAGTGAGTGTAAGTACACTTTTAATTACATATTAAGTTTTGCTGAAGATTTGACAAATATAGTAGATAGTGATATAAAATGTTTTTTTTTATAAAATACAGACATTATTTTATTTAATACCTGTAAAACGCCCAGTAGATACTCCAGCATTTTTATCTGTCTTCTTACGAGCTTGTGGTATAGCATGTGAATTGTGAGCACAGGCCAGTTCTGGTGTGTTCCCTATTGCCCAGCCTTTATTTTCAGGATTCATACCAAGAGTGTGGTGCTAAAATAAAAAGCTTTATTTAATGTTAAGTGATAATATGCTTCAATCACAACACAATTTTTATATTTTCTCTTAGCTGTTCCCTACAATGTTTTCTGAAATCTGCCCTTAATTACCAATGATAATGCAAATAAACTCATTTTTTTATTTCTTTATCAATTGGGCAAGTAGTTTTGAGGATTAGTAGTTGTGAGTGACTGATAGTCATCATTTATAGTAGGTATAGTATATTATTATCTACTGATACTTATAACAGAGAAATATGTAATAACCAAAAACATATTAAATATACCATACTCTATATTATTTATTAAGGTTTAATGACCTTTGAGTATCTTTTACATAAAAGATACATTCATATATACAAGTAATGTGATGAATGCAAAGTGGTGTTATAATATCTCCTCAAAAAACATTTCATGTAAACTTTATAAACGTACCTTTAACCTACTTAACGTTTCTCCTAAATGGAGGTTTGGACAGTTCAACAAAATTGAAAGTAGAGCATGTGTCGCGCAACTATTAGGGACCATTTGTTGAGCAAAGAAGATATTGTTAATGGTTTCTTCGTCGCGTACGAAGCTTTCTATCTGCTCTACAAATTTACGACGCGAGCGTCTTTCTTCTATCCATCTAAATAAGAAAATAAAGCCGTAAACTGGACTTTCCAATGGCTTGTGCAAGTCGTAAATTTCTTCAACTTGAACACCTTTCACACCAAAATCTTCAAGCAATAATGTAAACAATCCGGGGTCGCTCTCCAATTCCAACCATCCCTCTGTTAGACTATTTAATTCGACAGGCATTTTTTTCATAGGTTATATCGCCGAATCGATTATATTGTAAAAAAAATCAACAATAACACATAATGCTGTATTACATAAAGGAAAGTCTAATAATCAATGTTTATTAAGAAATGATTTGTTTGGGTAAAAACGTAATAGCAATATGAGACAATAGGAATTAACCAGTGTATAGGTATTATATTATCTATGAGAGGAATCAGAACAAAACAAACTATCATAGAGTAATAAATATTTTTGATTTTTGTCACTGTCATTTTTTAAATATATCTGTAATGGGGAAGGCAACGATTTTAAATCATACAGTTCATATCACGATCAACTGTCGATATCACTCACACTGTTAGCAAAGATTATCTTGTAGAAGATAACCGAGGTTCTATTATTCCAATAGATATAGTCTGTCTGTCTGTAAGACCACATTATATAGCAACTATTTTTTACATGAGGAGCTATTCAAATATATTTTAAAATAAAATGAATTTCATTTTCATACATTCTGTCAAAATAACAAAAAATATCCGTCATGAGACGCTTCACGGATCTGAAAGAACGAAATTTTTTAAGTCCTTTTTGTGGGGTAAATTGTAAAGATACCCTGTCTCTTGCGGGAATGGCTAGGTTATGAGATTATACTCACTAAAACCCCCTCGGTGGTTCGCCTTTGCACGTATTAGGAGGCATTAGGCTCCCCGTAGGAATACATTATAAGTAGGTGCGGCGAGAGATGGTGAATTGCCGAACCCAGTGGGAAGAGAAGTTCGCTTCACTTTCCACTGGGTGAAGACGCTTCGCCACGGCATGCGTCGTGCGCTTTAAGACATTTTTCATTAAATATTTCCACTTATTTTTGTTCATTTTACAAAGATATTGTTTTATAAAATATTAACAAATATATGACAATATATTTGATAATACACATTAATCTATTATTAAATTTATTTTTAGGTAAGACATACGTACTTCAGTCATCGAAGTCTCAAGAATCTTTTTACATTTACGAAGGTAATATTTATTTTTCCAACTTTGCCAAATAGCCCTGTTGTTATTCATTCAAATATTTATTATACATATTACAAAAATCAGATCTCCCTAGTCATGTTATCTTATTTAAGTTATGCGAATGTTTATAAATTCCTCTTTATGTTATGTTTAATGAATTAAAATGAAATTAGCAATACTCTATTACAGAATACTTACAGAAATAAACCAGCAAAGGAGCATACAGATCTCCTGGAGTTTAGTGAAACTCGTCGCCTATAGATTTTCTACAAAGTGCGCTTTCACTCATAATATAAAATACTAAGCGTCATTTTTTCCAACTTGATTAGTTTTGAAAATTATGTAACTATGTATACTGTTTTCTTTAATATATTTGAAAGATTTTTCGCTTAACTCTTTTACCTTGCTGTGAAACCTTGCATCAGCATCGGCATCGGTGCTGTAATCGACAGATAAGCCTGTTAAAATAATCCTATTATTTAAAGTTATTTTAAACACGTATGTGGTGTGATACGAAAGAAGGTCACTGTTATAACAATATCAAAGGTTTTTCTTGTTTTTTATATGCAAAGCACGTAAAAAAATATAGTATCCTCGTTTATTACACAATCTTTATGAATTAACATTTAAGATTATTAAATATGTTTTTAGATACATTTATCATAATACGAAAATTAGTTTGTGACGATGGAAGGGTCCATTATTATTTTGGATATATGGCTTTTTCCTGTGCCACACTGGCACAATTTACTTCGCCAGTGTCACGTAGAAGTAGAAGACGCACGTATAAGGATTTTTGATAAACGAATCTTTTGTTTATACATATTTTTAATTAACGCGAAAAAAAGGGGGTACTTGTACTTTCTACATGCTAATCCTTTAAATTACTTTAAACAACCCAAAACCAACAAACATACATATTATACACTAACACACCTACATTACACACACACACAAAACGAGATATTAGATGGAAGGGTCATCATGTTCAAAATCTAACCCATACGTCATTTCATATGCGAAGATTCTTCAAAATATAACGAGAGTTTTTATAGCTTATAAGAAAGTATTTAGTTGTTTGGGTAAATCGTTGTT
Source organism: Elymnias hypermnestra (assembly GCA_015832385.1). Lineage (NCBI taxonomy): Eukaryota > Metazoa > Arthropoda > Insecta > Lepidoptera > Nymphalidae > Elymnias > Elymnias hypermnestra. Next base: position 2,534,872 of record JACTOM010000025.1, read on the forward strand.
ATCCCATTCGAAATAGTCCTTATAACATACATATTTACACTAATGCTGTTTTAATACTCAAAACAATTCTTGGATCGCTCTATAGCATATTGATTTTAAAATTTTGCATTAATATTTATATTTTGCATTTATATGCATTATATGCATACATGTTTATACATGTAATGGTAAAATACAAAAAAGCGATCAGGGATTACAAGTGTATTTATATTGTATTTTTGGTAAATAAATAAATTATTATTATTATTATTTGCTTTGTACTTAATTTAATTCAATTATGGTTGAAAGTGACAAATGATTTCATAAAATATGTTGTTCATAAATGTAAGGCAGAGATAAGATATTTTTGTATTTATTTCTATAATAATAGTAATACATCTTTATTCAAGGCAACATTTGGCCCAAATTGTTAATATATTATGTCTAAGAGTTAATATATTATAAGAGTATCGATCTTGAATGGACTGCGAAAAGGAGACTCGAATTACTTATTAGAGCGGATAGATGCACCACCAAACCATACAAACCATTTCAAAATATTTGAACATAATTTTCACTCATTTAAAGAAAGCGAATCCTCTAAATACCCCCTTACTTTTGGTAGTAACAGCTGTATTTTGTGAAGTCAGCCAAAGCGACCCCTTTTTTAAATACAGGATTAGATTCAGAGTTACCAGGATAATTCCTCTCGCGGGATTGTATTTCGCAGGGGTAACAATGAGTTAAACGTTTGTCCGAGTTAAACTTAACTGACGACTTTTAAATCACTCCTAAGTTATTTTATTTATAGTTATTATATATTTATTAAGTTACACCTAGCTTATAACTGTAGATTAAACTAAAAATATCTCAAATTTGCATGTGCAATTGTTTTTATGTTTAATAAAATCTATATTTGTATTGATGCGTGTTGTTAATTCGTTTGGAGGAGGAGGAAAATCAATGACCATAGTTAGATCATAATGTTAAGGGACCTAGGAATAGGTGAAGAGCCACTGATTTAGATCATCTGGAAATTGACATGCAAATCTTGATTTGTTCAAGTACTACGAAAAGGTAGCGAAAACATTTCTCTTACTTTAAAGTAAAACGAAACATAAATATATTATGATTACGTAAAGCACCGTCAAATAATATGATAATATCATATTTTCAAGTCAAGCAAGTACAAATTGCAAGATAAAATTACACTGTGACGGCAGGTAATATGAAATGTAAATGAACACGTGTACATATTTGTTTAATTATTAAAACAATAAAAGGTATGCCAGGTAGATAATAAAATTACAAGGTTACTTTCGCAACAACATTTATTTTGTATGTACACTTAAATTTTGTATCTTTGTAAAATGTACAAATAATAAATGCACAACTTCAGCATTGTAAATCTTAACACAAACTGGCAACTTAATGTTTTGATGGCGTTATATCAAAGTTACAATAAAATTATTATTAGTTATTGGTCCCAATTTATTGCAAGCTCAGATCAGTTTTACGTTATTTTTAGCAATGATTGCACAAGCTTTAATTTACAGGTTACGTGAAAAAGTACAAAAATGAACTGTTTTCAAACATCCATCAGTTGAGCTGATGGATTTCATTTCAGGTGTTATTGGTATATAATACCCTAATTAATTCTATTGTATCTATACAGACCTCGGTTATATATAAAGTATGAAAATGACAAGGTTAGATTTTCTGTTTTTTTTTTATTTTGAGATTTTACTTTTATAACGATAAATACGATTATAGCAATGACAACTATTTAAATATCAGGTATAAACTTCTGTTTCATTATTTTATGGAATATTTTGTATATTGATTGGTAGTGTTTGTTTTTCAATTTAATATGAGATTCACTTTTAATCAACTGCAGTTACATGTCTGCGTGTGAATCAGCCAATTTCGAATGATTAGTAATTGTACAGAATTATATACAAGAGTAATTAGTGATATGTATAAATTAACAAGATGTTCATTTTTTATAATGCGTGTATAGATAATAAATTACCTATGAAGAAATATTACAATTCATATAGCTAGTCTGTGGTTTTCTTTATTCAAAGGTTTTTTACATTTATAAATTCATTTAATTAGGAATTTTATTAGAGATAAATTAAAATTTAATAACAAGCTGTAATTATAACATGTAGAAATATTTAGCAAAAGTCTATGAATTTTTTTTATATAAAAACACATTTTTTAACATAATGTAAAACTTTGATTCAGACATGACATATACATATAGAAACTTTTTAAAGTTGTGCAAAAGAAAACTTGTACAAATACAAATTATTATGACCGTTGATTAAGAAAAAGTTTATTTATTATAGTCGTTAATTTAAGACTAGAATAGAAACAAACTGATTGATATTTAAACACTAATAGGTATATTTAAGGAATATAGACAACAGGAATTCCTTGGATTGGTTGACAAAATGCAATCGTACGTCTTAAGATACGAAATAATACAATTATTAGATAAGTCTACTCCCGCCATCTCTTAAATTATCAAAAATTAATGAAGTTATCACAAGTATACGGTATCCATTACATATTAGTGCCAATAAAAAACCTTTCACATTTATTCTAAGCATAAGAATATTACTCGTCATTGGAATAAGTTAGTTAATTATTTACGCGTCATGTCAATAGACAAAACACATATTATACCAGTTGTTTGATAAAAATATAACTGCCCGTTTCTTTTGATTACTATTATCTTGAATTCGATCATATTGAATTGCAATTAAGAGCTTAAAATTGAGCAAGTTAATCTGAACATCAAGTTTCCAAGGTCACACTAAGTAATACTGTACCAATATAATGTAGGTATTTATTATATTACAAAACTAATTTTTTAATGGCACAGTGTATTTATTGATTCTAAGTGCTACAACTTCGTTATAACCTTCAACTTATTTGAAGCTATTGTTGAAATATGTGATAATACGCTTATTCATAATAACAATAGGATTCCAATTGGAAGATTTTTTTTACTTATAAAATACATTGCTCACTAATCAACGAACTAATTTATAAAAAGTTTATTTTTTATTTTTTAATAAATATATACATCAGGTAGTAGATTAAGTAACTAAAGTATTTAACTTTTTAATATCACATAAGTACGCAACGTTCCTACGTTCGACATTCTATAAAGAATAAATTAAAATAAAATCGTTCCATGCGTGGATATGTATATAATTAAATAATACCGCAACATTTCAACAATATGTCCGTGGTTTGGCCACGAGTGATCAACCGCTCATGGTGTACGTCTAACACATATTTATAAGTCACATCACATGAAACAGCAGTCGATTTAAAGTAACACAGGTATCCTGTAGGGCTTTCATCTGATCGCCTGCGGTGGTCTGTATGGTGGTGGAGGGGTCTTGGGGACCTGTGCTTGCGCGTGTGGCATGTGGACGGGAGCGACTGTGGCCTGCGTGCTGGGGACATCATCGAGTTGGCCGGGAATGATGGTCACCTCGGTGTTAGGGGCGTGTGAGGCTTCTACAGCGCTACGGGCACTGCTTGTCGCCGGTAGCAACCGCGCTGGGTTCAGCTTAATAGCGTCGTCATAAGTGGGTGGCGCTCCCGCCACAGTGTCGTAGTCTGGAGGCTTCTGCTGCATCGTTTCTTCGTCTGGCATCGATATAACGTGGATAGGATCGTCAATCTGGAACGAGAACGAATATTTTCAGAACCAAATCTAAATCTAAAATCGGGTGTATCTACTAACTAGTTTATACACCTTTTTGAAGTGAAACTAAAGTTCTTTAGGCCCATGAGGGTAAAATTTTTACGGATGAAACGCGTGATTAGCGTTTGTTATGCTAATTCGTTAGGTAGCTGTAACATTTACAAATATTATGCGGTATTTTCATTTTGCCACACGTCATTTAGTAATTTAATATACTATTTTACATAAAATATAAATTTCCCGTTTTGAAATTAATAAACAAAATTTAATAAATAATTCCTATTATTGACAAAAAACATGTAGCATTTTTATTTACAAATCGTCATTTGAGATTTCAATAAATAATTTGTATTAATTTTCGACACTTTTAATATTTTAAAGACAGTTAAATTTCTAACATGTGTTCTTTTGTCCCTCCCTTTGCTGATGATGACTTTTAACTTTTGTTTAGTTTAGGTTTTAAGTGCATTTTTTTTAGTTAGTCATGATGACATTTAAGATGTTTAAAAAATTGTAGTGTTTCTCATTATTACTCAATATAATTTATTATTGTTTTAAAACAGATTGCTTCAAATGTCAACTGTTGTGTTTTTGTTAATACTTTTAAAACTAACATCACAGTAAAAGGTCTTAGCATCTTGTAATAATGCTTTAGATTAAACAGGCTATAATATTCCAAACCTAAAGTTATATATTTGGCTCGATAGTTCAACTAATACTCAAAAAGCACTGTTGATTCTTGTGTATCAGTTGTAATGTAATTTTCAATGTGTATAATAGTTATTTGTTTCCCAAATAAATGAATAGTAAACAAGTTTTCCTGTCCACGTGATGTTTTCTGAAGATATAAAGATTTTAATAAAAATATAATGATAAAAACACCATTTTTATATTTATTTTATAGGAGTAATTTTATTTTGTATTTATACGAGTCATTCAATATCATTATCCTTATTTACTCGTATACATATATAGGTAATGTGACACGGCTCACAATTACAAATACGTAAAGTGAGCAAAAAACCCGTATTTGCATTTTAAACGATGCACAAGATTTTCCTTGTAATTAATGGACATAAAAATACATGAGTTATTCTGAAATTACATCTGCTGTATAATTTTACTGGTGAATCATTATAATTACTATAAATTTACTAGCATTTTAAGCACAAGTATAATTCGGGACCCTTTTAGCAAGGTTACGAGTATGTTATAATATTATAGCTTCAAGGATTATTTTATTATAGAAGAATGTTAGTAATGTGTTCATTAAATATGAAATTAATACAAAATAAAATAGTTTATTTGCATATAACAATCTAATAAAATCCGTTACAACTATTTAACTAAGAGGCCAAGGCATTATTTGTAAAAAAGTAACAGTCGTGCAAGGTGTTAACTGGTAGCACCATTACCTATTTTTACATCCATATACCTACTGACACTAACTTTTACTTTTTTATTAGCTTCGATGCCGGCTTTTTATGATATACTAGTGTATAATGGCAATAACATCTACGCGTGTATTATATTTTCTAAACGATGTGATATGAATAAAATCAACGTATTACACTAACATTTATAACTTATGTTAAATTTAAACTTTATATTTTTTAAGTTTTTAATAACGTCCAATTATTTAAATAAAGTGTAAAATTAATTGAGATAGTTTTCAACTACCTCACTGATTTGATTTTGTATTCGTTACAACATTTATGATGCATTAACGGCTGGACCGATTTTAATTACAAATAATTATTAAAATATCGAAGAAATATACGGACAACACTGCGACATCTTCAAAACTATTCGCTTGATTGCCTTGAAATGCAGCGTACAAATTCTTTTCGCAACGTAGACTTTCAATAAGAAAGGATTTCCTCATATTCTCTCGGGATTGAGAAGTACTCGAGCAACGCCGCGAGGAACAGGTACTTTTAAATAAATGAAATGAAATTTTGATAAACATTTATATTCAAAGGTTCGGTTTCTACATATAGTAACATTTAGAAACCATAAATTAGCTCTTACTAGCTGGTGAGATCGTTATCAAGAACACAGATCAAGAATACATCTTCTATGAACTATTTTGAGAACAGTAAAAACGACAGAAAATTTGAAATACAACTTACTTGGTGGGTGTCTGGCGAAGCGCGGTCATTTTGTGGCTGCCTGGCCGGGGACTGGAGCCAGCAGCACATAGCAGCGCAGATGAGCAGCGCGCCAGCAACGATGCAAGCCACCCCCACGTAGCGCACAGGCTCTGCGTAGTCCTCGGCCAGGCCCAGCCAGTTGATCAGAGCACCTGCGCACAGCAGAACCATGCCATAACGGTATGGCCGCTGTGATTGTCTACCCTCGTCTAAGGACATGCCTGAAACAAGAAATATCAATATATAAATATGCATACAGCAAAAAGAGCGAAATATACAATTTTAATGCAAGAAATTAAAGCAAACTTGTAATGCCATATTTTAGGACTAAGAAGGTTCAGAAATCATTCATTGGGTTGAGCATACGCATTTTTAATGAGATATCGCAATTAGTTTTGAATTTGGCAAATCTCGTCAACCGCCGATTACACGGTCTTGCAAAGGTGGGACTTATCCGGGACACCAGAGAGCTCTAAAAACTCTCGCTCCTCGGAGTGAGCAGGCCTATGCCCAGCAGTGGGACGTTAATGGGCTGCTACATACTTAATTACTTAAAATATTGATGGTCATTTAAGCAATACAAATGTTTGAACTTAATTCCACTTGCACACAACCGCAAACTATTACGCATTGTTTTAAACTTAAATTTTCGTGGTTTATTAACATATTGACTATTTGAACGANATTGAGTGACTACATTACGAAATGTGTTAACGCTACAACTCTAAATAAAGAATAAATATGACAATATATCGCTGCTTTGAAGGAATAGTTACACATTTAATATAAATTTAATATAATATATATTATTTTCAAAGCAGTTTGAAAATCAACCAACGACACAGTGAAATTTTTAAAGGTTTTATTAGAATATGAGCTTTTGATAAGAAAAAACATTTACTAGTCTGGATTCTAATGAGTTTTATGTATTATATTGAATAGTGCATTCATCCAAACCAGCGATGTTTATTCAACTAAACTAACAAACACTATAAACACAAGTGTCATATTTTTTAATTAGTTTATAAATTTTGCATAAATTATACAACGTAAACGTAGCAGATCTAAAAACATTGTATCTATTTTGTTAAAATGTATTTGTATGTTAAAATGTTTTCTTAAAATAGAACAAATACTTTAAGAAACTATTCTTTATGGTACTCTTTTATAACGTCTGAGCGTCATAAGGAAATTTCGTATTTTTTTAAAGAGTAAGGACAGCATATCAAAAAAGGAAAAGCTTTCTTTAAAATTTCATAAATATAATACATATATAATTTCGTCAATTTGCTTTTTTAAATCGTAAAATAACGTTTTAGCGCAATAAAGGCATGTAGTTCTGTCGCAAATACCACAGGTCACGGTTGTTGTACAACACGCTACTAAGAATGCTAAGTGTTAATTAAATCCTCAGAACATCATATCGAAAAAAAGGTCTTTCTCTCAAAAGTAATCTTCTAAAATCGGAAGAAATATTTCAATATTAAAGTCACGACAGTAAAATTAATTAGTATAAATTAATAGCATATTTGTGTACAACTTTATATCGAGAATATCATAATCCGTGTTAATATGTCCGTGTAGTGTTAGCTTATTTTTAAATTCACATGTTTTTATTTTGTTAAATCTTATTTCTATCGTTTAAAATTCTCCTTATCAAAACTAATATTGTAAAAAGGAAACATTTGTGTATTTGTATATAAGTATGTATGTTTGTAACATTTCACTATTAGAAAGCTGCATTTCACTGAGCGACATAGGCTGTATTATTTTCTTTATAAAAATAGGGATCCCTAATTAAAATTAATGTAACCCAAGGTGTGTAAAATTAATCACTAAAAATCTGTCATCTGAAAACTATTGAAGATAGAACAAAGAAATGTTCTACAATATTATCGAACGTGTTAATATCTACAAAAAAGTCCGTGATACAATATATCCAACTATTGTAGTTACGCCACTATAACTACTTTTATACATTTTAAAAGTTAGTAAACTGCCGACAATAATCAAACTATATTATTCACACCACTGTGTTAATCCTTATCCTATTAAATGATATTTGATTAAAGACCAATTCTATACATGTAAATTACTTTTTAAATTATTAAAATCCCGAAAAATCTAATTATTAAAATAATAATGTATCTAGAGTGTCAAATTTCATGTATAGGGAAGTTCTGAGACAATAAAGTATTACAAATTAATGTCTTCTAAATTTTTGCATTTTGAATTTTTGTTTATTTTTAACAATTTATGATAATCCATGTATTATGTCATATGTATTACAAATTATATGGATGTATATATGTATAACTGCTTCATTGGTCTAGTGGTTAGCAAGTTCAGCTACAGACATGAGGTCCTGTGTTCGAGTCTGGCCGGGAGAAATAAAAAATAGATATTGTGTTTTCTATTAAGATTTTCTCAATATTTGCCCGCAGTTGGAAAGTTGGCGATGTGGTCCGCGTCAGTACCTTGGAGAGCATTTTAAGCCGTCGATCGTACGCCTGATTTCTCTCCGGTCGTGTCGGAGTTCTGACACATCGGTCTATAAGAGTGCAGGAATAGTGAGTGCACTTGTGTACTGTGCCTGCCAACCTGTAGTGGAGCATCGTGGTGGGTCAATGTTCTAAAACCCTCTTTCTTATGAGTCAGGAGGCCTGTGCCCAGCAGTGGGACACTAATTTTGTTAAATATAGGTGTTTTGTTAATTTTTCACCAACAGTACCATTTGGAGAGCCCAATAGGAAAGAAGGGGATGTAGTCGTTACTATCATTTAGTAAAAATAACTATTCTTTTCCTAACATAATTGCAGCAAATATTATAAAAGGAAATAGTTTACAGTATTGTGTACTATAGCTATAAAGATATATACCAATTTTTTCTCTCACAATTTGCTAACTACCGTTTGTTCTAATTTTTGAACATTAAAATCTAGTATTTTTTGTTTGTCATTACCGTATTGAAAAAGATAAATCAAATCAAATCAAAAAAACTATATTCAAGTAGGCATATTACAGCACTTTTGAATCGTCAAATGATATTTTTTTCTTGTCCACACTCTAATTCTAATGTACGTCTGATGATTGTACTCAAGAACGACTTAAAATCTAAAGTTACGAGAGTTCCTTCGCGTCCTGATCCGAGAAGAGCCCACAACAAACTCAGTCAGGTGTTTTGTTTTTTGTTATAATCATCATTACAATATCATATTAGTTTAATATATTTCAATTCAATGTATGTTTGCTTATTATAACTCTATAGCAAAGGAAGTATTCAAACAAATGCGAGTTGGGTACAAAATTTGTCCCCAGGTCGTGTGATAGAATGATAATGAAACGTACTTTGTATATGAAAAGGTCATTACATTCTCTCCGTGTCTGAAGGGCAAGCTGTCAGTCCGGATTACGTTACATACACACATGATGGAAAGGGTAATCAAATTAGTAGTTGTGGACGCTAGTCACGTAGGTTACACTTTCTGTCCATCAATTTAGTAATATTAACCTTCTGTTTATTTTATAAACAAACACATACATACATAAGTTATTAGACGACACATATTACATTTGTCGCTGTAAAATGTGATTGCAAAACTGGGAACACCACTCAGTAATTGTTGGTATTTACCCCATCGCTGGTTTCCAGTGGTGACCCAGTATAGTATATGTATTTATAGTACTTATATTTTCTTAGTATATGTGTATTTTCTGAAAATTACTATATCTAATTACGATAAGATCCATTATTTACATGTCTTTTATTTGATATTTAACTCTTAATAACCAAGGCTAATTCGATTTTAATCTAATATTTCAATGCAAAGGTAAACAATATTTTTAAACGTTTAAATTACTCAGCAGCTTGCTTTAAAATTTTTAATACACAAGGTTTAATTTTTTTAACGAACGACTTTTCTGCGATCGAAGTGAACGACCCCTTTGGCCTTTATGTCGCGGAAGTTTGTTGAAAAGTTTCAGTGTCGAGTTTAATTCTTCCCTAGAGATATTAATTGAAATGATAATAGATAATCATTTATATAATTGAATTCTGTTTATCTAGTACCATTTTAAATTACAAACGTAGTATATACTCTCTGAAAAGATAATTGCATAAAAAGCATTTAAAGTGTTACTCTCCAATTTGAAGGCTTAGTAACGTACAATATTGACAGATATACAGTTACAATCGCACTTATAACATCGTAGTAGATATTTAGCAAATTTCACGCGGTATTTTTTCATGCAACTTTTTAAAATAGCAAGTAGATTATTAAACCTGGTGAAAACCGTTGAAAGCGCTTGTCATGCAGTAGAGTAGGGCAATGGCATATTATAACGGGATCTCTTTAATGGCCAGTCATTTAATGAAAGTTGGGAAAGTTTAGATTGAGGATAAATCAGATTTACAAATATGTGTTGAAATTAGTACAAACATTGAAGGGTAAACTAGGAAGGGATATTTAAAGTAATTACAAAAGGTTAGGAAATTCGCATCGAACACCCTAGCAAAGGTCTATTGTTTTTTTGAAGGACGCTTAAGGAAATGCTAGTATTTTCAAGTTAAGACGTTGGTTGACATCATATATCGAGGTCAGGCGAAGACAATAGATTCTCATAAGATGTGGGTCAAGTTCGAGACGTGCAATTTAGTGACGGTGAATTAGTCACGCACAAATGAGACATTCTAGTGATAACATATTTACCGCTATCTTTATCTTAAGATATGTCAGTGAAAGACCGAAAATAAAAATGGACGATAAATAGAAAAGCGATGTTTGAATTTCTCCTGCAAAAAATTTTTTAATCATATCTAATACCAAATACCAAAAAACATTGTGAAGTATTAGGAAATGTTATGTAATACGAGGTAACTTTAACGAGCGGAACATTTTTGTGAATATAGTCTTTCGAGCTGCTTTGTGGTCTAGTTTTTTTTTAAGAGAAGTTGTGCTAAAATGTGTAATTTTAAATAGTCAGGAATTATGAGTATCGTGCAAGTTGTGTATAATTAAATAGTGAAGATAATAAAAGTTGTTAGTTAATGTGAGTTGGGAGTCTTTATAATAACTCATACTTGCACCAAAAGAGACACAACTTTTTGTCTGAAGTTATGGAAAGAGTTTGTCAGTTTTGCACGTAGTTTCCATAGACGATTAGCATGGCAAGACATATTGATAGCAATAGCTTATTACCGGATAACAGGATACAATAATCAAGATACAAATTTCGACTCCCTGGTCAATCTCAAATGACCCATGTTCTTAGATGATATAAACTTCTAAATTGTATTGATACAATAAATTAAAAATGTTTCTGCAAGATAAATTGCTACACAACGATAACAAATTGCTTCGCATCTTAATGCTGTCCATTTATTACATGAAAATAATTTATTAAAACTGTCTAAGAAAAGGAAATCTGTTACATTAAAAGTTTAGATTAAGTGTCAGCATGACTAAGAATATTTATTGGATTATAAATTTGTCGGTCATTTCTTACTATCTCAAATAATTTTGTAAGATAAATTTTTGGTTGTTGAATTGTTTAAAAATTAGGTAAAAATGCCAATGCTTTAACTTACACATTAATCCATAATGTCTCGTGCACTGGCTCCCGAAAGAACTATGATAATCCGCCCAAATCATTTTGAACTTGTGTATATCAATAACAATTAATAATGAACTTATTTTAATATAATATGTGGCATCGCGTGTAAGTTATATTTGAAAAAGTTGTTGACAAACATCCGTCTTTATTAAATTCGTGTCGATGATGAACTACACAAAAGTACATCAGTTATCTTATCGGCAAAACACCAATATTTTCATATCTAAATATTGTTTTGGCAAGAATCTCGGATATCGATGAGATTTTGTTACAACTATCTCATTGTTGCCATGAAGTGTTCAATTTTTAAAAAGTATTTAATTAGTAGTTTGTGAGCTGCGGAAGTACGTTCTGCTCGAGATGGAGTCACACCAGCAGGCAGTAAGAATCCCACAAATCAGATTCCCGATTTCGGATATGTTTTTGAAGTTACACACACGTCTTGTCACAATATTTTTCGATACCGAGAAACAACTTATGTCATAATTTTAAATAATAACTAGGTACATAAATATTACAAACAAAACTTAGTCGTACCTGTCCAGAATTGTGGCTTTTTACAAAAACTCTAGTGTGAATCTATTGGGCCATCTTGGCTGTCCTGGTCAGTTAGCTACCTGTCAAGTAAGTATACCATCTGGTGTTGTGGTCCTATTTTAATTTCAAAGAAAATATACAGCTATAGAAACTACAAAGTAACCCTATTTTACAGCAATAATAAAACTCTTAAGAACAAATTAGAAACTTTTCCGAAATATCAATTTTTACGTCAAAGTGTCGATCGAAACAACAATGATAACTGGCGTTAATTACGATAGAAATTAAAAGTTAATTTTACTTTTGCGGTAGATAGTGTGAACGGGGAAAACGGGTATAATAAAGCGATAAAAGTGATTAGAAAGCGACAAAGCCTTCGAAAGCTAGTTAATAATTTGTAACTTTTATTATGTAGCTATCCATCATTTATATTGACACGGCGATTAGTAATCTGGCGAGAAAGTTCAAACATGTGCAATATTTTTATATAAATAGCTAACATGTAATTGTTATCTAATGCTTACCGAACATTCGATTTAACAATAGTTATACTATATTATGCTACAGAATATACGTAAATCAGGTGACTGGCTTAAGTCTACCCACGTATGCATCAGATAGGGTTTCCACCCTTCGCCCACTAGACCGCTAATGCGGTAATAGGATTCCAGTTCTGCGAAAACACTATGTATAACGCTGTTTGTTTCAAGTGTAAATATAGTTATTTTTTATAGATAAAGTTGATCGCTTAACTCTGTAAAATCACTATTGTAATCAACACTTTTCGTTAAATCATTTAATGTATTATAAACACGCAGAATTATTGTGTTAACAGAATTTTTTATTATACCTAGACACGGAATAGCCTGTTTTCTGAGGTCCTATATACGTTTACTGTGATATAAGGCATTGTTAGAGATTAGAGCCTAACAGTTAGAGCCTCTCAGTATTATTAAAAATTTGCAAATTATATCGAGTCTTCTGGCAAATGTTCTTCACATTTTTATACTTTATGCTACTAGGTGAACGGGAAATTCGAAGTAATGACACATTGAGCCACTCTATAATGTGACCGGGTTTACTAATCATAAAAGAATAATAAAAGTATTAGTATATTGATATATAGTCACAGTGATCTGTGACTCAATCGATTTATTTCAAATGCTTGAAATTTTAGTAAGTGTTGTAAAGTTATAACTATTTATCATTACTTGCTAATATGAATAAATATGACATAGAGAGATATTATAGATTGTATTGTTAGAAAGACTATTTATTACACAACTATACCTGAAAAATTACGGACATGTACTTTAAATTTGTTAGAGCACGTAGTAACATAAATTTTAAACTAAATTAAACAAAATCAATAATATTAATTGCGTATTAAAATGTTATAATATAAAGTACTCGTATATCAAATTTTTATTGACGCAGCTGTAAATACTATTCAAGTAGACAAATGGGAGGTCGCTTATTTGTACATATTAAGTTTCATACACAGCACATACATTAAAAAAAAAAGTTTCTCTGGGAATTTTCTGCAAAAATTTTTCCGAAGAGTCCGAAGTTGAGTTTTGACGGCCTCGCTGGCGCAGTGGTGCGAGTATGCGCTTTGCTAGCGGAGGTCCCGGGTTCGATCCCCGGTAGGACGAATTTAGGAAATTGTATTTTCTAATTTGTCTGAGTCTGGACTGGTGGGAGGCTTCGGCCGTGGCTAGTTACCACCCTACCAGCAAAAACGTACCGCCAAACAAAGAGATTTGTGTTCCGGTACGATGCTGTGTAGAAACCGTAAGGGGTATATCGCCTCTTAACAGATTAGCGCGCTTCCATCTTAGACTGTATCATCACTTACCATCAGGTGAGATCACAGTTAAACACTAATTTGTCAGCAATAAAAAAAAAAAGAAGTAACAAAGGATATCTAAACCGTCAACACGTTCGTAAAACAGGTGTGCGATTGGATTAAAACGTTACTATTAAAATATAGAGTTGAAAAATATTCGTTTTTTTCTTTAAAACTATTTAAAACCTTGAAAAATATATACATATTTTTTTATTCGCATATTTTTTATCATAAGTGACGATATTTATAATCTTAAGTTGTCACGCGAGAACCTAATAAAACAATTTAATAACATTGATCATAACCTGTAACTGTATACAAAAAAATAAACTAGAAGTATTTTTGAATGGCACCATAAAGTCCCTCTTTTGTTAGTAATATAAAAATGAAAGGCATATAAATTTTCTCTGCGGTTGTGTTGGATTGCTGTCATATCGTACTATAAGTGTGTACTTGTAAACTATGCCTACCAACCCGCAGCGCAGTAGCATGGTGGGTCTACACTCTAAAAACCTTCTCCTGTGACAACAGAGTGGGGAAGCCTGTGCCCAGCTGTGCCTATGACTTTAATGGGCTGCTACTTACCTTGCCTTTCCAAAGTTAACGCTAGTTTTACTTTATTTATTATGATTGCAAAATATCAACAGTAACGCGAAGTTGCAAGCGTATAATATCACGTTAAACCATAGCATCATAATATGTCGGTTTGATAGTAGTGAATAAATTTTGTTTTCTTAATTGTTATTTGATTGAACATTTATTATTTTAAATGAATCACACGCCTGGCAACGTGAGCACAACTTGATATCTCGTTTAATTCATGTTATATGTAAATTAATAATTGTATTTAGTTAAAAAGCAATAAAATTTATGGATGTATCGTGTGACCTTTTATTTCAGAAGTCATAATAATTTAATATTAAAAGATTATTAATATATAAAATAATTTAAATCTTTTTAAAGAACTAAATTTGGCCAAGGTGTGATCCGCTTATTAGTTTCAGGTCCGGTGAATTTTAGTGATAGTCTACATCAAGGGTCGCCAACCTTTTCTTATAGCAGGGCTACAGATGTTATGAGGAAATATCCTCATAACATTTAGCACCATTAGGTGCGGGCCACAAATTTTATGAGTATATTGGTGAGGGCAACAAATATTATGAAACTATTGGTACAGGCCACAAATGTTATGAGCATATTGGTGAGAACAAAAAATGTTATAAGGATATTTTGCGGGCTACAAATGTTATGAAGATATTGGTGAGAGCAACAAATGTTATGAGGACATTATTGCGGGCTACAAATGTTATGAAGATATTGGTGCAGATCACAAATCTTATGAAACTATTGGTGCAGGCCATAAGTGTTATGGGTATATTGGTGAGAGCAACAAATGTTATGAGGATATTGTAGCGGCCTACAAATGTTATGAAGATATTGGTGCAGATCACAAATGTTATGAGCGTATTGGTGCGGGCCACAAATGTTATGAGCATATTAGCGCGGGCCTCATCTCATCTAATAAACCCAATTTTTAAGATAAAAGCAACTTTACACTTTTTGCTAAATTTGAAATAAAATGAACGAGATCAGCTCCATCTTCGCATTATTGCCTTTTCAAAGAAACGGGTTTGACACACATGCTTTGGTAAGTATCAATTCTTTAATCGTAGGTAGCAACAATCAACTTATGCGCTTTTTATTTATGTTCATCGTTACTGATATAGACGCAGATTTTAAAATGTATAGAAAAAAAATCTTATGTGATTTAGCCTGATGACCTTATATTTATTTATAAATAATATTTATATTAATGTCTATTGCGAGAATTGAATGTCACGTGCCTTAAATTCTCGCCAGGTGTGCGACAGGGTATCAGCACACGTCTAATTATAATACGTATGTTATGGTATTTGCCAATGGTAACAAATATTAAAAAATAAATATTAATTACAGTGAAGATGTATGAGTTTAAATCAGAATG
This sequence comes from Elymnias hypermnestra, assembly GCA_015832385.1. Lineage (NCBI taxonomy): Eukaryota > Metazoa > Arthropoda > Insecta > Lepidoptera > Nymphalidae > Elymnias > Elymnias hypermnestra. Next base: position 2,550,717 of record JACTOM010000025.1, read on the forward strand.
ACGATTATTTTTATTTAATAAACAACGATAGAAAGTACTTTGGACCGCTCGTTAAATGCTACAAATATTTAAAATGTCAATTTTACTAATAAACAGATCTTGTTGGTTTCAATTTTATATTATACATAGATAAAGGTATCCCATAAACTCTATGTTTCAATTAATTGATAATCGTCATATAACATAAATACAAATTGTGACCATTTTATTGACATTTCATGAGTGATAGACGATGCAGGATGCGGGCTTGCGTCTACATGTTATTAACGACTAGGAAAATACTAAGAGAAGTATTACTATATATTAATAATCATTTGATGGATGACACAAAAGTATTTTTTAACTGACATTTATATTCAACATATAAATTTCTATTTATGATGGAGGATTCTTATTTACGAGTATGACTTGGGAGGCTTCGGTCGGTAGATAGTTGCTATCCCACTAGCAAATTACCACCAAACAAGAGATTTGTGTTCCATTTAGATGCTGTATAGAAACCAAATTTCCTCTTACCAGATGAGCACGCCTTTATCTTAGGCTGTACCATCACTTATCATCAGATAAAAAAATTCAGGATCCTCTACTATTAACACAAAGGTTTTTATAAAAAAATATATTATTTAAGCAATTAAGGGAATATCTTAATGTGTCTTGTAGAACAACAAAATCTCTACAAAAGCTTATTCGAAGGCAGCAAGCTGATATTTAATTCAGGAACGTTTATATAAAAAAAAGCATACCTGTCGAGCTATTGTTTTTTTCTTAGGGTAATTTATTGTAGCAGGCTTTTATATTATCTAAAGATACGGCTGATAGTTAAGAACAATGGCCATTGATATGCCAATTGCTTGAATTAAGTAGACCGGCTTTAGACAGTTCAACAAATTTGTAAACCGGGGATCTGCACCGGTACGGCGTGCCCATACTCCGTGACAACTTTGAGGAATAGATGTAGTGTGCTTTTATAAGAGTATATTTTTGTCATCCTTTCACAAAGGAAAGAAAACTACGGTAAACAAGCTAATGGAATGGTAATTTTTGGTCATATTACGATGGAAGTCTGCCCAGAAATTACATTTGACAGAGGCAAATGGCGTAAACCCTAACTAACATCGGACGAAAGCAAGGACATAGTGGCAACACATTTATTTATATTTATATACTTTTACACTGTGGCTTTAAATATAATATTTACCTAAAAATATCGTATTATATAAATAAAATAGACAAACTAGTATATACTTTATGTGAAACATATATAATAACTCTTGTAAAACAATTATTCAGGGACGTACAGATCCGTACATCTGATTTTTATATACGTAGCTGTATTCTCGTGATTTATATCTATGCAAATTTTAAGCATCTACCAAATACTTAAGTATTGTTTGTAAATAACTATAGGCACGTATCGTATATAATCGTTCGTATATATTCGTTTCGTACGTATATATTCGTTCGCATACCACTAGATATTCAGTGTAATATATACATGTATAATATCACGTTCTCGGCTGAGCTTTTATGGCACCTGTATAAAAAATACAATTGAAATATGAATTTTGAGCTCAATATTTGAGCTCAATATTTTTTGAGCTCAATATATTTTTAAAAGTGTTTGTTAGTGTAAGAGATAGTATTTGGAATTGTTTATTTGGTGGCGCCGATGTACAGATTTCAGTCTTTTTTTACTGATATTGTCAAATAAAAATACGATGAGAAAACTAAATTTCTACCCCTCTGTAATGTAATGATTCATTCATTCATCTCAGGCTAAATAAAAATATGATGAAGTACTGAATGAGGTTGTCTAGTTCTCTTGGGAAATATATAGATATTTTGTATAATGTAGATTCTAAATGTATATAAATACTTCTTAATTTTTGTATACGTTCAAGTTTCAAATTTGTTTTGTAAAAGTCAGCTTAAGATCGGCGTATTAATAATACTGATCCTGTTTACATTCACTGTGACGTAACATTGGCCCATTACATTGAGTGAGGGCAATTGCCTCACCAATATCAATGTGCGGATAAAAGTTTCAAAATAATCTCAATGTTACACTAAATCTCTTCAGATCTTAAATATTAAAACAAAACTTTCGTAAGAAAAAAATTTAACACGTTTATTATAGAGTAGCAGTTATTGTATAATTCCTACTTTTATTTCACAGTCTCCATAGAAGTTATATATTTATATAAATAGAAAAGGTAAGTAGCAGCCCATTAATGTCCCGCTGCAGGGCACAGGCCTTCTCACTCATATGAGAGAGGGTTTTTAGAACATAGCTCCACTGTGGTTTGGCAGGCATAATACACAATTGCTCTCTCTTTTCCTTCACTCTCATAGTCCGATGTGACGGCAATCCGACACGATCGGAGCGAGATCAGGCGTAGGACCGACGGCTTAACGTGCTCTCAAGGGGGTGGAGTACATCGCCAACTTCCCGACTTCGGGCAAGTATTGAGATAATCTTAATAGAAACTTAATATCCAATTTCGAATTGGCGTGACCCGGGACTCGAACCCAGGACCAAATGTCTGTAGTCGAAAATGCTAACTCCTAGACCAATGAGGCAGTCCTTATATATTTATATACTTTATTAAATTTTTCAATCATTTATAAAACATTTATTTTTCATCCATTCAAGTTCAAATACATTTTTTAAAACTTTTATTGAACGACGTTGATGTTAAAACAATTAGTTTCAAACACTCGTACATTATTTAGATTTAATTATTTAAAAATCGTATTTGCGATTGTACGGCGCTATCTATTGAGAGCTCACGAAAAGGTTTTTTGACTGCCAACCTGGTGGGATTTAATTTAAATTTCGGACTATAAAATTCGGACTAAATTGTATATTTATAAATAATGGTCTTATATCCAAGCCAAGTTACGCGCTTAAGTTTTTTTGTTTACATCTGGTATCGTCCAACTGTACAGAGTAGCTTGCTATTTAGTAGCTATGTAACGGGACGACTTACAGACTAGCTACATTTTTCTATGACGTGTGGTTATATTTGTATGGAGTATAGTCTAAAAATACAGGACTATGTAATGAGTTTAAGAAGATCATCCTATATGGCGCTAGTAAACTAAAACTCGACATTTTACTGTGATTTTTAAATAAACTAGAGCTTTTAAAAACCTCCTTATTTTACATTGAATTGAATTTATACATGTACCATCTCGTAACTATCTGCCTAAATTTATGTTTGTGATAAAATTAATTTTAATTTTATTTCCCCCAATTCATAGGTATAATTTAATAAAAGTTACCATATTATCTTAATGCGTTCTAAGTATAATTGATGGCAAGATAAGATATGCCCAGTCGGACTATTTCTTCCGCATTTGTTTTGTGTTTAACGTGAGAATAATTAATAAATAACCTTTTCGTTAAACATAGCGTAAATCCTATTTAATGCAAAAAATCGAACAATCTGTGAGAATTTTGTATACAAAACAAGTCGAGGACATTAATATCAGCAGAAATTAAAATGTATTAATAAGAATTTAATTAGCAATTTGCCAATTTCAGTGTATAGGTATTTTTAGTTACACTTATAAAGAGTTACTGGTACAATCGCTTTTTCGATAGTTCAATATTTATTTAATAAAAATCAAGTATTATAAAACAAAACTAAAGTCAATCCCTGCGTTACCTAGCACGAACTTTTTAAATTTATTATATAGAAAGGAACGTTTAAACATTTCACGTAACCTTTAAATAGATAGTGCTGTACAATTTATCAAAAACATAATTAATAATTAATCAATATTAATACGGCAGTATTAACAGGATGAGTGCCATTTACAAGTATAAAAAAAATAACTCGAGTGGATGAATAGATAATGGTTGATTGACCAAAGTAGAGAGAATGTGAATTTGAACTGAGTAAAATTTGAACAATTAAGCAATAATATAAAATAAAAAATGGTAACATATAACTTGGATACAAATTCACATATGTTTACACGAATATATGATTCTAATATAAAATCCTCTGAGACTTATTATTGAACTTTAAATAAAGAAGTAAGTTGCAGCCCATTAATGTCCCATTGCTGGGCACAGCCCAGCTCACTCACATGGGATAATAGGGTTTTAGCGATAATATATTCAAAAAATATTTTCGAGTTCTTGAAGAATGTCAGCGTAACATAATATAATTAAATTAAAGAACTATATTTGTTAGTATATTTCTTTAAAGGAAAGTGAAGACTATTATGGTAATATGTGAGATAAAAAAAAATTTAAAATGCAAATATTGGATTCTTTAAGTTTCTTCAACCCAATTTTATAATTATTAATGTAATATTTCTGTCGTCGATTTGAATTTCAGTACTAATGTATTTTTTGAAAATCAGCCTAGCAACATATTTATAATAAGACCATATTTACAATTTTTGTACTGGCAACATTCTTTTCAAGCAAGTGACCTTTCAATACGGAAGCCTTATATACTGCCGCAGATATGGCTAATTGCCAAGTTTAACCTTCAGTAATATGTACAGGCCTATTGTAAGTGACCGTTGTAACTAGTAATGACATAATAAGCCGAAGAGTACTTGTAAAAAAAAAATATGTAAACGTGTTTCCGTTATATCATTAATACGCATCTAAAATACACTACAGTTGAATGTATAAAATATCCAAAATTTATCATATATCTTAATAACGATTTTCCTTAACCTATAAACTTGTTATAAGACCTTGAGTTCAAAAGGATCACAATCAATGGATTTAAATGGCGAGAATACACGTATTCTTTTGTATTCGACAATATAACAGAAAAGGCGGAGTTGCCAAGTTCCGAAGACCTAGAATTTGGGGTCGAAAAATGACATAACAAAAAAATGTTTTTATGTTACTTATGCTCGTTTATATTAAACTAGCTGAACCAGCGACTTCGTCTGCATGGAATGTTTTTTGGGTAGCATTTTCATTCATTTAGGCAAATTGTTTTACAAATAAGAAACATACGTATAACACCACCGCAACCCCCTTTTGCGGATGGCATTTCGTAAAATCCGTTCTTAGCTGACCTCTACTCGGCAAAAGGAATATTCCTACCAAATTTCAAGCCTCTACGCCTTATAATTCCAGAGATATCGTGATGAGTCAATAGATACCTGGATATATCTTATATATTTATAAATTAGCTGTCCTCGCAGTAAGTATATGAAGAAAACTGGTTACATCGGTTGAATGATTTCAAAGTTTATAACAAAAGGTACAAATTATTTTGAAGCGATAACTTTTTATGGGGAAGTAAACCGCTTCGTTACGTAATGCCTTTCGGCACCAGTCCATCTCCTTTCCTTTTCTCTCACGTATACGGCAGCAGTAGGCAGACTCCTCCTCTCTCACTCTAACCCAGCGCTAACAGCGTTTGCCATATTTCGGACAAACGTTTCCCCGTCTCTCTATTCAGTGTTTAGTGTACGATAGACATATGCCGCTGACAGTGAGCATATAATCAAAAAGTTAATCCATAAAAGATTTTAATAATATATAACATTTCCCCACATTGTTATAAATATATATTTTTTTTCAAAGATAAACCGCAATATCACTTAAGTTTCTCTAACTTAATGGATACTTTAAGTGATTTCGGATGCGTTATATTAAAATATGTTTGCGTGCTTTTACAATACTGTAAGAGAGTTAAGGAATCGGAGAATTGTTTTTCTCTTATTCATATTATATACAGCTAACCTTTACTTTGAAATAGCTTTAATAAAGCAAAGGAAGTTGCCAGGAAAACATAACCTACATTATGCGTTCCTCGAGTTGTCACGAGTCAATCGTTTCCTATCTTCCGTTCAATAAATGCATATTACCTCCGAGCTAAAAATCTGTTTTTAACTTTAAGTTTACTATACAGATAAAAATAACCTTTCTCAATAATATTATTTCTTGTTTACAAAATGTTAAAGTAGAGTGGAGGTTTTCTATAACAAGTAATAATATTGACTTCGTTCGGCCCAAGTAGTTTTCAATTAGCTGCTTGAACTTTGGTAATAATTTTTGTTACGTTTAGTTGCCTTTTATATTATTAACATGTTATCTTACACATGTAGTTCCTAATCATGTGAGAATATGGAGAAAAATGGTTCTTTAATGATCATTTACACTGTAAGGAATCACTTTGCTAAATTTTAAGTCAGGTGATGAGTAAGTGAATGAGAGAGTTTAGTGGTCTAAAATTGTTGAATTGTTTCAATGTCTATAAGGAACATACGTAGAAACAGTTATGCGTTTAAAATATATAGATTGCTGAGGCAGAACGTTTTTATACAAATATCTAGGTAGAAGAATTTTATTGTTGCAAACTCGATAAAATTTATAAAATATTACGTTGATTGTAATAATAGTCATCTTGTTCATAAAACGTTAAAAATCATTTAATTTGTTGCTGTCTCTAATATATTTCAAAATTTATCTATCGTTAAATACTTGCTGTTTTCAAAACTTGCTTACATTAACATATCAGGTTTTCGATGTATTAAAAAACAATTATTTAAATTTGAATTGTAATCCTGTTTTATAATTCATATATTAGTCGAAATATTACAAATATATATAAAGATCTAGACATATTTAAATGATTTATTTTCAAATTCTGTAAGCAATATCTTACGTTAGTATTTTTTTTTACCGATTTCTACTCTGAAATTGTTAGTTTAATAATAAATTAACTCTTCTTAAAATCAGAGTTTATTATAAATAGTTGAAAATCACATATAACACTTAGTTAACTTATCAATTTTTTTTATATAAAGATAGAAGATGTTTTTCTATTAAAATCTTTAAAACTGACTGACATTTTGAAGGTTTTAGTATAGAACTGCGCAAAAATTTACCAGACTGAAAATGTATGTATATAGGGCATATAACTCATTATTACTCAATAAAATAAGGAGTCCACTTTCAATCTCTACAGAGAATACTAATGGCGTTGTTCACATAATGGCTTCCCGCCCGTTTGCGCTCGCCCACCTTATAAGTACACTTTCACTTAATTAATTCTCTTCGTAATACTCCTATAGACTCTAAAGATTTACTTTACTCACCAAAATCATTACATAATTGAACTTTGATTCATTCACTGTTCCTTATTTATATGAAGTTAAATTGTTCTTAAATAAATTACAAAGCCTTCTATCGTATACTCGTTTCGCTGACATTTGCGTATATCATACCTGAAATAAATAAAAATATATGTTAGTCTAATGTAATAATACTATAAAAAAGTGATCGAAAGAACATTTACGTGAATAGCGTTAATTTTTTCGTGTATAATGTGAAATCTAATGTCAAAATTCTAATAAAATTGGTCCATGGTTATCAGGGTACGGGTAATAACGACAATAATATGTAATAACGAGAATATTCATTTGGATGCTCTACTTAAAAAAAAATTGTATCAACGAATCAAGGTATCAAACAATATCAATTTGGTTCAGATATGATATAAATCGAGGTGTAAGTTTTACTAATTTGAGCTCTGATAAGATTTGTAACGTCAATATGTAGATGTAAAAAAATATCGTGACTTTGCACGTTTTAATTTAACTGATGAAATCATTTTAGGTGTGTCATATGTAAACGTGACAATTATTATCTTAACCAAATAAAGAGACATTTTGAATAATATAGTGATGATATCTAATTATGATTAAGTGTTTATTAACAATAGCTTTTTGATCATATCATTTGAATATATCTTTAACGAATAACACAAAAAATGAGGTCCTTGTGATTTGCGTATACAGATGATGTTATATATAACCAATTGGGTTTAAGTTTACATCATTAAACCAATAATGTCATTTTTAATTCAATAAATTATAATCGTTATGCAAGAAGAGTGAAAAGATAACGTTTATGGAATTCAAGGGTACGGTTTGTACACGATTTCTTATTATAAACTTTGCTGAAGATATGAAAAACAAAAGAAAATATATTTTTTTGTGTTTATTTGAAATTTTGAATTGTTTGATTTATCAGCCAAAGCAGTGCATTGTCATTAATTTAGATACAATAAAATTTATTGCTCGCATAAATTTGTTGTAAATTAGATACAGCTAAGCGATTTTGTGTAATGTTACGAAATGATTATAACACAATAATCTTTTTTCAAAGATTGCATAACCAAAAAAAGGTTACCGAAGGTTACTTTTTTGTTTAAAAGGTGACTAACATTATCTCGATATAGTCACACGTAAAAACACATCGAATCGATATTCCATGCTTTAAAAAAACTAAATTTGTCTCGTAATGGAGGTTAACGACTGCTGTTTTTAAGTCTTAGTGATTTGTACGGAGTAGTGTCTTTGTGGGATTAAAGGGAAGTTTTTAGCACTAACACATCTTACATTGGATGCACGATTTAGATTTAGAAAATCCCGTAGAAACACGTCCCGTGACTTTCGGCCACGGCGGTCAATCTTATGCAGATGTTAGCCATTTGTGCAGGATATAATAGTGTAATGTAAATGCACAAACATAAGTTCACTTTCTATTACTTCACTCTTATAGTCCGTTGGGACCGTAATGCGACAAGACCGGAGAGAGTCCAGGCACAGGACTGACGGCTTATCGTGCTCAACCAGGTACGGAGGTGGAGCACACCGCCATCTTCGGGGAAGTACTAAAAATTTTCTGACAGAAACTTCAATATCAATTTTGAATTCTCCCGACTCGAGGCACGAACGAACCTCATGTAACTGAACAAGTTGACCACTCAACCAATAAGTCATATAAAATGCTATTTTAAATAGGTAAAAATTTACATTTTCCCGTATTTTCTTGGGTACAATGTCCTCATTGATGCAACCATGTCAAATAACTGCTCTATATCAATACTACAATTTAGCATATTCGGTCACAAACATGAGGTCCAGGGTTCAAACCTTGGGTCGGGCTATTTCAAGAATGATATTGAGTTTTGTATTAAGATTTTCTTAATATTTGCCCGAAGTTGTGAAATTCGCGGTGTGCTACACCCCCGTGCTTCAGAGAGCAGGTTAAACCGTCGGTCCTGCGCTTGATCTCCCTCTGATTGTGTTGGATTCCTGATAATCCCTTTCTCCTATGAGTGAGAAGGCCTGTGCTGAGCAGTTGGCCGTTAATGGGCTGTTATTTACCTTAATGTAAACAAGTGACTTCAGCGCATTTATAACAATTTGTACAATACCTTTTTATCGAGGATTTCTTAGTGTATTAGTGGCGTAAATTTCTTATCAAGCCCTTGATTTATGTAAAACATTAAAGGTCGTGAAATGTGAAACATATCGTAAATATTTTTAAACCATATTAGACACTGATACATATATATGTATTATATAAAAGGCAAACGACAACATATTTACTTATAATATAAACGGTTTATAAACAGACCAATAAGATCGATCACGCTTCTACATTGGTGATTTGTCTGGACAGTTTAAAAATAACTTTAGTAAATTTACGAGCTAATTCAGGTAAAAATAGTTGTGCAAATGGACAGACAGTGTGACGCGTATACTGAAAGTCAATAGTCGAGCCGGAAATAGTTGCCAAGCGGCGGCGTTGGCTTAAGTATCGTGCAACAATAGTGTATACTGCATTTTACTATCAAGGTGTTTATTTCATAAGGACAAGCAATCTTGCATTTAACGACCGATAAAGTGATGATCTTGTTATTAGATAAGACAATTATTGTTTGCTAATCATTTAACAATATTGCTCATATGTAGTCATTGTATTATATTGGATTATGACGTCATTTAGCTTAAGGAGCGTTTACGAATAAAATCACATTTTATAGTGTTTATTTCATTTTACAACAAATAACATAAAAAATTAATAGAGTTTAAATATAAGATATAGTAGAATTGGTTAGTTTACCAAATATTGAGCTCAAATTTAATACTTATTTCTATAAATATGAGGCATAAGATTATTGGTGCAAAGCTATGTACGAGTATACTTTTTAATCTGTGCAATGTATGCAACATTGCACAGATTAAAAAGAAATCTTAGCAATATTAAAATCAATAATAGTTGATAAATTAATACATATTATATGGTTTTGTAATGTCATTTATTCGATACAACATTTCAAATTAAGGGAAAATTGTGTAATAAAAATGAGTAAGGCGTCATAGATAGTCCTAATAAGACAAGAGACTAGGTACTGGTAATCCTTGGCAATTATTTTTGAAGTTATACTTCTTTTGACGCGTTAGGGAAAAATTGTGTGAGTCAATTTTTACTATGCGCGCGCACACCGACACAAAAAACCGACACCCTGAAGTTAGCTAAAGTCAACATTTTAGTTTATTTAATATTTACAATTATACAACACCCTAATTATTTATTATATTACTTATTAGATATGTTGTGACATTGAAAATGTCAACGTGACATTCTTATTAAAATTATAACTTTCATAGTCAATTATAGAAAACAGATTAAAAACTATTATATCCAATGAAAGTTTATGCTTATTATTTCTACAAACGTAGAATAAAGCGAGAGATAAATTTTTGAAACGATTTTATCTTGTTTCGCTAAAGAATTATGACTTTTAACGCGTGTATATAACACATACACATCTTTTTTCATGTCATTTGAAAGTAAGGAAAAATTATGCAATAATAAAGAATAAGGCGTCATAGATAACTTTAATAAAACAAGATTCTAGGTACTAGAAATCCTTTGTAATTATTTTTTTCTTGTCATTTCAAACTAAGGGAACATTATGTAATAAAAATGAATAATGCGTCATAGATAGTCCTACTAATAAGACAAGAGACTTGGTACTGCAAGTAATCCCTTGTAATTAATTTTTCCACCGTTGTCATGTCTTTGCATAGGTCGCTCACGGTTAATATTCTACACAGAAGAGATTGTAATCTATAAGGGAAGTTGGTCAGTTTCACATATAAGTTGGCATTGATATTGAAGGTGTGTTTTTTTATTAAAGAACACCGTTACATCTGTTGGATACGGCGTTTTTTTGTCTAGTCCGCAACGTTTTATAAAAATATCCGTGTCATACATAATATATATGCATTAAAAAGAGATATTTGCGTATCATTTACTTTACGTATTAAAAATGGTATTATGGTAATCTACTGATGGCAGTCACCTTCCTTACCGTTAACTACAGACAATTTGCGGTCACAAAACAAAATCTATTTAAATGATAAATACTCGTAGAAAATTACTTCCATTGAACGTATAAACTGCGTAGATCCTTAAAAGCTATATACTATGAAAGATTTTGTCGATATAATCTCATTATTTTAATGTGACATAAAACCATGGAACTTACATATAATCGTAAATTATATGCACGTAATCATAAGCCAACTATAGAAAGAGATTGCCTTTTATTGCTGAGTAATAAAGGAGAAAGTTGTATAATATATCGATAATCATTCGAAACTGTGCCACAAAGAATACCTTTAAACGTAATTTGAAAACGTATTTGTTAAATTATCAAAAGGAAACGGAAAATTATGCAGCAGAATTTTCAATATTGTAGCTGTAAATAAATGACCTTGTATCTTTAGTTATACGTATATTCAGATAAGTTTTTATTTTACTAAAACTGGATTTTTGATTTTTGATTTTTAATTTTATTTTCATTTCATTTTTAAATAGTACCATTGTTAGTGTTATTTTTGTATTGCAAATATTCCTTTATATAGTTTGTAAACGTGAATGTGCCTTTTTAGTTTTAAATTAAATATGCTGTGGCGTCACCGGGGTCTCAGCTGAAAATCAGCGTCGTGTGTTCTACAACACATGACAATATGCTGAGCTGTAAACCCTTTCAAGGTGGTGTTACAGATAGTAATGCTATATATAAGAATGCTGTTTGTTACACCACTTTCGAATAAACGATTTTTCTTTCTTTCTTTCTTTCTTTCTATAATATGCAGTCTTATAATGATCAAAACTGCTGCTGTAATCTGTTGCAAATAGAACTTGTTTCATGAAAAAAATAGTTGTTAGATTTAGATATGTTGATAAAAACAATATTTGTCTGCCTGATTGGTCTAGTGATGAGCTTGTTCGGCTACAGACTTGAGGTCGAGGGTTCGAGTCCTGGGTCGAGCGAATTCAAAAGGCCTATATTGAGTTTTCTGTTAAGAAATATTCAGTATTTGCTCGAAGTTGGGAAGTTGGTGCTGTGCGCCACCACCGTGCCTCGGAGACAACGTTAAGCCGTCATTCTTGCGCCTAATCTCTTTCCGGTCGTGTTGGATTACTCTCCCATGGGATTATAAGAGAGAAAGAATAGAGCACTCGTGTATCATGCCTGCCAACCCGCATTCGAGCAGCGTGGTAGAAGTATGCTCTAAATACCCTCTCTCCTACGAGTGAAAAGCCCCATGACCAGCAGTGAGACGTTAATTATCGTTTTTACATAACTGCATTTTATCTTTACGTAAAGCAATGTAATTTATGAAAACTTTGCAATTAATTTGCTCTCGTGAGTTTCTAATTAAAAAATATTTGTTATATGCAAACAATAAATGTCAAAAATATAGTGGAGGAAGTGTTTAGTTAGAACGTTCATCCGATCTTAAATTCGTGTAAGAGAGCTCTTGCTAATATAGTTTTTTTTAATAGTCCTAAACGTTGCGATCAAGTTAAACATGTCCAAATTCAATATTAACTAGAGGACTAGACGTGTACTGTTGTAATAAAATAATTGAATCTATCAAATTATTACACAATCTTTATGAAATCTATAACTAAACTCTCATCTGCTGATATTTCCATACAAGAAATGTAATACAGGTTCGCTATATTGTTTTGCGAGGATAGTTAAAATTGCTCTTATGTGTTTTTGTATTATCATTCAAGTATCAAATTGATTTTATTTTATTTTTATTAAAACATCTGTTTTTAATTCCACTACGAATTACAAGCCTTGCAATAACTTTTTCCTATTAGAAATCGAAACTAATTGGGTTCCTGGTGGTGGAAAAAGTTATACAGGTGGAAAAACGGGCTGTCATTGAATCTACTTAGACATTTTATAGAATTAATATTGATTTTCAAAGTGTATTTGTTATAATTAACAAAATACAATGGTGTATCACCTGTTGTTTGTCATTCCGAGCTATCTTTGTACGTTGGCAAGTGATATCGATGCTTTTGCTTATGCATACAGCGTGAAATTTCTTGAATGTTTCCTCGTTTTATTATAAAACGGATTCATATAACTTGAATATGATGTATGGTTTTGTAAGATGAGTCACACTTGGCTTTTTAGAAGCGGACATTTTATTTCCAGGAAAAAAGGTAAGCAGCGTCTCGAGATTGCGACATAAAAATGTGACGCAAGTATTCTGCTTTTTGTGAATGAAATCTGTGTACGTTAGCGTAAAACACAATGTAACGTATTACTATTATAGTTTTAACAAGAAACTTCGAAACTGTGTCGTATAGGTTGCAAATGCAAAGTAATGGGTTTTATGTAACATCTCTATAACACCTAGTTATTAGTTTCGACTTTTTTGTTGTAGAAAATTGGAAATCTGTACTATTAGACAATTTTTTCTGTATTTTTTTTTATCTAGTAAGAGGAAACTAACTGTGACTTCAGTCCCGTTCCTCGATGACATTTTCACTATAGCGAAACGTCCATAACGTAGCTTATTAAAATTTTCCCATCTTTATCCCACGGGATTCTCGCTGTTCCTCCAGCTTTTGAGACATAGAAACAAACGTTGCTACTTCGAACTATTATTGTAGAGCTGTCTCAATTACCAGTAACAATCAATAATTGATTAGTTGGGCAATTTTACAACAAAATATAAAAAGGATACAGAAACTTGAGTTACTTACTTTATAACAAAATCCAATCCTACAAACATGGCGAAACACCAAATCTTTTAAAATATAGTTGATATTTTTTTTAGGTTATTGAAAAGGAGTCAAAGTTACGCGTTTAATAAATACACTATAGTTATTTTTGCGTCACAAGATGCTAACCTGCTAAGTTAATTTCAGGTAAATTCTAACAAAATTATCTACACAATATTGCACCGGAATAAACTTTTTTCCAACTCTTTTCATTAACACCTAGTAATCAACGAGACTATATTTTCTTGTGTCAAAAACTCATATTCAAATCGGAAGAAATGATTCAAATGTCTGAATCTACATTGTTTAGTTATCGAAGAGGTCGCCTGTAAAATTACTTTTTATGGATCGTGTCCCTACTTTTCCAACGCAGAGAACTATGCCCGGAATACAGGCAAGTGATGCCACGGGATTACCTTAGTTTGTACAGAATTGCAATGACGATTAGCTGGAATACACTAAAGGTACCGCATTACTACTGCCGTGCTTTATCAGCTCGCACCAACCGTTGCACAAACAACAACCGTGAAAATTGCGTAACGCTGCGTCTTTTGTTTTTTTCTCTGTTTCATTGTAAACGACAATGCCATGTTTTTGGTGGTATTGTGTTAAATTGGTAAATATTAGACACAATTCGGATGGACCGATTTCTAGATATTAGAGTTTTAAGGCCATTCTATTGTTATAGTTATACAAAGTTCAGAGTACAAACTTTCACCTTATATAGGTACATTTTGCGATAATAATTTACAATGAAGCCTAGTTGTTTGCTATTAGATTCACATATTTACTACCAAAAGAGTCTGATTGATGTCATCTGGTGATAATATAGTCAATTATGGTAACATCCTAATCTGACTTGAGGTAAACAATCATTTATCACCTATCGGCTTCGTAGCATCGTGCCAGAGCAAATATTTATATTGTTACGTATTTGCTAACAAAGGGGTCAACTAGCTATTGTATTACTCTACAAATGACACAGTATATACTAACATTTCCAACAGGAAATCAAAATTAGGATTTCTGAAATCTACTAAAACGTAACGATACGCATTTTATCTACAATATATAATGTAAAAAATATTCAAAATATCATTTCAAATCAAAAAATTCCAGGATAGTCTATATTTTCTTGTGTCAAAATCTCATATATAATAAGAAAAATGATATTTTGTCATTATTTGATTTAAATGTTTTATTTAATATTCATATTCTCCTGTAAAATCATCTTTTTGAAGTCAAATTTTACGCACTCTTAACTTAGGGAGTAAGCTGGTGAATGATGAGAGCGTTACGAAAAGTGTGACCGAGCGAGGCGAACGGACGAATTGTCATATATATAATATTCATACATATACGTTCAGCGATGTCAATCGCATAATTCCTAATGCCGTGAAAATATGAGGCAATCCGTTTTTTATCTGATGAAATTGTAAATTTAAACCATTTCTGGATTTACATATGTATTTATATATACATATATATTCGTGTAGTCTACACACACTCGTTTCTTTTAAATTATGTCATTCTTCCAAAGCAGCCATATATTTTTCATTTCAATAGGGCATAATTAATATAAAATATATCAGATGTGATGTATATAAAGATATGACACGAACCATGGATTCCTCGATCCTACCGAGTGGTTTATTTGAGTAGACTTGGCTGAATTTGAGCGATAAACACTTCTATCTGCTGGATGGTCATATATCTTTGTAGTGTCGATAGACCATAATTAAAATAAAATATATCAGACATGAGGATATAAAGATAAGGCATTCAGGATTCCCCGAGCCGGCCGACAGTTTTGTTTGAATAGACGTATATCAATTTGTTGAATTAAAGTAATTTGAATAAGACGCCCCTACTACTAAAACTAAATTGTTATAACTTAATAAGATATATGGACATGTTTTGTTGATCGTAATGACTATTTGTTCATGCGTCTATTATAAAGTTACTTCAGTTTTCATTTAGTTGTATTTCAGTTTGACAAATTTTGATATCAAATCGAATTCTCTAACCTTAATATTTCTTTATTTCAAATATTTAAAAAATTAATTTCATATATGGCTTCAACTAAAACTAATTCTAAATACATTTTCCTCACTGCAATAAGTTAGCCTCACAATCATCAAATATCATAATTGTCTTCTAAATCTTATTAAATGTTTAACAAATTGTCGATTTAAATTATAATTTTAAACTTGTAAGTGCAGTTGTTATGAGTGAGATCAGATTTTCCTTTAGTCATAATAAATCCCATGATCCATTCAAGAAACCGGTAAATTAGAGGAAAACTGTAGCTTCTATTTGTATTTTGATCTTCATTACTGTTCAATAACAAATAAGATTTATAACGTGTTTCCAATAAAGTTTTACAATTCTTACATTACAGCCAAATAATGTTAAAATGATACTTCTTGTCTATGGTTGTAGATTATATTGATAAAAATTTCTTTATAATAAATCGGGAACAAATTAATTACGAACCTGTTAAATTTTGAAGCAACACCAAATCCAAACAAGCCGGCACAAATCACAAACACTTCAAAAAATATGAAAAAAATAGCAAAAGATATAATATCACACCACAGGTAAATAAATTACTTTTATGATGACGTCAAATAAAAGCACTTAAGCCGTTTGTTATCAGTTAATTGTATTGATAAACTTCACACCACGTCCGACGTGGGCGCGGATTGTTATACGTATGGTGGCAAAGGCACACTCAGCCGGTTTATAATTATTCGGCAAAAAGTCGTAACTCCACTCGTGACGTAGAACTGGCGCTACGTGAGTACGTGCCTCACCTCCCCTTCTATGTAACTAAACACGAATAAATTTAGTTACATCCAATTACCTGGTAACCTACGACCTAAATAACACATTTCTTTACTTTTCTCTACCAAACAAACCATTTGATCGACTTTTGACGTGATTATGTCTTAAAAATCGTATCCATAGCCAATAAAAAAAATAGAACAAAATCAGAGGATACAGTTTGGTGTTGTGGCTATCACCTCATCAAAATCTCTATAACCCTAAGGTTGCCTAACAGAAATCGCATTTTAGTGATATGTCCGTCTTTTTATACCCTATGATTAAGATAATGTATGTGTTCTTGTACATCTGTCTTCTTGTAAAGTGTATTCTTCTCTCTTTATTAAGTAGTATATAAAAACGTTCTTCAATTCCTGCTGTTCATATTATCTTGTTCAAATTAACGTACCTTAGAATTAGTCTATGTTATTATGATTTCTTCTCGATATTCTAGTGAAACCGAAGAGAGAGCGATTAGTTTGAAATGACTAATCAATCACTCTATGTTTTTAACAATAGAATTGACTTCCAGAAAGATCTCTAAAGCTCTTTTTGGAGGAGTACTTTAGTCGTAGTGATAATTTTTTTCGTAAATTGTTTGTTAAATCGTGTGTAAAAATGCCTATCCCATGTGTTAGCTTGGTTCATTATCAATATTAAAAGCGTTTACCCAATATGACATGACGGCTTCGACATCGTTAAATTGAAGAATGATAGTATTAAGGCCAAAATAATAGCATTAAAATCTTAAAACAGTTATAAGCTATTTGATCTATAACAAAAATATTAATTTATGCTTAATAGAAAAGAAGTGAAAACTTTTTATTTTAGAATGTATATAATTATAATTGTGCACAAATTATTGTTAAGGATGTATTTTGAGTTACTCATATCTATTTTAAAAATTGCAATGACATGTTGACTGCACCTCTCTCGGTCCTTTAGCCGACGAGAACCGATGTTACTCGAATGAGCGTTACATAGCCGAGCGTTTCAACTCAGGCTCATTCATTACCCACAAAACAAAGTGCATAGCGCGACTGAAGAAGTTTTCACTTCAAAAATGTGGAAGTTTATTATTTTCTTTGCTTCTGATATAAACTACGAAGAATAATTACAGAGGTCGACATATTGGTGTGGCATCGACATCTTGAGTAAGATGAGTTCTCTAACGTAATGTATCATCCAAGGATAGTTGTCTACGCTATTTCGTCTAGTCCAATAAAACTGGTTTATTTTACTACAATATAAACTAGTTTCAAAACCAATTTACCTCGTTTTATGTAAATAATATATTTTTCCTATTTCTAAAGGTTGATATTAAGAATCAAATGTTCTGATCGTATCATATCGTTATGTGATATAACTGTGAAGTTTATTGTTCAAGCTCGTGATCCGGGCCTCAAGGAAAACGACAAGAATCTCCAGTGTAAAAATTCCTTGGGTTTTTATTATATATAACTATTCATAATTAATTGTTATTAATCAATTTTTAAGAATAACTAAATATTTTTATCTTTTTTATCAACATTTCTAGCAATACCGTTGAATACTGGATTTCATTTCAAAATTATTCACGAAAATCATTATCTTCATCCAGTTGATGATCAGATTAGTAGTTTAGGAGAGCATAGATGACAAATATACGAAGTAACATTTTTATTACAATTTTAAATAAATACTGTGTGATTGTACATTTAAGTATATATAAAAGTTCATTCAATTTTTACTTTCCTTATCAAATTTTCACTTGTTATAAAATCTTTTTTTATTCATCCACTCCATACAATTGGCGTCAATACAGTTTATGCAAATATTAATCAATGCATTAATTTTGTATACTAACTTTTATGTTTATTTTTAATATAGAAATTACGTGATGCATAAATCATCATCATCTATTGAAAGGTCACGTGAAGTAACGAAATTTCTGTCTAATAAGTTTAAGAAGTTCGTGCTGGCATAGGAAATGATTTTACTTTTTTATATTGTTATTTATTTTTAATGTTGTTTAGTGTATTTTTATATCTGTTTACTGCCAAACCATTGTGCATTATATTTATTTTACAAGAGTAGTACAGAAATTGAAAAATCATGATGATTTACATTTATAAATAGATACAGAAAATCATTATACAACATCCTCATACAATATTCACGGATATATATACAATTCTCCATGTACTAGTAGTCATATGAATAAATTGATAGTAAGTATAATAATTACAAATGATCTGACATAATTAGTGTTATGAGTAATTTGATCTATGATATCATAAAATAATTTGAAAAAAATTACCTTTTTCCAATATAAAATCTTTTAAAAGGGTTAAGTTGTAATTTTTTTGGAATCCAGTTTTAAAAACAGGCATTTTATTATTTTACGCAGCCTAAGCGGAAAATTCACACTATAAAATCGAAGATGTAGAAAACCGTGATGAATATAGAATTACGAATAAGAGGAAGGATAACATTGCATAATATAAAAGTAAATAACGCTAATTGCCGGATGATATCAACCAAATTTACCATACAAATACGATTATATTCATGATTTGGTATTACGTCATATAATAATATTTTAATAGAACTACGAAAAGGCGATAAACGCTATTGATTACTTAGAAACATACACACTGAGTAAAGGATTTCCCTGACAATTTAAATGAGCAATATATATTATACTAGGATTTTCGACTGTGATCTCACCAGATAGTAACGCACTGATTTGGAAATAGGTAAACTACCTCTTAATGGTCTCTGCACAACATTGTATGGGAAAGAAAATTCTTTTGCTTTGCTGGTAGTCAGGTAACTAGTCACGTACACCATAGAAAATGCCATTTCCCTAATTTGGCCTTCCAGGAATTGAACCGAGGATGTCTGCTAGCGATGTACTTGCAACATTACACCAGCGAGGTCATTAAATACAGAAGCAACTTTTTTTTGATCAAATAACATAGCGGCATTGCCTTGCATCAATTTTAAAGGAGTTTTCACTACACTTTTTGTGAACAATTCCTCTATTAACGTAGGGCCGTGTGTCTAAGAGAACAATGGCCACAGATTATAATCACTGTCCGTTATCAATCTTTAACTAAGTCTGCGTGGGAATAAATTAAAGTCAGTGTCAGAATTTTATACGATTTCCATGTGAGCATTGCTTTTTATGAATCGAAATTAATTCAACTCATGCTGAATTATAATTAGTATAATTTTGTGATATCAAACGAACCAAATTATGTTTTGAAGACTAAAGTACAAGATTACAAATATAGTTGTACGAATAGACTGATATAACAAGTTATAATTTCTTATTATTGAATTTTTAGAGGACAAATGCATTCTCTACGTCTACACAGGAAATGAAAATGCATTTTAAACTTAAAATTTAAAGGATAAACTAAACTTATAGGATAATGTTTTAGCAAGGAAACAAATATAGCATTCAAAAATGATAACTCAAGTCGATACATATTGCAATTAATAAATTGCAAAAACAATTCTGTTTTTATGAACAATTTTGAGGATTTTATTACACATATATTAAGATAATGATTACTTAGGTAAGCATGTGATATTGATCATGTGATCAATGTTTTTTACTATAAAGTATATTGTGAGAATGTATTATTTGATTAGCTCTTAGAATCGCTAGTAATTTATAGTCTAAGATGACGTGTGCATTGTCACGTATCTAATATACAATGTGTAAATAATTCATATACACATTGTGCATTGTATCTTATAAGTACGCTCTAAAAGGTTGATAATTCAATTTTGAAATATCACTCCATATATTATATTGATACAGGTTATTTAGAAACACTAGCTGAAAAAACCTTTATTGATTTTCGTAATATAATTTTCCTGTGAGTGATCATTATTCATTTATGTATATGTCATTGCTCTTATAAATGTCAATTTTAGAGATGTCAATTAATAAATTCAAAGTCTTTGTTAAAAGAAAATTGATAGAAAAATCGTATTATAATATGCAAAATTACTTAGACGATAGAAACGCGTGGGAGTGAACGAATTGCTCTAATCTGAATTGAAATATATTAAACTAATATGACATTGTAATGATGATGGTAACAAAGGAAAAAAATATAAAATACCCGACTGAGTTTGATGTTGGTTCTTCTCGGATCAGGGCGCGAAGGAATCCTCGTAACTTTAGATTTTGAATGGTTCTTGAGTACCATAGTCAGACTTATATTAGAATCAGAGTGTGGAAAAAAAATAATTTGACGATTCAAAAGTGCTGTAGTATGCCTACTTGAATAAAGATATTTTAATTTGAAATATTCCACAGCTATCACATTTTTTCCGGATTATAAAGAGATCTGAGAATTTCGTTTGTTATATTTTTATATTGAATAGCAATATATAGATATTAGTAAACTATTCTGGTTTGGAATTGTTCCTAAATTTTTAAGCTTTTTTTCTTATAAAATTAAGAAATGGATAATAAACTTGCGTAAAACCTTTGATATAATTCTTAGATTTTTACAACCCTCAGTCATGACCAAACTGTTTTGTAGACGTATTTGTATTTCGTATAAAGTTTATTAACCATGAAAACCGTAGTATTCAAAACATCCGGATATAAGTTATGTTAAAATAAAATTATATAAAAAATTAAAAGTGCGTGCGTGCAAAGCACACATGTCAGAAGTGAATTTCTTTGGCAAACTAATTTTTAAGTCTTGCTTATATTTATACAAATGTAAAAATTTAGATATCCGAGACTTTGAGGAAGGGAAAAAAGAAGATATGTTAGGAATTTGATGAATTTTAATGTCGTTAAAATATTAAAAATATCGTTAACTAACACAAATAATTTATTGAAATCTCAAATGACAAATTGTAAATAAAACAGCCATCTGCTTTTTTGTTTTAGAATTTTGAAAAATTTAGAAAAGAGAATATATGAAATATTTATATGTTATGAAAAATAGTATTAAATGACGAGTGGCAAATTAAAGTGCCACGTGTTATTTGTAAATATTAAAACTACCTAACCTAAACGAATTAGCGTACAAAACGCTGCACATCTTCTTGACGCAAATCACGCGTTTCATTCGTAAAAATGTTACCCTCGTGCGCCTAAAGAAGTTTCACTTCAAGAACCCCCTTCTTTTTGTCCTGAAGGTGTGGGTATGTTTATGGCATAATGTTTAAGGCAATTGCTTCACTAATGGTGGTCTTGGACTCGATTTTCAATATGAGAATTAAAAAAAAAAATCTATTTATCTATCTAGGTCTGACTGTGGCTTGTTATTACTTAAAGACTTATTATCTGACTGTTGCAAAGTTAATATGTTACGTTACCATTTTTGACTGTATCATTATTTTCCATTAGATGAAGTCACTATTGAACAGGAACATGTACGTAACATAAAAAATATAATACAACAAATGACGTTATTACGTTATTACGTTTCAATGTACATTTGTTTTAATTTTATTAACTCAGTTGTTTAGTTTAGTTCATGACATTGGTTATGTTAAAGATTTTCACGGTCACTTCAAATTTTACGCGGTTTCTACTATGCTTTTGTATGTCAATGTCACTACTTAAAAATCAATGTGTTCTCTAAAAATTAGTGAACTAATTAGTATTTTTTCTAATGATGCGGATTGACATTGTACATAAGTGGAACCAGGTGCAAATTATCTGGCATTGGACGTCTCTGAAGGAGACAAAATAACGCTAATTTGAATATTAGAGACTTCTTTGGTTAAGGACAATAGCATAAAACAATTTTAGTCTCTATATGAGTGTCTTCAAAACTGCTTATCATTTTTCTTCTTATTATCTGCCTTAAATATGTCTACATAAAATTTAGACGATAAAACAAGAAAAAGCTCCAATTTGCTAAAAGTAAAGAGATGTCTAATTTGCAATTTACATTTATATTCAACATAAAAGATATATAAACACATAAAATAGAAGTGTTTGTTTGTAATTTCAAAATAAAAAGTTGATACCATATATGCATAAATGTTACATACTCGTACATACATACAGACACCACGTCCTTCCACTTGCCAGGATCCTTGCATATCTCCTTCGCTTCTTTCATTCTCATTAAACCTTTCATACAATTTCGTCGGTTTAGAATTCTCTTGACCTGGCATTTATTGAAAATGTCGTGGATTTGGTCCAGGAACGTTATCCTTGGTCTTCCCCTTCCAACTTTCGCATTCACTCTTGACTCATAAATCCTTTTTGTCAGTCTCCTTTCATTCATTCTCTCTACGTGCCTAAACCATCTAAGCATACCTTTCTCAATTTTAGTCACTACATCTTCTTTTATACCACAGCATTCTCTAATCACACTATTTCTTACTTTGTCACTCAGTTTCAATCCACACATACTTCTCAACGCTCTCATTTATACCCCATTTATATTACTTATGTGATTCTTCTGCCATACCCAAATTTCACTACCATACACCAGTGTTGGTACCAACATTTCTTCATGCGCAGCCAGTCTGGCCCTTTGAGACATCATCTTGCTATTCATAAAGGCGTGCAGAGCACCATTTACCATAAGTATTTTATGAATGTATAAAATATTTACGCAATACTTATTTTCAAAGCCAATTTTTATTTAATTTATGTGACTATCTCTTAGCCTACTCTACACAAGCGTTGGAATTATTTTAATGGAACTATTACTGTCAGTTAGCTGGAGTTGTACAACATATTAATGTTTATTTTTATCCTGACAATTCCACGTCAATAGGAAATCGGTTTCTGTCACTTATTCTTAGAAAAGATTGTGCCGATTTTCATGTGGCTTCGGCTCATAGAAGCTGATGTTGTGAGGAATAACAAAGACTATTTTTAACACTACGTTTTATTAAACTTGTAAATAATATCAGACTAAGCTATTGATTAAATAGTTAAAATGTTTCCGTGGCAAATCTCTGTGTATACTAATTACATTGTGTTGTGATAATTGTGCGTCATTTTAAGTTATTACCTGAAAAGAAAACAATAAATCATTATTCATAAAATACATTTTAAGTTGATATATTTCTAGCTACTTAATCTTTCACCTTAAAGTCGCTTTAGTTAGATTATCGTTGTAACATTCAATTCTGTATTTTGCAATTCACATTAATTTGAGTGTATGTTTTCAAATGTGTCTTCATCACTCAGTTTTACCTTATATTTTTACATATCAAACATAAACTTCATAGCTTCGTAAGTTATTTAGAAAACAAGTAATATAAAAAAGTTATGGTACAATTTATTATAAACTAAATAAGATAATAATTAAATAAATTTTTTAAATAGAAAAATCTTCTCAAAGTTATCCATTATCCAGTACAAATAAAAAAAAATATTTAGTGATGATGGGGTTATTATAAGAGTATTTTTTTAACGATTGAAAATTTTAACAAGTTATGTATACTAAGATTCTGGGCTAATAGTATTAATTGAATAAGAAAAGTATTTCACAATTTTCCAAAGCTGTATTCACCAATTAAAAAGCTTTTAATCTCATATTAAAATATCACATTCTACAAAATAAACAGTCTAAAACGAGCAGGAACGTCATAAAACATAATAACAAAACAGGAAGCGTTCAGAATTCATGCCATTTGGCTACATCTAAGCTTCACTAATTAATTATTATTTATAACTAATATATAAACGCGACATCCGTGGCACAGAATTTTTGTTTTATATGGAGATATAACTTTTATTGGCTGTAAATAAAATCAGGTTATGGTGCGATTTTTGTGGCGAGAAATCTTTGAGTTATGGAATAAAGAGTTTTTATAATACTTCTCGTCTAAACAAGTAATTCTGAAATGAGATAGGTTACTGTCACTGAATTACTACTAGAACATTATAATTACGTTATACTATTAAGATTACCATTAAAAAAAATTGTTATTATGTACAAAAAAGGTAAGTGGCAATCTATAGTGTCACACAGCTCTTCATTCATATGGAGGGAGGGTTTTAGAGCATAGACCCAACACACTGCTCCATTGCGGGTAAGCAGGCTACAGATACCCCATATTTACTCCGAGATATGCAGGTTTCCACACAATGTTTTCCTTCATTCAGTATTTTAAAAACACACTTGAATAAGTAATAGCAACTCTAAACTTTGTCTAGAGTGCCAATCTTAATTGCAGAATTATTGTGGGGCTAAACAATTTTATAAGCAGAGTAGCCTGTTCCCAACAGTTGGACTGGAATATGCATTTCCTTTTTCCACTTCTATTATTAAGTCACATTGTTTACAATATTTATTTATAAAACAATATAAAAAAAGAGTACAAAAGTCTACAAAAGCGGAAAGCTGACGTAAAAAGTTTAAAGGCTTTATTTTGTGTATTCAGCTTAAAAAGTTGTGCTAGATAGGCTGTAGGAATAGACTGTATTTCTTGTTAAATTAGTTTTTTTAACTAAGATTGGAACAATGATATGGATCTAGGTAAAGGCTTTTCTTAAAATTACTCGCTCTAAATTCGTGAACACTTAAAAAGATAAACAAAATAGTTCAAACGAAGCCTTGGATTGGATAATAATTACTCACGTGTATGTTAATTGTGTGAAGGTTCGCCAGTGACCTGACTCTTTAAAGCAGACGGTCTATTACATAATGTATAAGGATACAGCTTTGACGACCTTTTTTGGAAATAGATAAACGCGATCACGCATCGCTGTGTACTATTAGATGAGAGACTACCATAATTCATTTAAATTATAAGTTAACATTACTAAGGTTCTATTGTCAAAGATCATAATGACTAAAATTTAATGTTATATTATATATATTTATTATTTCAGCGGTTACCGATTTGTTAAAAACTAATCAGAAAAAGTTTTTGCAATAATCTATATAAGAATGAGTTCCTATTTCTCTATGTCACGGCATCATGCGTGCACGGCTGGACCAATTTCGACAATTCTTTTGTTATTTTGCTTGTTATAGTCAGGAAATGGTCGATGAAAGAAAAAAACAAAGTTACGTAGAACATCAGAAATTTTAAGTGAACTTAACCACTATAGAAATTTTCTTATGTAACCTTCTCAGTGCCTTTGACAATATAACCTTTTTAGTGCTTTTGACAATATAAACTTTTCTAACACAACCTTATGGCGTTTGTCATAACTGTCTGCGATTGACAGAACAGATTATATGATGTTATTTGAGATGATACTACTCCAAATAAGCTAAGGAAACGCTTCAAAACTACAAACGAATAATGCATTTGAAATAATACTTACGTATAAATCTCTATTTTATAAACAATTAACAATTAGGTTCAATAAACCGGGCAATTAATTACGAAACTACTGGTACCTACTAAAACTGACTAAAGAGAACTACTAATTTTCATATATACCTTTTGCAACATTTGTTAAGGATGTTGAACTAAAATCTAAGTTCATCAACACTAGATGAGTTGAAAAAAATACTCTAACATATTTATATTGGTTTAATAGTCTCCAAAGTAGAGGTCAAAAACACTGTTATAGCTACTTAACTATACGATGTAATTACGAACATGTAATATAATATTAAATATACATATTTCAATGTATTAACAACTTTAAAATACTGTTTTGTTATACTTTGAAAATATTTTGCATGTTGGAATGATATTGTTGGCGTTAAATATTAGGACATACTACAAAGTCCTACGATTTAAATAAAATTTTCGAAATGTCAATTAATAAATTCAAAGTCTTTGTTAAAAGAAAGTTGATAGAAAAGTCGTATTATAAGTTGCAAGAGTACTTAAACGATAGAAACGCGTGGAAGTGAATTGAAATATATTAAACTAATATGATATTGTAATCATGATGATAAAAAAAAAACCAAACACCCGGCTGAGTTTGTTGTGGGCTCTTCTCGGACCAGGACGCGAAGGAACCCTCGTAACTTTAGATTTTAAGTCGTTCTGGAGTATCACCATCAGACGTACACTAGAATTAGGGTGTGGAAAAGAAAAGAAAAAAAAATTGACGATTCAAAAGTGTTGTAATATGCCTACTTGAATAAAGATATTTTGATTTTAATGATACGTCAGCTTACAACAATTTCGGAATATTAAAACTATATAGAAAAAAAAACATATTTTAGGCGCATCTCTGGGAAACATAGTGAATAATAAATCTTAGTGTTGGTTGTACCATTGCATTTATATTAAAAATGTAGCTCTTCCCCGTATTTACTAATCCTTGGGAATCGATGGGAAAATGAAAATCCATACTTACTGAGGGTTTACATTGCGAAAGGAGGCACTGTGCCAAAAATTTAGTCAATTATTTTGAAGACTGGAGTTAAGTGGTCTAAAATTTTCCTTCGATTACCTTTGTCGTTGATTTCAAAGTCTATAACTTACAAAGATAGAATATTTTTTGTATGTCTATAAATTTTAACATCCGTATATAATAGCAATCTAGGTATATGAAATGTAAGCGACTACTTTACATAAAGCAGGGTTTAAT
The DNA here is from genome assembly GCA_015832385.1 of Elymnias hypermnestra. Lineage (NCBI taxonomy): Eukaryota > Metazoa > Arthropoda > Insecta > Lepidoptera > Nymphalidae > Elymnias > Elymnias hypermnestra. Next base: position 2,577,923 of record JACTOM010000025.1, read on the forward strand.
GAAACAAGCATTCTCTAAGTGAATCATGTAAGTGAATTAGATTACAGAGAATGAAAGTATATATGGAAAATCAAATGCCCGCTGGGAAATCGTAAAGTGGCTTAATAGCTGTTTTCAATCAGAAGGATTGTTCATATCATAACTCCGACCTATTTTTTTGTAATGTAACACATATAACAATTTCGAGTCACAGTTGTTGTGGTCGCCTTCGAAACTGCTCGACTGATTTGAATTATATATATTTTTTTGGTATTTTCTACCCCATTCCCATATTTACTTTTTTAAATGTTATTTTTGTGGTGTACAATAAAAGTATTCTCTCTCTCATCATCATAGTCAATTTATGTGTTCAAAATATTTCATCAAAAATACTCTATGAATATTAAAACAGGAATTACTAAGAAAATCCTATCGACTTTTAGATTTATCCGATTGTGACGAAACTTCTATAAACAGGAAGTGGTTTTTATACTATTTAATAAAATATTGCCATGAATATAAACATCACAAGTAATATAAATAAGAAAAAGCTAACTCCTTGCTTAAAAAGAAACTTTTAAACCTTTTATACGAGCTTCACTCGAAGGCACTGTACAATTCTTCGCTTCAATTGATTTATGAATTCATATTTGAAAAACTAGAAAAGTAAGAAAAATGTATTTGAACTTAAGTGGATATTTTAATAACGACTAAAAATGTTAACTAAGTAATAAGGGAGAGTGTAAAATAACAGTAGAAATTTAATTAATACACATTGTATATAACTTTTGTTGTTTGTGTGATCAATATCTATTATCGATTGTTACAATGAGTTTGCGATTTTATCCGTAAAAACTTGTTCTACATAAAGCTGATATACGTTAATACCACTCTACGGAATTATATCCGTCCATTATAATTATTGTGATATGTATCGACAGGTTTCCCCAATTTCACTGTTTCGATAATCATTGGTTTGTTATCAATCCAAAGTTCAATTGTATTACACGTGATACTACTATATTATAAAATCGCTGATGGAGTGTAATATGATTAATATATACTATTAACAAATGTGTCTAGGTTAAATTGTAATTTATCTATACTTTTACTTCACTAGACGAATTCAAAATAGTCTATATTTTATTGTATTAAAAACTCATATTAAAATCGTTAAAATGACACTCTTTTACGACAAATATTTTGTTTAATTTACAAACGACTCACTTCTAACGCTTTTTTTAAAATGTGTCAGTATTCTTCCAAGGCAAGGATACGTATTTGAAGCGAAACTTCTTAGGCGCATGAGGGTAAAATTTTTACGGATGAAACGCGTGATTGGCGTCACGAAGATGTGGAGCGTTTTATATCCTAATTCGTTTGAATTCGTTTTTTAATATTTACAAATAACATGTGGCAAATTAAAATTGCCATCGTTCAATATGCTATTTTTCATAAAATATATATTTCATAAATTTTCTTTTCTAAATTATAAATTCAAAAACAAAATTTAATTAATGATTTCTAATATTGACAGAAAACACGTGGCATTTTTATTTACAATTCGTCGTTTGAGATTTCCATAAATCATTTGTATTAATTTTCGATACTTTTGATATTTTAATGACAATTAAATTGATTTAATTCCTTACATACCTTCCTTTTCTCTTCAAGTCTGGAAAATCTAAAGTTTTACTTTTTTATAAATATAAACAAGACTTAAAAATTAGTTTATTAAAGAAGTTTCACTTCTGACTTGTGTACTTTGTACGTACTCACTTTTGTTTTGTTTTATACTTATCTTCTGACATTTCCCCATACATAAAAGCATTATCAATTGCAGTCTGACATCAGAAGCAAAAAAATTTATATATGTATTAATTAAGAAATAATCAAAAATTTACTCTACATGCATCATTTATGTAATGATAAGTACGTGGAAATATACTGGCCGATTCTCTAACTCATCGTGATACTGCATTGCTAATTTGAATAGCACATTTGATGTAAACAAAAGGCTCAGTGAGATACGCCTTATACCTATGTCACACTTTCCTCATATATATTTATTTATATAATTCTCATATGATTTTTATTTGATTTACAATTCAATCCGATAAATAACAAATTCACCCATATCTCCATGGGGTCATAAACTACGCGGATGACACCGCCGGGAACAGTTAATATATAAAAAGAGAATGTGAAGTAATTCCATTGGAATTTCAAAATAAATGTTTCGTTCAATGGTACATTTGGCCAAATCGAAGTGTGCCCAGTTTGTTAGCACATAACAATGAAAACCAAATTTATTGCGTGCTTATATTAATCATAAATAGCGTTAATTCAGATTTATTAATATTGATATACTTCCGTGTGGGCTGAAAATAGAACACCTAAAGCATGAGACAGAAAACGTGAGACATATCTACAGACTCCAAGAGCTGAAATCTATTTTCATCCGGTGTTAATGACTTTAGTAGGTATACAGATATATCTAAGGTTGACATTTAGGTCATTCTATTACGGTCTGTGACGTTTAACGATATTTGGAAAACATTGGACGGTTTTACAAATAAAACTGATTATTTGTTTAGTAATTTTAAGAAAAACTGATTGGAAATTAACAAAGATTCATTCATAAAATTTGATAATATGCGTGCAGAATATCCTAGTAGTATAAGTTATTCAGCCATGCAACAGTAACACTTAGTCTAGAAATATTGAATTTACAATCCCTTATGATAAATTCAACGTTTCTAGACTTTTATATACCTTATCTATATATGCATATAATATATATGTACTTATTATTACCTATTTTCTTTCTTAATACATTATATTTATTTATTGATAATCCAACAGAGTCTTAACAAGTCATTAAATAAGATACTTAATACACTGAATATAAGGTCAATTATTGATTACACAAATTGCTATATACTATTTGAAATAACAGAGTAAAGATTAAGAAGTCCGAATATAGGAACAATAAAAAAAATAATAACTCCGATTTTCGCTATTTACTTATAAAAATTAATAAATATTATGCTTACGTATATAATTATAATGCTATATTAACAAAGTACGCCTGCACACCCACACCCACCCCATACACAAAAACACACACACACACACACGCACTCACACACACCCACGCACACACGCACTAGTGTCGAAATCAAAGGGAATCATAATGTTAAATATTAAATTGCTAGTACAGATATTTTATAATTTATTATTAGTACTTTGATAATAAAATTAATTTCGTACGTTTTCGTATTAAACTAGAGATTTGAAACGTATGAAATATCAAACTTAAGCCATACGAATATGTACGCTGGTTTGCTGATTCTTATTAAAAACTATATAATTATTATATAATAATTATATATATAATTTACAAATTATAGCCGTCATATTACTCAAAAGTATTCATATTGAAACTAGGCGTATAATTTAAATAGCAAGAATTCAATGATTAAAACATATACTTTAATTTTCTAACGGTTCTCCTGTAAAAATAGCTTTATTTTATATCTATCACTATTTTTCTAAAGCACTGTACTGTAAAGTAGTGTACTGTGTGTTAGTTATAAAAATTTTGCAATTTGTAATGGTGATAATAAATAAAAGGTAAAAGGTCGAGTACAACTACAAATATTGAAACTAAACTACTAGTACAGTTCTAGTTGAATAACTAGAGGTCGTGTCACTGAGTTGTGTACGTGGACATATGTCAATCGATAAGGTTCTATATAAAAAACGTATACCTAAGTGGGCTAATCACTTCCTGATTATTTATTCAATAAACGGACCGGTTTAACCATCTATACACTCTCTATTGCATATTATTGTCTGTTTTTATTCTATTCAATCAAACTTTAATATTACGAACAATTCTATGAGTTTTTAATATTAAATTCGATTTTGATGATAATTTTTAATATTAACCGATAGAAAAATATCACCCGAGCAGATCAGATCAGAAAAGATTTCTGATAGTACTTTATTGGTTTATGTATTCTTATTATATCTTCTTCTTAATATATATAAATTAGGTGTCACGTCGTTTGTCCGCAATGGACTCCTGAACTACTGAACCGATTTTAATCAAATTTTCACACCGTGTGCAGTTCGATTCAATTTGAAAAATAGAATAGCTTACATCTTAATTTATAGTCGCAATATTATTTTATTGCAAATAATTTGTCTATTATAAACCTTAATCTAAAACCTTAGCCACAGCAACGAGTGGTCAGGTCTGCTAGAATAATATAATTTTCTATTTATTCAGTAATGGCTATAACATCACACTCTCCCTATTTATATCAGGTGCAAATTTACTTAAGATTTATTTATTTTGCAAAAATTCTACAGCTCCAATTGTAAAAGCTCGCGTAAATATTTAAAACTTTATTAAAATATGATGAAGTTTAGAATATCGTGCTAGATAACGTGGGTATTTACTTGAATTACTTTTCATATCACTTGCTTCGTTATTTAAATGTTTTTAAAATGATATTTTCATGTGCCATTTTATGATTGTAACATTCAAAAAATGGAAAATTCAATATACCAATATGAATTATCAAATCATTTCAAGATTATGAACTTTTCTTGATATAATTTTTATTCTATGAAAGATTATTTATATTAAGAAATTGCCAAGAAATCAAATTATCTCTAAATGTTGAGATAATGACGTCGTCTGATTTGTGTGTTTCAATTCAATTTTGATTCGACGTGGTTGTATGAATATTATTAATTTGAAGGCGATATCAAATTTTTGATTTGAATCACGTAGAATGTTGTTTTATGTTTGCGCACGTATCAGACTCCAAATTCGCATAAATTACCTTTTACGTCAAAAGTTTATTATATATACGCGGATAAATGTAGTAATCGATACGATATGCTACTTTGCTCACGTAGTCGGCATTACAACGTTGCACATTGCTAATAAAGCAAGGACATAGTTACAGGTATTAAACATTTTTTTGTACGAGAATATGGGTCTTATTCTCATGTACATTTTTAATGTAAGGACACTGCGATAAGCTATCAGCATTATAATATGGTAAAGTTTTTTTAAATTGAGGTTTAAAATGGAAAATAATTGTATATGGAGCCTTAACTCCTATAATGTAATACTTATTTTATAAAAAGCAGTGATTTTAATTGATTATATTCCCCGACCTTTGCTAAAGGTTAAGGTAGGTTCTTTGCATTTTCTCAATAAAAATTTGTATCTTCAATTTAACGAGTATATTGTAATACTTCCACGCGGTGCCACTCACGTGGTTCCAGATCGAATGGAGATAGAGGGAAATCCAATCTTAGTGTGCGCCAGTATTGCGAATAGATTTTTAGACTCACCTAGTAATAGTTCTTCCTTTAAAAATCTTAATCCCTTGAAAATATTAGGAAATTCGCTCTTAGTGACCATCTACGTCGCAAAAGGAATATATATGCCGGATATCACGTCAATGGGGGGAATAGTCTTGAAGAAATACGATCAATAAGCGATTCTTTTCGCCACATCTTATCTAATATATAAAATTTCCTTGTCACAATGTTAGTTACCGTACCTCCGAAACAGCTTTACCGATTTGTACCAAATTTTATATGCGTATTCAGTAGGTCTGAAAATCGGCTACAATCTATTTTTCATGCCCCCAAGTGAGAAGGGTTGTTCACCCTTAAATTTTTGTTTTTAATTTTTAGACGAAATTTTTTGTTTTTATTTATTTGTGATACAATATACAAAAATACATACAACCATAAATTTTTACCTTTCTATCACCAACCCCTATTTTTTAATAGCGATAATAGTAATTATATGGCAACACAACGTTTGCTGGGTCAGCTAGTATATATATAAGAGATATCTAGGTATCTATTGACTCATTACAATTGTCCCGAATAAAGATTTTTTCTTTTCTTTCTTTCTTTCTTTCTTTCATTACGATTATCTGGAACCATAAGGCATAGAGATTTGAAATTTGGTTGAAATATTCCTTTTACCGAGTAGAGGTCAGCTAAGAACGGAGTTTAGGATCCGCAAAGGGGATTACGAGGGTGTTAATTTAAAAAAATTAAACTTCACATTTACAAACTATATCATTTATGGTATGTAAATCTTGGTTACAATTTTTTTTGGCATAATGGAAACTATCAAAACTAAACTTTAGGAAATTCCATCCTCAAAGGGCAGTGCGGGTATGTTTCTTATTTGTAAAATAATTTGCCTAAATTAATGAAAATGCTACCAAAAAACATTCCACGCAGACGGAGTCGTGGGTTCAGCTAGTATATATATAGGTCGTTGTGCTTTTCGATATATATGAAATGTCTATTTCATAAAGGTCTCCTTACGATGAAAATCTGTTTATTTTGTAAAAGATTGTTGGTAATGTGTAGTTGGACAGCGAAAAGACCATTGTAGCAGTGGGCCATTAGAAAGAAAGAACCAAAAAATATTTGGTCTTAACCGTATTTTTAAAGAATTGGCTTATCTATTTAGCGTGATCTATTAAGGTTAATTTCTTTTATAGGAATAATTTAAATAAAGTCTTATTACACATTTGAAAAGATTTAATAATGAAGATCGTGAAACGTTGCCAAAAAGACCATGCACTCGAGCACGCAGACTTATAAGAGATCCGTCGCGGGGAAATCAATTACGACAGCGAAATTATAATAGGACCGCCAGACCGTGAAGTACCTCGTGCATTCTTATTAAGGATTTGTAGATTAAAGTAAAATGGATACAAAAAACCGTATTCAACCTTCAGATACTCGTATAAAGAAAAGAGAATTCTTTTCGCTACACCGTTAAACACACGTAATTGTGTTTGTGGTTCGTCCTCGTTACTTAAATCTCATTTCTAGTTTTTAAGTTTCATTTTCACATACGATTTTTAGATTTTCATTTTTGTTATTGCGGATAGGTTAGCGCTTGACAGCGATCACACCTGATGGCAAATGGCCATTCAATTTATTTATTTATTCGCTTTATTATACACTACTATTACATACTAAGTAGACTAAAACTTACACTAAGAAGCGGCTTGACAAAAGGCGCTCTATAGCGATTTCTTCCAGACAATCTTAAGAACAAAGAAATCCAGTAAATGGAAAGGTAGGCGATGTAGGTGGACATTTTTTACTATCATATACTATATGTCGGAGTGCAAGAGTCTGTAGATCGCTAGTCCGTGTGTAATAGTCTGTGGAACGCTGACGCCATCTGTGTATCGGCGTGGGGGCAGAGTCAATATGTGGCAGTCCGGCGCGTCTCTCGGCAGTTCTCGCGTGGCGGTCGGCCGGAGTGGTCGACTATTGAAGCTATTATTGTTAATGAGTTTGTGTAAATTCATATCGGGAACATTAAGTGATTAAACATTATAATCCGAGTTAATTAACAAAGTGTTTGATTGCACCAACATTACCCACGAACGGGATTCTGTGGGAATAAGAAATTAAATAATGGATCCCATTAATGACGATGTCGGCGGAGAACCCTACGCCCCTGTACTTTATGCTTCCCCGTTCTCTCTTATTCTCCGACATATATATTTATAAATGATACATAAAATACATCTATATATATTTTAAAAATTTAAAGTCAAAACTTATTTATATCGACGCGTTAACAGTCTAAGATATTGGTGTGCTAATCTGGTAACGCATTTTTACATCTTATGCAACACAGCATCGTGCCGGAACACAATTCTCTTTGCTTGCTGGTAGATCATTTCTTGTAGGATGGTAACTAACCAGGTCAGAGTCAGATAAATTATAAAATGCAATTTCCTAAATTTCCCCTACAGGGGTTTGAACCTAGGATTTCTGCTAGCAAAGCGATTGCCACTGCGTCAGCGAGGCCATCGAAAATATTCAATAGTCGATAGAGACACACTACGTAAGATGAAATAAGGCTTTAAAGTTTCCGCTATTGATCCTAGGATCTATAAGTTATTAGAATCTACATCTACACATATTGTTTGTATATTATAACCACTGTGATCTTCGTATTAAAGGCCTGACTTTACTCTACAAAGTTAATTTTTTTCGTGATGACTTTCTTTTAGTTATATGTTGTATATAACTTGTATGTAACTCACTACAACGGATTCTCATATATTTCCATAGGATCAGATTCTACACGAGTAATGTCTGTAATGGTTAGAAAACGCTTTTATTATGCGTAAAATTAATAACGTGATAATATAATAAATTAATACCATAGCATTAAATCTGTATTATTGTATAAATGAGTGCTAGTAAAATACTCCATAAAAATCCATACGACTCGAACCATAGTCATTTAGCATTAAATTTTAACGGCTGTGATGATCCCAAATAATTATCTGTTTGTATTCTACCTTGTAAATTGATCATTGCTTATTAGTTGGATGAGTTAAACAACATTTTAAATATATTATTTAGTAGCACTGCTCCTGTAAAAAAATGTGGCATGTATTAAAACATAAGTAAATGAATAAACTTGAAATATATTACTTGTTCTTTTATTGCTATGTAAGAATTTTATACTGGATATACTGTCGATCAGTGTTTCCCAACGTGGGGCCCACGCCCCACAGGGAGGAAATTTAATAGTTAAGGGGCAGTAATCCTAAATCGGGTGCAAAAACTGCGCTAAATTAATATAGAAAATTATTTTGAATATGAATTTCAGTTTTCCATTATGTTTTGAATTTTTACTTACGATGTTTTGATGACAATTTCATAGGAATTTATTCCTAAAACATATCATTCATATTTCTTAAAGAAACAAATCAATTTTTGAGGGTTACAAATTTTAGAAAGGTTGTGTGATACACAACTGTAACACACAACCTTTCTAAAATTTTGCTATATGAAACTCAAGATTTTAAAGATTTATGTTCCTAAATATAAAATTAACATTAACATTAATAATTCCATGTTGCTCGGTATATTGAAGCAGATGGTAAGTGTTATAAAAAATTAACAAAAATTTATTTTACATATTTTTTCCTCGTCTCATAACGACTTATTTAAAATTCAACAATACCGGTAAAGTGCGTTTAAAAATATCAAACCGTCGTTAACGGCTACATGATAGCATTTATAAATGTACAAGCTGAACCCACGACTTCGTCTGCGTGGAGTGTTTTTTTGGTAGCATTTTCATTAATTTCGGCAATTTGTTTTTCAAATAAGAAACACGTATAACACCTCCGCAACCCCCCTTGTAAAATTGTAAAATCCGTTCTTAACTGACCTCTATTTAGCAAAAGGAACATTCCTACCAAATTTCAAGTATCTCCGCCTTATGGTTCCAGAGATATCGTGATGAGTCAATAGTTAACACCCCTGCAACTCCCCTTGCGGGTGGAATTTCGTAAAATCCCTTTTTAGCTGACCCCTACTGGACAAAAGGAATATTGCTACCAAATTGCAAGTCTACGCATTATGATCCCAGAGATATCGGGATGAGTCAATAGATATCTGAATATCTCTTATATATTCAGATGTATAACCTTACTACGTTAAATCTCATTCAAACATCAGTCGACATCGAAATGTTATATTCCGTGACACAAATGTAGGTCATGATTTACTAACATGTTACAATTTAAAAGTTCCGTTGTCGTGTGAATCTGCTTTTACGGTAACTATACATACCGTCTTTTGACCTAAATCATCGTAAAAATAGTTGTTTATATTACGAGTTTTATATTGTCTGATAAAATAATCTCTGCTTTGGAAGAATGGTGATACAATTAATAGTGCATGCGTACAAAGTACACATGACAGAAGTAAAACGTCTATGGCAAAGTAATTTTTAAGACTTGTTTATATTACATTAGTCTAATAAAACTTTAGATATGCGAGACTTACAGGGTCAATATTAGAAATTTTTAATTAAATTTTGTTTTTAAATTTATAAAAAAAATATTTATGAAATATTTTATGAAAAATAGTGTATTAAATTATTTGCAAATATTAAAACTGCGAATTCGTTTGAAGATTAGGTATCTTCAAGCGAATTCGCATAAAAACGCTGCACATCTTCGTGACGCTTATCATGTGTTTCATCCGTAAAAATTTTACCCTCATGTACCTAAAGAAGTTTCACTTCTAAACTTTCTTTCATAGGTAGAGACTTTTATAAATAAAAAAAAATTTAGTAGTAAAGTAAGTAGTAGAAGAAAATAAGTAGCGAAACATGAATACAATTTGTTGTATTACAAAGCATTTTTTAAAATATATTTACAAACAATCAAAAGCTGATTTCTAACTAAATTGCATTCTGAAGCACAACGTAGTTACGGGGAAATGATTCTTTCGCACTAAATATTCCATTTAGTTTAAAATCTAATCTGAAACTGTTTCCTTTATATTGACCGATAACATGCGATACTCAAAAATACATTTCCTATTATATGTCGTATATGTTTATTGTTTTATACTCAATTGTTTTTCTATGATACAAGCCTTATCTAATCTTCAAAATTCAAATACTACGCACTAATTCACAATGTAGTACCGTCAAAGTCTCGCGCTCCAATTCCGCAGAATAAAAGAAGGCCGTTATAAGATATGAAGGTATTAAAAAACGATTAAAATTAACACTACGTAGGTGCTCCTTAGAGAAGTTTTACTGAACCTTCAAATATTTTTTATCGCTAGTTATTGTAGTTACTACGTCAACAATCCTACATAATTTTAGTATACTTCTATGATGTGCGACAAAACTATATTAACATCAAGAATCACAAAAAGTTAAACAAAATATATTTGTTCTTGAGTCGATGAATAAAAAGTATTTTGTAAACAATTGATAATTTGAACACATATATGTGTATATGAGGAGAGTGCAAAGTTATAGCAGAAATTGAAAAAAAAGTATATATATTGGACAAGTACATATTGGTTGAAAAAAGTATTTTTAACAAGATATCGATTTAAATATCCATAATATATTTCAAGTGTAAATGTTTACAAGTCCACCATTAAATACTTACCGCATAACGCTTTCAATTGCGCAAAATGTTTATGCAAACTAAAAATCACGAAGATCATTACTAATTATTTCAGAAATTGTAAATTCCTAATAGTAAACTGATGAGTTTTTAATAGAGCTATTGAGGTTTTAAATATTGTCGAATAATTGCTTCGTATTGTTTTGAAATATTGATAAAAAGTGAAAAAAAAATAAACACTTAAATAAGTTAAATTAAACAGTTTTTGAAGTTGTTATTTTGGCGCGTTAGGGAAAAATTATGTGAGTAAATTTTTACAATGCGCGCGCACACCATTACAAAAAGCCGACACCCTGAAGTTAGCTATAATGAACATTTTCGTTTTTTTAATATTTGATCTATATATATAAAAGAGATATCCAGGTATTTATTGACTCATCGCAATATCTCTGGAACAATAAAGCGTAGAGACTTGAATTTGGTAGGAATATTCCTTTTTCCGAGTGAGGTCAGCCAAGAATGGATTTTGCGAAATTCAACCCGCAAAGGAGTTGCGGGGGGCGTTATACGCATGTTTCTTATTTGTAAAACAATTCGCGTAAATTAATGAAAATGCTACCCAAGAACATTCCACGCAGACGGAGTCGCGGTTTCAGCTAGTAATAATATAATACCTCAATTTTTTTTATTATATTACTTGTTAGATATATTGTGACATTGAAAATATCAACCTGACATTCTTATCAAAATTATAACTTTCAGACTCAACTAAAGAAAACAGATTATGAACTATTTATATCCAATGAAAGTTAGTTTACGTTTATTATTTTCGAATATGGCCTTTGCCTTGCATTGAGTGAACAAATGATGGATGTATTTGATTAGACAAGCAACAAAAACTACGGCGTGGATTTATGGGTAAAATTTCGAAGATACTAACTGTTGCTTATTATATATTATTTGGCATGTTTTATGCAATCAAGCGTGTGTTTCAATAATACATTTAATAATCGCGCTAACAGTTGTGCTATCCAATGATAGTGACTGATAATTTAAAAGTTCCGAGACAAAGTTTTTACATATTGTATGAAAAGATTTTTAAAAAGATTTTTATCTTGTTACGTCAAAGAAGTATAACTTCTAACACATAAGTACACGGACACTTTGTTTTCGTTAAAATAAATCCTTTTCACAAGTGTTAAGAGATAATGTTTGGACTAAGGACAATGTTTTATACATCACTATAAGTTAAGATAGAAAGCTAACTCTTTGCAGTATTTTATGTAGTTGGATTCGAAGTGGTCAAGCGTGAATTTTGTTAATCATTAAAAAAGTGAATGTAATAAATGAATGTCATTTATTTAGGTCACTTTACCTACTCGCCCTCTCACGCGAGAGTATACTAAAATATCGGGAACGATAACCGAGCCGCCCCTGCTTTCTCTTTACAATGGCTTTCTTTACAGCTATTTTCTCGCCCTACGCTGCGCCCTGAAATGTTACGACGGGCAATTAACCCGACGTTGAAAATCTTAGAAAAATGTTATTAATGTTGCCATTACTTTGTTTATGAGTTCTTTGTATTAGAATATTACTTTTTTAATCTAAAACGATGAATAGAAACATAATTTAGTACACGACATGAAAAAGAATACGACAGTCCACGTTATTTAGAATTTTATTACGTGGCGTACTATAACGGGAAGTAAAAGTAAGTTAAAAATACGAGATTTTTATTAAATTAATATTTTTGAAGTGAAACTTCTTTAGGCGCATGAGGGTAAAATTTTTACGGATGAAATGTGAGGTTAGCATCACGAAGTTGTGTGTTTTTATGCTAATTCGTTTAAGGTTAGTTAGTTTTAATATCTAATAACATGTCGTCATTTAATAATTAAATATACTATCAAATATAAATTCGAAAACAAAATTTATTTATTAATTTCTAATATTGCCAAAATACACGTAGCATCTTTAATTACAATTCGTCATTTAAGATTTCAATAAATTATTTGTTTTCATTTTCGTCGCTTTTAAATATTTTAATGACAATTAAATTCAATTATTTCCTCATATATCTTCCTTTGCCCCTCCTATGTAATTTTAAATTTATATAAATAAAAATCTGAAATTTAAGATTTTTATAAATATAAACAAGTCTAAAATATAAGTTTGCGAAAGAAGTTTCACTTCAGACATGTATACTTTGAATGCACGTACTTTTAACTGTTTTTGAATAATGACATTATCCTTTCAAAGCTGCAAAATTTTCTGAATGGCATACAGCGTTTACGTACGTTTGTAACAATTTTATTTTCAATGGAATAAATTGTCTTTTAATAATGTTGTTACAGTGAGGAAGGGTCACGTATGGGAAAATAATGTAGTGACCTCAGCTCTACATTTGGGTGTTAATTATGAGGTCATAAATCAAGGCGATGCGTGTCATGTTTACTAACGAAAGAGGATGTTTAAAAATCCGTTTTGTAATAGTCACTAAATTGAGTGAAAAGCTTTTGAAACGTAAAGCGACTGATACATATTTCGTATATCTTAAACTAGTGTAAATATATTTTTCAGAAATTTGGTTGCTTCGCTGGTGCAGTGGTAGGAGTACTCGCTTTGTTTGCAGAGGTCCTGGGTTCAATCCCTGATAGGCAGAATTTAGAAGCAGACTCGACTTGTTTGAGCCTTCGGCCGTGGTTAGTTCCAACCCTACCAGCAAAGACGTACCCCCAAGCAAATAAATGCTGTGTAGAAACCATAAGAGGTAAATTGCATTTTACCAGATAAACGCGATTCTATCTTAGACTATACCACAGTCAAGCGCTAACCTGTCAGCAATAAAAAAACTTTATATACAAATATAAAAACTTTCTACCGCTGTGTTTGACTGCGTTAAAATCTGAAATTATTCCATCGATTTTTGTGTTTTTTTCATTTTCGTGAAAATATTTCGACTTGGCACGACCAAGGATAGGTTTCATTTTAACATATAATAAAAAAAACAATATTTCTATTTTCTTTTTTAAAGTATAACGATAATGTACAATAAAATATAATAACATGAATAAAATAGCACAAACATTCCTTATGCGTCCGAAGTATAATAAGTAGATAAAACTAATTTGATGCGACTGCTTCTTCTATTAGCCTAATTTACCGCAATTTAAAATTATTGCCTTAATTGGGACAAAAGTCTGGTGCATTGTAGCTAAGCCGTTCATACATAAATATTAAAAAGACGTATAACAATTTTAGAACATAAATAAATAGAGAGAGTATGAATTTGTTAGCACATAGATAATGCATATAAAAAAAATATGACTGACTGATAATGTTATTCCACATATTTCTTAATTACGGTATGGGTGTTTTTGATCCATATAATCCGAAATAATTATATTAACGTCGCACTGCTGAGCACAGGCCTCCTCAGTAATAGGAGAGAGAGTTTTTAAAGCAAAGACCCACCACGCTGCTCCACTACGAGTTGGCAGGCATAGTACAGAAGTGCACCCTCTATTTCTCCACTCTCTTATTCCGATGTGACGGCCATCGCACACTATCGGCGAGAGATCAGGCGCAGGACGGACGGTTTAACGTGCCCTCCGAAGCACGGCGGTGGTGAACGTCGCTAACTTCCCAACTTCGGGCAAACTGAGATATTTTGAATTCACCCGGCCCGGGACTTAGGACCCAGCACCTTATGTCTGTAGCCGAACAAGCTGACCACTAAACAAGGCAGTTGTTATACAGGTAAAAAATAATCCACAACAAATCTACTTTACTGTATTATAAACTAGTTTGCCTAACTGCCTCATTGGTCTAGTGGTTAGCATGTTCGACTACAGACATGAGGTCCTGGGTTCCAGTACCGGGTCGGGACAATTCAAAAATCAATATTGAGTTTTCTATTAGGATTTTCTCAATATTTACCCGAAGTTGGGAAGTTGGCAGTGTGATCCACCCTCGTGCCTCGGAGAGCACGTTAAGCCGTCGGTCCTGCGCCTGATCTCTCTTCGGTCGTGTCGGATTCCCGTCACATCGTACTATGAGAGTGAAGGAATAGAGAGTGCACTTATGTACTATGCCTGCCAATCCGCAGTGGAGCAGCGTGGTGGGTCTATGCACTGAATAAAACCCTCGTTCCTCGGAGTGAGGAGGCCTGTGCCCAGCAGTGGAACGTTAATGGGCTGCTATTTAAACTAGTTTGTGGTACTTTTTCGCCTCCCTTATTTATTTCCGAATCCATAAGAAAATAAGTAATATTAATAACAAAAAATAATATTATACTCAAATATTTGATAGCATTTTCGTGGTCAGGTAAAACTATAATCCACTGTGCTGTGAAAATTATAAATGTCCCTTTATTTTATACGGGCTGCTATCTCTTACAATATTATTGATTATGACTTCTACATAAAGAGCTTATCATTACAGTGGCTTCTTTCAATATCATAGTACGTTTCCATTGGCTGTCCTATGTTAGTTTATGTAATAAATATACCGAGACAAATTTCATTATAAGGTTTTTTCTAATTATTTGTATTACATATTGAAACAATCGAGTCTGTAAATATCTAATTTTATTTAAAAGGCAAGTAGTAGCCCATTAACGTCTCACTGCTGGGCACAGGCCTTCTCATTCATTTGAGAAAGGGTTTTGCTCCACTGGGGGTTGGCAAGCGTAGTGCACAAGTGCGCTCTCTATTCCTTCACTGTCATAGTCCGATGTGACGGGATCCGATACTCGCAGAGAGAGATCAGGCATAGGACCGACGGCTTAAAGTGCTCTCCGAGGCAAGAGGGTGGAGCACTCCGCCAATTTCCCAACTATTGAGAAAATCTTAATAGAAAACTCAAAATTGATTTTGAATTGGCCCGACCCGGGTCTCGAACCCAGGACCTCATATCTGTAGTCGAATATGTTAAGCACTAAACCAATGAAGCAGTTTTATTGCTTTATTGCTAAATTTTATTTGGTACCTCGTAATTCTTTAATAACAACACAACGACTCCTTGATACTGCCCACGTGTAAATCTTATTATTTTTAAAACATGCCAAATTAAATCCATTGACAAATGCTATAAAAATTGAGCGCATTTAAATTCGAACGGAGTACTGAACCCGGAAACATTGCTAAATTCGAGGACAAAACATGCAAATGGCGTTCAATATTGTCGTTTGCCGCCAAATTTGATCTGCGTTCAAACTTCAAAGTCATCTTTATAGATGGTGGCGTAGTATCGACTATATTACGCAATAATTCTTGATAATGTATATTTTTTTAAATGTTTTTATTGCTGACAGTTTAGCACTTCACTGTGATCTCTCCTGATGGTATGTGATGATACAGTCGAAGATGGAAGGGCTCTAAACTGGTAATAGGTAGTTTACCTCTTATGGCTTCTATTCGGCATCGTACCGGCACGCAATCACTGACTTGGGGGTAGGTCTTTGCTAGAAGGGTCGTAACTAGTCACGACTGAAGCCTCCTACTAGTCCAGACTCAGAGAAATTAGAAAATGGAATTTACTAAATTCGCCCTAAGTAAGTAAGTAGCAGCCCATTAACGTCCCGCTGCTGGGCACAGGCCTACTCCTATAAGAGAGGCGTTTTTTAAAGCATGAACCCACCACGTTGCTCCATTGTGGATTGGCAGGCATAGTACACAAGTGTAGCTATTCCTTCACTCTCATAGACCGACGTGACGGAAATCCGACACAACCGGAGAGAGGTCAGGCGCGGGAGCGACAGTTTAACGTGCTTTCCGAGGCATTGGGGTGGATCATACTACCAACTTCCCAACTTGGGGCAAATATTGAAAAAATCTTAATAGAAACCTCAATATCGATTTTTGAATTGGCCCCACCCGGGCCTCGAACCCAAGACCTCATGTCTAGTCGAATATGCTAATCACTAGACCAATGCGGCAGTCCAGTATCATAGATATAGGTTATAAAAAATCACGGGATTATTTAGTTTTAAATAAAATAATATAGATATAATAATATATAAAAACTCAATCACATTTTATTACAATTTATGTCTAAAAGTGGATGAATGAACTTTTCGGGATCCTCATATGAAGGTTAACGACATTCCCAAGAATGAAATGAGGGAATAAATGCTGTTTCATACATTTTTCCTCAATTTTTGGCGATTGAAAAATTGTTTTATTGGTATGTAATCCTTTAACTGTGATCTACACTGATGATATTACATATGATGTTTGATTTTAATACGTGTTTGATTCTAAAACGGTGACGAAATAAGGTAAACTAGGTGATAGAAGTCTCTAAATCGATCAAATTATCTTACAATTGCGAAGTTATAACCGCGTATTACATCAGGTTAAGATTTATTTATTATCTGAGATCACAATTTAAGCTTGATTCTACCGTTAAAGTGCATGTATGCATATGAAAGTTAAGAAAACTTTACAATTTATGAGATTAAATATAAATTTGGTCTCTTAAGGAACAATATGAACAATATACATAACATCCATTTGTCGTTAATTTAAACTAAATAAATAAATAATTTATTTTAAATAACAAGTTATTTATTCTTTAAGACCAATATTCACCTTTTTATATTTATGTATTCATATAAAATGCACGCAATTTTTTATGCAAATATAATGCTATTGTTACGGTATAGCTTTCTGTGTTCAATTAAAATAATTATCTGCCATCATGGCTTCAACATTAAATGGAAAACTGTTTTTTACAAGCTTCAAATCTTATATATAGACGTGACTTTGAAAATTGTTCCTATTTTAATATCTACACTTATTCTTGCATAAGCACAATATATTTATAGATTTTTACAAGTAAATATACCTATATTAACTTTTATCTAACCGTTTTTAGTATTATTTGCTTAAACTTGTTAAATAATTCCATTTCATACATATTTTCATCTCTTAAAAGTAATCTTGCAAGTTTTGTGATCGCGATGAAATGTAGTCTATTTCTATTCATTTCTGTATTAAAGTTAATCAAAACTATATCAATGCTTTACCGACGAGATTACTATGAAATTCAAAATATTAATGTATATTTATATTAGATTACTTCGTAAAGACACGACGCAGCGTGGTCACACGTTGCCTTGTATACTGAAATTGTAAATTAGGACCAATCTTTTATTGGAATTGCATGTAAAGTTGGACTTATTATCAAAATTTTAAAAAATATATTTTGAAGTATAACATTTTTGCTCAAAATCATATTATTATAAAAACATTTTTTTTAATCCCTCCGTTTTTTCTTGCGACATGATGGTCGAAGACTATGCTTAACTGAATAGAATATACTATAAACGTCAATTAAAATTATAATATTACATTAAACTTAACAATTTCCAAATCGAATAGAATTCGTATGCGGTACAATGATATTTGTTTTACGATATAATAATATTGTATTCCGTGTTTATTTTTTAATCATTATGATATTGTAACATTAAAGTAACTATATTAAATAATCACATTGTACTATATGCTATAAAGAAAGCGCCATTATTGTACATAGAGAGCACAGAGTAATGACACGCCGCACATTTTTCAAAAACTGCTAAATGTTGGCGCTATTTTTTTTTGCGCGACAATATTTATGAAACCATTGTCTTTACATTTAAAACATTGATTACTGGGAATCGCCGTTGCTGAAAATCCAGCGTACATTTTCACAACAATATAAAAAATATTATTATCGATATTTCATTTGCTAGAATTTGGTGGTATCTGACCTGATTTACTGACGGCTTAAATTATGTGTTGTTTAGGTATAAGCGATAAATTGGAAATGTAGGCAATGATTATTATCAACATATTTCTTTATTGTCTGTTAAAGTGCATAATAAATAGATAGCGTCGACATAATGCAGCTTAGCCTAGAAACACACAAAAGTGTCAGAAATTAGAATTTTAGGTAAATTTTTGACATAAAAATTAACTTTAACGGAAAACTACATGCTTGATGTAGATGATATTTTAACAATATTTCTTAAAACGATGAGTCTTGACGTTTATTAAAAATGGGTGATTCTTTATTTAAGTTCATTTTATATCCATAAGATTTTGACCGAGTGAAGTATGATATACAAATAATATTGAAGTATAATGATATATGAAATATTGGTTTAGTTTTATACGCCAGGAGGCATTGATGTGCAGAATGGCTGCCATTTGGGCATACTGCACAGCTCTGATTTTCAAAAATAGAAGTACTCTGTGGAAAAAAGAAAGGTGTATTACTCTGTGGCCCGACAGAGCAATCCACCTTTGTTTTATTTTGTCGGATAGGTCAAATAGACAAAAAAAGTAATGGTGTTTGTCAACGGTTTAACTGTTTTAGGTCTAGAAAACACATGTATTATTGTTGTGAAAGGAAATATACTGCATTATGATTTATTATCAACAGGAGTGTCTTTGTAATGTCATTTACAAAATACATTCTACATTTTTATCTCTACGTTTTTCCGAAACTAAAAGAATAACAAGTAACACAGGATAAAGTAATAAAAAAGTATTTCTCCGCCTCAAACCCCTTAATCTCTTTACACAGACAGAATCCTTTAAATCTTTTATATGAGCTTTCAATAGAGGGCGCTGTACAATTTTTCGAAAATACGTGTATTAATAATAAAAGTGGATGAAAAATAAACTATTTTATTAACAACTGTATATTAGAAATTTAACGATGATACTCCACGGAAGTTCATCAGAAAGCAATAGAGCGGAGCTGTGTACAATCTCTTCCGACAGACCTTCTTAGGTATTTGAAACAGATAACAAGAAACACAATACAATTTCATTATTTGTCCTAAAATTTTATGAATTACGCATAATAACAAAAAGAAACCTTTTTAAAAAAAATTAAATTTGTGCTTTTATGATAAAAGTGAAAAGCTGAAATGTCTAAGTACAAAAGCAAACTTTTGAAGCCGTATGTTTTTTTCGTCTATTATCTTCACTTTGAAATATTTATACCTTACAGTAAATTTTTTTGTTACCAAATTAATCGTTTGCTTTAATTTTTTTCCTTTCTGACAGTTCAACACTTCACTGTAATCTCGTTTGGTGGCAAGTGATGATGCAGCCAAAGAGAAAAGCACGCCGGTAACCTAGTTTTTTTGCTTGGAAGCACATCTTTAGTAGGTAGATAGGGTGTTAGGTAAGTAGAGTGATAATAAGCCATGGGCGAAGCTTTTTACCATTATAGGTTCAGACAAATCAGAAAATCAAAAGATGCCAGAGACTGTCGTAGCTGCTTACCATCCTACTTACGATATATGTATATATATATATAGTTCCCTGAAATCTGCATTGCTGTTTGATTCTGTGACGTCATCATTAAGCGAAGAATAACCTCTTTGCAGGCGAGTAGATAGTAGTGTGTACATATATAGTAAAGCATCATCATTTACAGTATCAGGTACAATTAAGTGCAGTACTAACCAGTAAAAAATAAAAAAATACCATAACGATATTGAGCCCTTTTGAGATCCTTATAAGTTTCGAGTTTCTTTTAAAATTAATACAAATACATCACACACGGAAATTCAACCAAAAGTTTTCGGTTGTAACTACGAATAAGTCTCTGTTGTATTATCATTATTTATTATTTAATCCGTATTACAGCCCTCTACCCTTGTGTGGCTTTAGAAATTAATGTATAAATTAAAGTTAGACTTGTGAGAACGTCTATACCTTATTAATAATAATTAACTTTCAACTGTATTTTCATAATATGTTGTTATAACAGCATTTGCTAAATATATTTCTTTAAACGCCAAAAAGTCTATTTTTAAAAGTTTTGTTCCTAGTATCTACAATACAGACTACTTTGACTTTTAAACGTATATTAAAAATCACACTATTTAAAACATCTTTCAATTATGAATTTAAATAATTAAAAATCGCATTGCTGAATTATTGTACAACGCCAACTATTAAAAGTAATAATAATGTGTTTTTTCATATGTGGATAAGAGGGCGACATAGTTTAGTTACATACAAAGCATCACGCCTAATTCCCATAGGGGTAGGCAGAGACCACGTCCTTCCACTTGCCGCGATCATTGCATTTCTCCTTAGCTTCTTCCATTCTCATTAAACCTTTCATACAAGTTCGTCGGTTTAGAGTACTCATGACCTGGCCCTTACCTAAAATTATCTGGATGTGGTCCAGAAACGTTCGCCTTGGTCTTCCCCTTCCAACTTTCGCATTTAATAACATTTGTAGCTCGCACCAATATCTTCATAATACTTGTGGCCTTTCCGTAGATAAAAAAGGATAGATATTTTCTAGTTAAGAAATTCGTGATATATGGTGCAGGAGTGACTTATTGAAGTGTAACTTCTTCAGGTGCATTAGGGTAAAATTTTTACGGATGAAATGCGTGATTAGCGTCACGAAGATATGCAGCTTTATTATATCAATTCGTTTGTAGGTTAGGTAGTTTTAATATTGACAAAAAAACACATGGCATTTTTATTTAGAAGTCACTTATTTGCATTAAAGATTCAATAAATTATTTGCATTCATTTTCGACACTTCTAATATTTTAATGACAATTAAATTTATTAAATTCCTAACATATCTTCCTTTTCCGTCCCTCTATGTCTCGAAAATCTAAAGCTTAAACAAGACTTAAAATTTAGTTTTCCAAAAAAGTTTCACTTCTGACATGTGTACTTTGTACACTCGCACTTTAAATTTTTTTCTTTCATATATATTACTTGTTTATATTAATAACTTGCTACGGCACCCAGAGATCAAGTATGGCGAATGGATCTTAGCGGTGACGATTTCGATTGGCGCGATCGACTGTGACCGAACACGATTAGAAATGACGCTGACGACATTAATAAAAAATATTATTCATAAAGATTTTAATGGAACAAATTAGCAATTACGTTGTTTACAATCCCCATTTATTTTTAAATTAAGAAGTTTCAAACTGACTCTTGCCGTTATACTGGTATCGCGTGATTCAGTGGTTTTTGGCCCAGTGGTAAACTTGTATGGCTGCTGGTTGTGTAGTCCATTAACATTTACTTCTATATAGAATTAATAATTATAATTCAACTTTAATGAAAAGTTTAGAATGTATATATTTGAATAGATAACAAAAACGTAATTTGTAAGTACTATTCAAATAAATATCATCTCATCTGATTTTATCGTAAAAAATAAACCTCCTGTTTAAGGCATTCATTATATTGTATAATCAAAAGATAAACTAAGAAAAACTACGTAAGTCATTACTTTTTATTGCATGATTTTAACGGTAGAAGTACAAATATAAGACATCTAATTAGACGTATTTTTAGAGGATATCTAATAGAAGTCTCGAAAACTCCATTGTCAATACACATTATTGAGGAAATTGGAGGGATTCGGTTACGTCATAAAACACTAAAGAGATTTTAGTATAAACACTACAACAGTACACATGGCTACGCGCAGAAGTATGTACCCCCATCAACACTTAGTTCCTACGTGCAAATATCGTAATGTAAAAATGTGTAAAAGGCTGCCTGTACAGTCCGCTAATCTTGTTATACAATTGCTGCATTGTTAATAAAAACTCGATCCGGGCTTAGCCTTGGCCTAAGTTTTTATCTCTCGTTTACAGTAAGGTGCAATAAAGTTGTGAACGCGGCGTGAAGTAAGGTAATAACGTTTTTTTTCATTTAACTCTATTTTTGATAGCGAAATTCCTAGATATCACATCTACATAAGATATACCTAATAGCTAAATATATTAAAAATACTACTGCCTCATTGGTCTAGTGGTTAGCATGTTCGACACAGAAATGAGAACCTGGGTTCGATTCCGCGGGCTAGCTCAGAAATGGATATTGAGTTTTCTATTAGGATTTTCTCAATATTTGCCTGAAGTTGGGAACTTCCCAACTCGGTTTGCTCCACTCTCGTTCCTCGGAAAGCACGTTAAGCCGTCGGTCCTGCGCCTGATATCTCTCTAGTCGTGTCGGATTCCCATCACATCGGACTATGAGTGTAAAGGAATAGAGAGTGCACTTGTGTACTATGCCTGCAAACCCGCAGTGCAGCGCCTTTTGGCCTTGATCCAGAGATGGAAAGACGACCTTGGTGTCCCAGTATCTTACGGACGGAGTGTGGTACTCTAGTCGATACGGCACACCACACGCTAGCAGTATGCCCGGCTTGGTTAGTGGAACGACAGCTTTTGGTGCCAATGAATGGTGGGGATTTCTCGCTGGCGAACATTATAAAATGTATGCTCGTCAGCAATACCAACTGAAGGGTAATTGCCTCCTTCTGTGAGTCGATCATTTAGCAGAAGGAGATACTAAGCAGGGAAAGGGAGGACGCCGCGGTTTCCTCTGCTTGCCGACGAAGAAGGCCTGGAAGACGGAGGCGGGGTTTCCCCCGCCTCCTTCCTCTATTTTAAATTTAACACAGTTGTGAAGGCAAATGAATCCGGGGTGCCAGAGTGGAACGTTTTCTCTGAGCCTCTGGCCCCTCACTAAAGGATCAAGAGGGTTTCGCTGGGTTTTAGTGGGTATTCTGGTTTTCTCTAGTGAGTCCCACACTCCCAACCGATGACTGTTCCGTTGGGGTGCGTAAATGCATTTCCCAGGGTCAAAAAAAAAATCGTGGTGGGTCTATGCTCTAAAAACTCTCTCTCCTATAAGTGAGGAGGGAGTGTACCCAGCAGTGGGACGTCAATGGGCTGCTATTTATTCATTAAAAATAAATTTATAGTTCAGAAAATGGTTTTTCATCCACATTACGCAACTCTAACGATAATTAAAGTGACGGTATCCTATGGACTTCTTGAATTGCGTTTTTAATAGGTTTTCTTTTTGAAATCTAGTTAATTTTCTTCTAATGCCTATATACGCTTTTAGAATATATAGATATTTCATATAATAATATTATGTTAGAAATACAAGTTAATAATTTACTAACAAGGCAAAAATGTCTATGACCTCACTGGTACATTTTAGATTTTTATCCAATCACAGAAATGTTATAGAAAAACCCAAGGCCAATATTGTCAAAATCGTTCCTTGAACCCGGAAAACAGAATCCTTAAATAATACGTCTAAGAAGCTGTTACAACGCACTCTTTTAGTATAATAATTATCAATGTTATTTTTAGCTTTAATAGGTAATTACAGTATCTTCCTTCGTTAACACATCACTAAGAACGCATAGACAAACAGAATAGTCGATGATTGACTTGTTCCAAGCCCTGCGACATTGTCTTTGAAGTCACTTAAACGTGTTCGTGAATAATTGAAATAGACAGATTGTCATTAACATCGCAAGAAGCCAAGGATAATATATCTTTATTATGTATTCCTTATAGGAAGCAGAGTTAGTCATTTAGGGATTCCTGACTGTCGCTTATTTCTATTTGCTACACATCTAATAGATTATAAAAATTTCAATCAAATTTAGGAAGCCACTTTGTGTTCTGAGTTCCAGAAAAGTCTCCCCATTAGTTTTTGTTTCTCCTCTAGTCGGTTTAATCAAATTAATCCACTTTAAAGTGATCGTCGTCATCGCTTCAGCCGATGGACGTCCACTGCTGGACATAGGTCGCACGTAATGACGTCCAGAAGGCCCGATCTTGCGCCGCCTGGCTCCAGCGGCTACCGGCGACCTTTTTTATATCATCGGTCCACCTTGTAGTGGGTCTGCATACACTGCGCCGTCCGGCGCGGGGTCGCCACTCCAATGTCCATCGGTCCTTCGGACTATATGCCCCGCCCATTGCCACTTCAGGTTCGCGATTCGTAGGACTATGTCGGTGACTTTGGTTCTACTACGGATCTCTTCATTTCCAATTCAATCACGCAGGGAAACTCCGAGCATAGCCCTGTCCATCGCATGCTGAGTGACTCTGAGCTTCCGCATGAGGCTTGATAAACCGATATTTTTATCATAATTAATGTAAAAATATTAACATATGATATCAAAAAATATACGATGAGTATTTATATAAACTGTTACCTATTCATTTGTTGTTATAATATGAATTTCAAAAGAGGTGATCCTGTTTGTATATATATTAGATGTAAAGGGCTGCTTACAAAAGGGGAACCACGTTTCTCCCTCCAACAAAACTTGGTCGACAGCTATTATAATTTAAAATTCAGCCGTTTTGCTTTATTCTGCTGACGAGATAAAGCATCTTATAAATAAATATAAACACGTTAATTTAGTACCTCTAAAATTGCTAGTTTGTAGAGAGACTAAAAACAATTTGAGCAAGATGTATTTAGCATTTCACAATGTGCTAATTTAATTCAGTGAGGTTATAAACCTATAAAAGTCCAGTCATATGTAGTCCATTAGACAAAAACTTAGCAACAAGGCAATTTTATGTAATATAATTTTCTAATTCCTTTCAGGAATTTGCAGAACCAATGCTTTGCTCGTCCCTTCATACCCAAACCGGTTTAATCCCTTATCCTACAAAATCCAGGAAATATAAAGTTGTTTCTTCGCGATGATGAGAAACCCGTATTGTCCTTTTAAGGCAATTACTAGTCAAAAAGTGACAACCTTATAGTACAGGCTTTTCGAATATTATATTTTTATATAACATAGTTTTTATTTTATATTTTAGTCACACAGTAGGTGCTATGGTTTCGACTTTTATAGTCTTATTAATTCCGATTCTGAAATAATTCTATTCCTACGTCAAAAGATTCTCTCATATAATACAAGAGGAAGTAAATAATGGTATGCACGTTTAAGTACATACTAATTGAAAAGCAATGCTGTAAACATTAAATATAACAGCACAAGAAACGAATGCAAAACACGTACGGTGACGACCGCTTTTATATATGACAGTTATTGCATACAGTGACCGTTTCAACGAGAAGACTCAATCACTACTTTATTCAAATAAATGTCCGATGTTTAATGGACTACTTTGATAAGTATCTAGATAAAATATATTCAGTAATTACAGTGTCGATAGAAATAAACATGAGGTTAGTGACTTCAAGTGCTAGTTTTTCTACTTTACATGATTAGTTATATATCGCTTCAAAGTGACCAATGTGTCTGCTTGTATTTCGAAATCAAATATATTCTACTATCCGTAGATAAAAACTAACATATATTTGTTATAGTAATGAAGATATTATTTATAATGTATAACTCAATTGCATATAATATTATGTTATACAGCAATAGTGGAATAACAAACATTGCATTCCTGACCTATAATGGCATACATTACAGGTCATGAAAATGATCTTTTCAAATGATTAAAATACCAATCGGATGAATTAACAAAGCCTACGACTTTGTCTGTGCTGAAATCGTATTTTTGACGATTGAATATCTACCTATGTACCTACAAACAGTTTTTCTATCGGAATTTTTTTTACCGGCTGGTATAGATAGATTTATGGAAAGAAAGAATCATTAATTGAAAAATGTACCCTCATTTTACCTAGATAAGTTAAAAATGCAAAAACGTTCATTATATGCAGGACCAATTTTAACGAGAGTTGCATATCAGTAATGTTCTAAGAAATAACGAATTTTTAATAGGGACTTAGAATTCGTTATTTAATCTCCTAGATTGACTTTTGTGGGATATTTTTTGATTGACTGTTCTTGGACTGATGTATTAGGGTAAGGTAACTTCCAAGCATACGAATGATAGTATAAACTACAACTAAGGAAAAGCCAGATTTAGATAGTTGTAACTATAAAACATACTAATTAACTGCTAACATGTGATACATCCTTCTAGATAATGACGAGAGGTGCACAAAGAGTATATTAATATTAATGCAGGTCAGTCACGACAAACCGACATTAAATCATTAACTAAAATTTAACGAACATCCGCAAAAAAATGCGTTGCTATTATATTCTTTGGCATTGCTCCATATAATTATTTGTACTTAATTTTCAGTCATTCATATAATCATCGTTGTCATCAGTTCGCCGTTAAAATACAAAACGAAATAGTGAAGGACATGCTGCTTAAAACCGAGGCCAACAAGACGACATTCACCGAAGCGAGAAATTGAAAACAATTAAATTACCTAAACGGCAAATATCACCTGGTTACAACTATTTCGCTAAATTTTTTTAACTTAAATTGAATATGATAAATCGGAACAATCATATCGTGACCCTCTTTGTGAGCATTGCCTATCTTATTGTGCCGTTCACATTGCAAAATAGCACCTACCTACATGTCTCAAGTCATTGTGAGAAATAGATATTGCAATTCATATTGGATTACCGCCTTGAGTGTGGTAAGAGTGTCAAGGTGCGAGACTGCAAGAAACACAGTGCATTGAATTTGGTGCTCCGTGAATCTTAACTTCTAATATTAATTTTAATCTCGAAATTGTAAGTAATATAAAAAATAAAGTCATTCCAACGCCATCCAATAAATAAACCTTAAACTTTTTTTGGTGTGCTTTAAATGGAGTGCGCTCTATTACAAGTTTTAAAAAAATATTTGAGCTTGACCGAGTGTTATCATGAAAAGCACTTTAACAATTAAAAACTTAACCACTATACATATAAGGCGGATCTAATCGTAGGAATTGAAGAATGCCCTAGAAATTTAAGAAGTAAATTCACAAACAAAATATAACAGATGTTTTAAGTGGCACATTCCAAAGTACAAATCGATAAACACCAATATTGCTTGCCAGAAAACAGAATTTTAATTACACAATTAAAAGTTCTGTTTGCAAGAACCAGACACTATAAACGTGTCCATTCATGATGCTGGTGACCCTGGTGTTAGCGACGCGGAACTACAATCTCTCCTCTTAATACGTTCTTAATATTAACAACGTTTTTACATTTTCAAACAACATAGCTTCATCTAGTTTGGTGAGAGAGTTATCTACCTTCAATTAAGACAGAGGGAGGTAAGTTTAAAAGAATCTTACGCTCTAACATTACATTTGTACACCTACGTATGGAAGATGATAATTTCCAACAAGGATTTTTCTATTCAAGGAGCTTCCTTTTATCGGTTTGTTGACGTTTTTAACATGTACAAATAGCCGACATGTGAATGTGTTAAATTCAGTAGTATAATTGAGAAGTTCTTTTAAATGTTTGAAGGTTAAATTTTAATGCTGTTGTTAGAAAATGCACCGCGGGAATCTCTCACCTGCGCCACATGAGTTTTTCCAAAAGTCGTAGAACTTGCTGCACGCGCACATCTCGATCGGGCGTCACTCGGCACTAACGCAAATTTATTTTTAAACTTCACTTCTAAAGTTTCGCAATGTTTCAGCCGGTACGCATTCGCACGATTTACTAAATGTCGATGGCCGGGAAAACTTTATACGTCTAGTAAACAGTTGGGATGTAAACAAGTTAGTGTGACCGTATAGATCGCGGTCGCCCCTGTACCGTTGTAGTGTAGAAAGCGCGGATTGCGTGTCCACGGCCGTGGACAGTCATCGTACCGGTACGTCTGTGTGGACAGCCGCAGTCGGCAGTGGTGCACGCGTAGCGGGCTCAAAAAAGCACGGCGCGACGTGCTGCCAATGCGGGCGCCTTACTGCGACTGCCGACTGACGCGCGCTGCGATCCGTCAGACCGTCACTATCTACCTCACCTATACGATTGAATCGGATATATCCAGCCAGCGGGAAATAGACGAATCTCGCTCCGTGATGAGATTGTAACAGGGTTCTCAACTTAGGGTCTTCCCCCTAAATTTAGAAGATAAGTATAGCAGAGCCAGCTTTTCTGGAAACCTGCTAATAGTCTACAAGCCTATGGAAAAAATTAACAAGTGAAATGAACCAACGTGAAAGCTGTTACAATATCATAAAATAACTATGTCGTCATTTCTGAGCGGCACAGACGAATACACGAGAAATATTCTTTTTTATCCTAATGTTTTGATTTGTTACCATTTATAATGTACGGCTGTGAGGTACAACGATATTATTTAATAACATTATATCAGAAACAGAGTGGCCGTACGTAAATTTAAGATCTTACAGCAATTATCTACATTTCAGGATTTACCGAGTTATTACTGCTGTAAAAAAAATTATTTACTCGTGTACTCGCCTGTACCGCTCAGAAAGTTATTTTATGATACAGTGACAGCCTTCTAAGATTTTTTCCACGTGCTTCTAGTCTATAACAAAAAGACGACCGTCAGTCTTGGAAATAGTCGTAAATTAAAGGAACTTAGATTTAAAAGTGGTAGAGGAGACTGTCACCAATATGAGAAATTATGATATGGCTAGAAAGAAAGAAAGAAAGAAACATTTATTCTGTAATGGTGTTACAAACAAATATTAAAAAAAAAACGAAGAAAGTGATAACTAACAGTAAAAAAAAAACAAAACAATTGGAAAAAAAAGAAACACTCAATGTACACTAATATTAATCCAGTCTTAATAAGAAGAGAACAAAACATAAAACAACATAACATAGAAAGGTCGCAGCGCAAACGCTGTCCAGGACTTTTCACAGAGGGGAGTCAAAGAATACACAACAAAACACCAAACTAAAGTAGCAGCATTATGTATCTGCGATTCATTCAGTTCAGAGGGTGTGGGTGAACGCCAAATACTTTTCCATATGTTAGGTTTCAGGTGGGCACTCAGAACTTTTTGGTACATTTTAACTCATTGGTATCTTGTTTATGAAACCGTCAATGGGTTACAGGATATACGTGATTCACAATATACCCTTTTAAGTGAATATTTTCAAGTGTTAAATCAGTATTCTCAGTAAATACTGTTAAAAATGAGTAGTGAAATTAACGATCTATTGAAATACCACTAAGTATGATGATGACCCCATTCACAACACATGAAAATGATTGATTTTGTTGTAGTCAATAAAGTGAAAGACAGAGGAAACCGGTTATATAACTAAAGTTTTAAATATTTTATATTTAAAAATATTATTTTAAGATGAATTTTAATGTTTTCAAAATGGGATAAATGTTTTTGGGAATTGGTTACACTAGATTGTAAGCACTGATGAAAACGGCGGAACATTTTAAGCTACATTAAATCGAATATTTAATACGCGTGAAATTACAAGTTAAGATTCGCGGTCCCCCACTCGTGCCTTATTATAAAAGTATCACGTATACCTGCAAAGACGACGTTATCAAAATCAGTAATTTAAAAGCTTTGTTATGTGACGGTGTGTTATTGCGCATTTAAATGTTACAGTACAAAAGAGTTCAACGTTTTGTTTATAACTTTTTTTTATTAAATATATATACTTATTGATAGTGGACGTCGCTTTGAATGAAGTACACAGTCCAAAATTTGTAAAAATTCAAAAAAGACTAATTTTTCTTGGGTTTAATATTTATTCCAATCGCCAGAAACAACGCTGTGGCATCACAAAATCGCATTATTTAATTTAGATTTGTTTCATTTTAAAACGACTATACCCTAAAATAGCTTTTTGGAATTATGTTATTATTTTCCCAAAAACGACATGTAGTTATGGTATTAATGTTAACTGAATATATTTAACATGCAAACATACGTGTTTTTAAAATCTTCACATTCACTTAATTCTTCACGTGCCATTGTGAAAAATTACACATGAAGCCTTAGAATTACGGGAAGTTATCGGATAGTGCTTGACTTAGGCCTTAGTCAAGGTGGTAACTTGCATAAATAGTTTTTGTCAAGGTAGCTAATACATTATGCGGCAATATTATTTTTAATAGTATATGCAATAATTATGAATAAATATTGTGTAATGATTTTTAATAAAATTTAAAAAGAAACTATACAAAAATGAATTCACGAGATTTTCCTATAAACATACAACTTTACAGTTATTTTATTCTTATTGGAATATAAAAGTAGAAGATTTATTATTAAAGTTTTTAATGTCATTTACCAATAGTGTTATATATCTTTTCATAATTGCGTTCAAATTTAGGTACTAAAGAAGTAAAATCTATAAAGATTTATATTTGTATACGGTAAGCAATCTTTTCCGAATCCGAAATACAATATATAAAGATTTCTAAGTTAATTAATAGAGCATTTCTGCAATATAAAAATTTGGATTTACAGATTACTACACGTTTGTATCTGTTATTATAAAACAAAGTCCACTGCCGCGTCTGCCTGTCTTTTTACGACAAAATTTAAATTACATAACGGATTTTCACTTCTAAGAATTGATTTAGGGATTATTGAGGAAGGTTTTGTGTACATCGGGTTAAATATAATTATAACTGTGAACTGCGAACCTTCATCGAAAATGCTGCATAATTTCTTAAAGATATACGAAAACAATGTACGAGTATAGTAGGAAAATCCCTCATCAATCCTATCAAGCTAACTCACTATATCTAGCTTGTCGTCTAAAGTAGAAAGTTAAACAAATGTATACAGTTTTCTTATCAACTTAAACCAGAGGCCTAGCTGTGAATGGTGGCGAAACAATGCTCATTACATCTAAGTAAATTTAGAGAACTATATCTCTTAAATTTCCCCAGCCGGTGATCCAACCTTTAAGTTGTGGGGTGAGTATTTTCATGGGGGCAATAAAGAGGTCGCTTACAGAGTGATTGTGAGTGTATTCCAGTGTTTACCAAATGTGTCGTGACAATGTAATAACTTCTACATCTTACGCAAAATATATCGTGTATTGAAGTTCGCTTAAACGGCATGACAGATTTATTTTAGTTTTTATGGTAGGTCTGTAAAAAGGCCGTGTAGTATTTTTTATCCTTGTAACCCCACCCCTCATTTTAAGCGTGACACGAAGTCAGGCGGATCACCTAGTGTATAAATATTACCCGTCACAGTGTTTGACCGCAACGAACTTCCAAATAACTAAATTGATTTTGATGACTTTATTTCTTTTACTGGATTTGTTCGGACATAGAACATAGGATAGATTTTATTTGAATTAATAATCTAGCAAAGTGTAGTAATTGTAATTTTATTTAAAATATGTTGTATTGATGACGGATTCAATTTTATTTCTCAAGGCTTACACTTCGGGCCACTTTTCCTTAATATATATAAAATTCTTTAACTTTAATTCTTTTTCATATTTCTTTTATAAGATCTCTTACAGAATACGGTCAATTATTTGGAATCCTCAAACAAGGTCAAATAAAAACAATTAAAAAAAATATTGGACATGAAATACAAGATGACTCAGATGATTTTAAATTACCCTCTTCAAAATCTCATCGAGATTACATATTTCTTTTAAAGGTCATAAGGAATGTTACTGAATCTTTCTACCTTATAAATAAAAAAAACACTTTACATACCCAAATTCCAATACCAGACATCAATCTCTATTTTATGTATCCTTTTCAAGAGTGAAATACATTGCCACTACTTTTGTGTTTCGGTCTTGCAACAATCAATTACAATATGGTGTTTCCAAACTTAAATTTATTTAACTACACTTTACCATTATTTAAAAAACAAATCTGAGTCATTCTAGCAGAGATAACATTTAGGTTTATGATTTCATTATTATTTATTTTAACATTATTCCTTTCATTCTTTTGTTTTTAATTTTGCTCTGAGTATGTCAAGATGATTTCAAAATTATGTAAAATCCTAATTAACTAAAGGAAATTCCTAGTTCTTTTATCAACTAAGTACAAGCATCAAACAGATGACGCTGTCTTATATTAAGTCTACGTGGACAAAGTAACGCGTGTCAGTTAACATATTTTACAATTATAATAAAGAAGAAATATTGTATTTTCTATGGTTAACCTCACCTTGATGATTCACAAAAAAAAATTATATTTGTCGTGGAACATGTACTTATATTTTATTGTATGTTATGCTTAAAATAAGGTCATATTACATCTATATACATAAAACTAGTTTTAGGTTTTAGCAATGTTTTTAGGGTAGCAATTTCATTAATTTAGGCAAATTGTTTTACAAATAAGAAACATGACCTCTATTCGGCAAATGGAATATTCCTACCAAATTTGAAGTTTCTACGCCTTGCGGTTCCGGAGATATCGTGATGAGTCAATAGTTAACACCCCCGAAACTCCCCTTGCGGGTAGAATTTTGTAAAATCCGTTCTTAGTTGACCTCTACTCGGTAAAAGGAAATTTCCTACCAAATTTCAAGTCTCTACGCCTTATGGTTCCAGAGACGTCGTATGAGTGCATGTGTAAATGTTTTTGTTTCTGTTCACATGTATGATTTTGTGATAATGTATAAATTCTATTAAATTTTTCGGTACCCATATTATAAAAATCTTTTTTTATTTAACATTTTTTTATGTTTCTACTATTTCAAGTGTCTCGGACAGCAACACACTAAGTGAGAAGTAAACAATTATCTTAAATGCCTTCTTTAAATTCTGTTACAGTGTGAAAGTGAATCTTTGTAATAGTATAAACATGCGCCTATATAGAGATCTGGGTCAACGTAACTTTCTTTTATTGATGTTCGTATTTGATAAACGTTTGAATGCAAATGCATCTGATTGTGAATCACTCTGTTTTGAGGTCAAGCTTGGCAGTTTTTTCTAACAAAGCAAATTTGGTAAGTGTTAATATTGATTTATGCTTCTTCCAAAGGACATTAACGCAAGAAATTCATCTGTCATCGCGTGCACTGCGGAAACTATTGACGATAGAACAAAAAAATGTTCTACTATATTATGGAACGTATTAATATCTATAAAAAAGTACGTGATATCATATGCCCAACTACTGTAGTAATGCCACTATAACTACTTTTTACATTTAGAAAATTAGTAAAAGTCTCCACAATAAGCAAACCTAATTATTTATACCTCTGTATTAACCCTTATCCTATAAAAGTATAAAATAATTTTATTAAAGACCGTTTCAATACTGTAAAATACTATTTAAATTAGAATATAGAATTTAAAGATGTCAATCTAAATCGACCCTTATAACTGGGCCTACGATTGGTAAGTTAGGTCATATTCCAAGGATACCAATGATACTCACCGATATACCTATACTGCTTTTATTTTTAACGGTTTATAACAATGAAGCTAAAATTACTGTAGCGATTTAAAAAATGCATTAGTAACATATATATTCGTTGTAAAGTAAAATCTGTATATTGATTAGATTATGAATGTAGGTATTAATTCATATAATCTGAAAAGAAGTAATTACAAATTCAGTGAAATAAAACTTTTATGTTAACGAAAACAAATATATAATCCGATTAAGTAAACTTTCTGCTGCCACGAGATCGATATCTACGCGGGTGAAACCGCAGGGCATTGCTAGTATTAAATATAGAGACACTCTCCAAGATATTAACTAGAATTTCCTATAGTGCACTCTATGCTTTGGTTGTATTCAAAAATTCCTTTCACTTTAGATAAAATCTTTAATGGCAGTCAGATTTGCACTATATCTCAACAGTTAATAATCAGTATTTCACTGACTAATCGTTAAAGCTGTTAATAGCTTGGTGTTTTTTATTGCTTAATACATATTAATGCTTTATAACAAGATAATGATAGTGGTAATTGTTATTGAATTTAAAATAAGACAACAACGTAAATAACTCAGAAAGAAATCGTCTCAAGTAATCTTTTTAGGAGGACTTCCACATTTTTTGGAACCATGACCATTGACAGCTTCGCTGGCACAATGGTACGTGTACTCACTTCGCTAGCAGAGATCACAGGTTCGAGGCCTGGGAGGGCTAATTAAGAAACTTGTATGTATTATTTATTATGCTTAAGCCTGAACTGGAAGACTTCTGCCGTGCTTAATTAATACCCTAGAAGCAAAGGCGTGCCGTTAAACATATGCGTTCCGATACGATGCTGTTCGGAAACCGTAAAAGGTTAATTATCTCTTACCTGGACAGCAAGGTTCCATCTTAGATTGTATGATCATTTTAAATATCATCAATAAAAAGTGGCTCTAAAATCTATTTATATATTATTTATCCTAGTTCGATAACAACTTAATTTTTTTAAGCGGTATTGATCAAAATCACAAAATTTACCGTGTGTCTAAATTTTGTTAAAAACAACATGCTGATAAGCAAAAATTTGTTTTAACAAAACTTTAGGATAATGCTGCTGAAGTCAATCTGTATAGCAACAAAATATAAATATAATGGTTGATATACACGGAAGTTTTGTTTTTGTTTTATGAATAGTTTTTCGGTTCAGATAACCATTGTAAGATTACTACGTGTTTGCTTCCCAGCCTCGTGGTTTACATACAATATTTTATGGTCTCTCAGCATGTTGGTTTAACAGGATACAGGAAGAAGTCCTGCAAGTGGCGGTTAGCGTCAGTCACGTGGAAAGGCATAAAAAACGGTAAAATTTCTTATACTTGTAAAAGGTCTTACACTTTTCTCATTTGTTACTCTAATATAGAGTTTTTATTTACTAATACATCCATTATTAAAATGTGTGGATTACGTTTTGACAAATAAATTCAGAGCAATGTGTAATTTATAAATAAATTCAAATGCAAATCATTTATTGCCGATTGTGTGTAATGTAAGAACAAAAAAGTGCAAAAATCCACAACAACACGTCATGCAAATTAAGTTAATTGATTATTGAAATAAAAAAGTGTTACCTATTAAGTATAATTGACTTAATTTGTTTATTAACAATTACAAGAGCAATTCCTGCTATACAAGGTAAAAGTTTGAATTAGACTTTAAGTAAATTATTACCTTTGCCATTGTTAACGTAAAGGACAGTGAAAGGAATTATATAGGACCTTCATTCAAAATCACTCAATTAATATATACAAATGAAATTAGTTTAATGATCTTAATATCAAAATATATGGGATGTTTTACGTCACAAATAACAAAGCCATTTTTTAGGGTTTTGTCTATTTACTTGTGTCAGCTAATCTGGATTCTAGTCCCGCTTTTGATGGCCTTTTCATAGACAGCTAGTATTATAAGGAAAGATATGGAGCATTTCAATTTCAAATAGACAGCAAACTACAACCACATCATTAATACAACATAAAGCCATACCGATATGTACCCAGGCTTGATAATTTATTATTTTTCTCAACTACAGTTTATTAATTTTGCAAAATATTTATTAATTCTTATAAAAGTATGCTTTGTTCGTCTAACTGAAAAAAATAGGCAGAGAATTTAAAAGGTAAGTTCTAAAAGAATATAAATGAAATTATCATTCAATGCTTGACTTAATTAATTACACATTACGAATGCTTTTTATTTTAATATCCTGTTATTTTTCCTTTCTTGAACAAAAAAACTACTTAACGCCTGATCAGTTATTAAATAATAAATTTATGAGCAATTGTTTATATAATTAAAGCTGTAATTAATGTTAAATAGATTTATAAATCGAGTATTTGCGACTTTGGTTATTTCATCTCCTTTAATTTATAAATAACAGAACATAACAATAAAACAAGATCAAATCTGAGCACATGAGGAATGCTATGAGATTTTAGACAATTTTTTAAATAAAGCGTGATATGACAAAAGATATGTGTATACAAATATATGTCTACGAAATGGGTAATGCTAGAGCGACAAAGCGATACTATAATAGATAAATATAAGATCGATTGTAAGTATATCACATATCAAGCAGCCTCGATAACGTTAGATAAAATAAGAAAAAAAACCTCACGCGATTTGCGGAAAATATCGAAGGTCTCAATATAAATAGCTCAGAATCAATGGTAATAGAAAAAATCTATAACAAATAACAAGACGCACTTACGTAGGCACCAGCAAGGTCGTACAGCCATAGTTTACAATTATAATACGATCTAATATAGAAATCGGGAAGTATTATGACGTTGTTGATCAACGCCTTCTGTACGGCCTCCCATACTGACAATATGCTAATAAGCAAGAAGTATACAAGCATAAACAATTTAATGTTATGTAAGACTGTTTATTTTACAGTAATTATAAGCCAGCTGTCGAAAACACTATTGGGAACAAACTAAGATGCTTCCAGAAAACCAGCGTCGTTTGCTGCAGTTTCGAGCTGAGTAAAAAAAGTAAATAGCAGTCTATTCACTTCCCACTGCTGGGCAGAAGCCTTATCAATCATCAAGATTTTGTTACTATATATAATAACTAATAAAAAAATTAATTTGTGAAAGAAATAAGGCCACTCGGCTCAAATGCCATTATAACGTTGTGGTGAGACGTGTGGATTCTCGTTTAGAGAAACCGTTAAGTTTTTTTTTATAAAAATGAAACTTACGTGTTTGATTTTACTTCTCAATCTATCGTTGTGCTCGGTCGATGAAAGAAAACATCGTGAGGAAATCTGGAAGAAAAATTCCGGGCCTGGCCCAAAAAATGTAGCCTGGAAACAGGCAGTGGAGCAGCGTGATGGGTCTGTGCTCTAAAACCTCTCCTGTGAGTAAGGAAGCCTATGCCCATCAATGAGACGTTAATGGGCTGCTACTTACCTTTACTTTTTAACCTGGTAACACATTCCTTATATTTTACTGGTTAAGTGGCAAATATCCTCGGCTGAAGCTTTAAACCGCTCCAAATTTAGATAAATTAGAAAATGTAATTATTTCCCTGCCTGAAATCCAACCCAGGACCTATTCTGTCAAAGCGGTTATTTGCACCACTGCCTCGGCGAGTTTCTCGTATTTTACAACCAAATAATGGATTTGACTTAATTATCGCATTTAATTACAACATTTTTATCTTAAGTGACACTTGATTGATTGCGGTATTTTTATTATCGGTATCATATGATATTGGAGACAATAACAAAGTGTTGAATTGTTTACATTGTTATTGTCTCTATTTACAGTTTTTGCTTTTTATGTTATATATAAACAGATTAATTATTGTTTTTATGTTTATATAATAAAGCTTAATTATCATGCGTTTTTATTACGTTTGAAATAACAGATGAAGTACTAAATTTGTGTAAAAAACAGTTGTTTAGTTTGAAATTTTGTTACAATGACAGATAAAATAGTGGTCTATTCACTCAAAAATATAGCTGTTTTTGATAAATGGTCACACAATCGTGAAATTTTCCAAATTATAGATAAAGACACAGCGTAAAACAGAATTGTCTATATTTCCTGGTGTTAATAACTCATATTCTAACAGGCAATAATGACGCAGCACCGCAAAAAATTGTCTTTATATTATTGGTTGATTTAATTAGCTCTTTGTATAATTTTCAAACAGCTCTCCTTTCTAAAACACCGATATGCTTTAAAATTATGTAATATTGGTGGTGGTGGCGGCAAAATAAGATCAAATTAACCAGGATTAGTCCAATTCATAAGCGTCACTAAAATATCATTATGGAAATGGCTGATTAGTCAGTGTCAAGGGCTAAACAAAACTAAGTAAACTAGTATCTACCAGAAATCGTGTAGTAAGTGACGACAATGAACTACATTATCTCAGGTTATCGACTCGACTGGAGGTGTACTCTGACATGTTAAATATTATACATTTATGAGTAATTTCTTTTAAAATATTTATAGAACGGGAAAGTTAATATTGTACTTGGAATTTTGTTGAGTGTTTAAACGTTATACAATATTTATTAATGTTCTAGTTCGTAATATATTCTTTTAAAAGGGTTTTTGCCATGACGGCCCATCTTGTGCAATGATTTGAGCAGTAGATATTATAATATACAAGTATATACGCCAACACAAGCGCTCTATGTATTCAAGAGTGAATGAGAAAGAAAGAAAGAGTCAAGTTAAGATTCAAGAGTGAATGGGAAAGTTGGAAGGGGAAGACCAAGGCGAACGGTCCTGGACCAAATCCGGGACATTTTAAATAAGGGCCAGGTCAAGACTACCCTAAACCGACGAACTTGTACGAAAGGTTTAATGAGAATTAAAGGAGCGAAGGAGATATGCTAGAAACGAGGCAAGTGGAAGGACGTGGTCCCCGCCTACCCCTATGGAAATGAAGCGTATGTTTATATTCCTCTATACATAGTTTGATGAAAAAGCAAATCCGATATGATGGGAGAGAGAGCACACCGCCATCACAGAAAAATCCAATACCTATTGAGAATTGGTACGAAACGCGATCCGAACCTAGAACCTCATAATCGGTAGCCAAACAAGCTGTCCAAGTGAATGATATAGAAAACGGGTGTGCTTCAGACCACACGACTAAAGTAAATCTCTTTTATTACAGTCGCCTTGCCCGATCACAGTTTTAGCAGCTTACTCCCCCAGCTAAGCGTCCGTAAATAAGTTTTACTTCACAAATAATTTTTATTTTTATTTTTTTGAAGATATACAATATATTGCCTGCCTGCAATATACTCGTATTTATTGCAGGCAGGCAATATATTGTATATCTTAATGGACTTCATGTCTGTAGTCAACTAAGTCAATATGACTATGTTGACTACAGACATAAAGTTCTGGGTTCGAGTCCCGGGTAGGGCAAAAATCAATGTTGAGTTTTCTATTAAGATTTTCTCAATCTTTGCCCAAAGTTAGGAAATTGGCGGTGTGATCCACCGTGCCTTGGAGAGCACGTTAAGCCGTCGGTCCTCCGCCTGATCTCTCTCCGGTCGTGTCGGATTCCCGTCACATCGGACTATGAAAGTGAAGGAATAAAGAGTGCACTTGAAGAACTCGCACTTGAAGAGTGTACTTACCTTACTTATACAATATATATATAGAAAGATAGAAAGTGTGTGTGAGATGATAGTGGGAATTAACAAATATCTTTTGGAAATGTATTTCAGGACCATATTGTCGTCAGAAAATGTTGTGCAACAGAATAGTTCATCTCTGTCAATTTTGGTATAAAACTGTAGGTAATTTATTTATTAAAAAAAATTTTTTTTTTGTCGAACAGCTAAACACAGTTCGAAAAAAAAAATATTTTTTATATTTCCTTTTCGGTCTAAACTTAAGTCCGTGATTCTATATTAGTTTTCTTTTCGGTTTTTCATTCATTGTATCTTACATATAACAACTCAAATATAATATTTTAGCTATGTATATGTCCTAATTAATAGTGGAAATTTGTCTATTAAGTTGTAATGTAATTTTTAAAGTCATATAATAATCGTTTGTATCCCAAATTCCCAAATAAATAAAAAAAGACAAGTTTGCTGAATTTAGTTACCTAGTTGACAGGCATGGTATCTAGGAGATGGACCATCGGCGTCGGCGGAATCACATGTACAAACTGATCGACTTGTCTGCCCAACACTTACCTGTAACAATTAAACATCTTATGAGCTTACCAACCTATATATATTAGAAAATACGACTTCTAAAATTTGCCTGAAATCGAATCTAGGAACTTTAATAAACGTCAAAAATTTACATAAATCTGCCTTAGTAGCAGCCCATTAACCTCCCACTGCTGGGCACAGGCGTCCTCACTTCGAGGAGCGAGCCATCACGTTACTCCACTGCGGATTGCGGGCATAGTACACAAGTNGTAGTCGAACATGCTAGCCACTAGACCAATGAGGCAGTTTTACTACCTTAAGGTAGTTAGTATCTATTTTGAAATAATAAATTTGTTGTGTATTAATTATCACTTAAATACAGATTTCGTGCGACTACAACCCCCTAAAACTCTATATTGAAGTAACCTCTAAGAACAACTTAAAAATTTTAAGGTACGAGGGTTTCTTAGCGCTCTGTTCTGAGAAGAGTCCACAAGAAACGAATATGATTTTTGTGAATTTTTTTTCTCATTTTCTTAATTTTAAGAAAATATACTAATATAAAAACAACTGAAAAAGAATGATATTTTTTGACTACTATATAGATTACGTTTCTCTTACAATAAAAAAAATGTTGCTACAAATATCGACTTTTGGATGATTTAAAACTTTTCAATTTAAACAATGATGTTATTTCTTATAACCTTAACTCAAGGTAATACAAAAATACGGGTTTGTAAGCATTTACATCATCATTGCGTAACAATGGTAAGTTGGATGTGAAAAAGAGATAACCTGACACAAAAAATGTGAACAATTAAAATTACTTATTCATAAACTCCTTCCACCTTGTAAGTACGTAGTATGGAGTCTCTTTATTTTATTCATGTATCCTTTAGATTTTATAACTCATATTCATTCAATTGCAAATAATAAGCAACAATAAGGCAAATCGACGGGCTTGCTGGCGCAGTAATGCAAGTAGCTTTGTTAGCAGAAGTCTCGGTTTTGATACCCTGTAGGGCGAATTCAGGAAGTTGTATTTTTTATTAAATGACGAGTGGCAAATAAAGATGCCACAT
Organism: Elymnias hypermnestra; assembly: GCA_015832385.1. Taxonomy (NCBI): domain Eukaryota; kingdom Metazoa; phylum Arthropoda; class Insecta; order Lepidoptera; family Nymphalidae; genus Elymnias; species Elymnias hypermnestra. The sequence continues at coordinate 2,619,141 of JACTOM010000025.1, forward strand.
GTTATGTGTAAATATTAAAACTACCTAACCTTCAAACGAATAAGCATAAAAAACGCTGCACATCTTGGTAACACTAATCACGCGTTTCATCCATAAAAATTTTACGCTCATGCGTCTAAAAAAGTTTCACTTTAAAGAGCACATAACGTAAATGTATTAACTTTTTTTTACGGACAAATCGTAAGATTCTATGAAAATATTACATTTAATTTTTCATTTTTACAGTATCTTAGTAACATACCTTCGACGCAGGAGTTCCTTTTATTTAAATTCTTTCTATTAACTTCTTACTTTCCCTAAATATATTTTGTTCAAATTTTCAATCGTATATAAAGTAGTCATTTCATTCATTCACACAAGTTCAAATAGTGTATTTGATCTTGTTGTGGATGACACTAGACGTTGGTAAAATATTTTAAAATATTAAGTCAATAATTTAATTTAATTTCGGAAAAATTATACAGCGCTTTGGATTAAAAGTTCATGTAAAAGTATTAAAGATTTTCCATCTATGTAACGAGTTTATGAAATTCGTGCTTGATAGCATACGAATAGTCTAATTCTCTTATATTTTACTTGTTATTTTTAATGTCAATTTAAAGAAAACCATTAAATCGTCGATTAATTGCCAAATAAATAAAACATCCCATACTCTTATAACGCAATTGGTAATAATTTACTTCGATACCACTGTTTATGAACACGTTTAGAATTTTTTATGCATTGTCGTGATGTATAATAAATATAGCAGAACGACTCATTACTTTTAAAGTTACATACTTGAAGAATAATGAATCATTTTACGTTAAATTAACCTTCTACTTGAATTTATCGTCTTTAAAGTTAGAGTCCATTGACTTTCTCAAATGACGACGTAACACAAATCATAAAGAAACTCAAGATATTTTTATAAAGAACAAAAAAATTCCGATGTTTCGTTTTTAAATTTACTAAACACTATAATTATGGTCCATTATTTACGTTAGCGAGTGTGCGGTATTAGCACTCCTATTGTAAATGGTAACGGATAGAATCTTCTTTGTTTTCATAACTGCTTTATGTAATATTGCGATTAAAACACGTGCCAATAGAGAATTACCTAACATATTTTAAACAAATAATACTAAAAATAATTAAAGCCAGTTGCTTAGCACGATCTTCTTAAAATCCTTACCTTTAAACTTTAACCCTTTACATGATTACATGGGCAGGATAATTATATTAAAAAGTGTAACTACTAACATTCACACTAGTAGTTCAAACTTGACTGGATGAATAGAATACATATCTACATATCTATCTATGTGTAGATAGATAAATAGGTAGGTAGGTAGATTGGTAGTTAGGTAGATAGGTAGATTGGTAGTTAGGTGGACAGGTAGAGAAGTTGCTAGGTAGATGACGGGCAGATGAGCAGATAGGTAGATAGGTAGATGGGCAGATAGATAGTTAGATAAATTGGTATGTAAATTATAGTAGTTGAGAAAACTATATTGAAATTTTCTCACTTTTTTGCTTATACTTTCTTTAATTTTAAATGTAGGGCAAAAAGTAATATGATCATATTTGTGGGCAAAACGATTTGCTACAAATTTTTTGAAGAACGCATAATTTCCATGTTATCATGAAAAAGGTGTTCGTACCCCTTTAACCAAGATGGCGGCCGGGGCAAAAAGGGCGGCGACCCCAAAAACTTGGGACTAAGCTTTTATTGACCCCCACACATGCCCCAAAAATAAAAATGCGTCCTCTAAAAAATGTAAAGCTCGTGTAACATTTCAATGGACTACATAAATATAAATCTTCTGAGATATATATATTACATAACATATCTTAAGACAAAAAAAAATATTTCATATATATTCCATAAAATTTTCCATACAAAGCAATCTTTAGTTTTCATTAATAAAATAAAAGAAGTATACAACTGTCGGCGGCTTTCAGATGAAATTGAATTCTCGTTCGAACAGAGGATTCAATTAACACTGCTCTGTATAAAACCACAAAGGGCTCTAGTTTTTCCTATGAACATGATCGAAGCAATTCAATTTTGCTCTTGCGTTATCAAGTATGTAAATGTTTTTAAAAATTCTCTTATCTATAACTGGATGTATTAATACTGAGTTTAGTAATTTGAAAAACATTTTTAAAGCTCACTTTGTATACTACATAACATAGAATAGAAAATTAATAAAACGGTTTATTGATATGCTAAGGATTGTTGCCATTTGGTTTCACTTGCCATCTATAATAATTCAATTCTAATTAATTCATTTTTAAATTATTTTATAATAATTCTTTTATATAACTTTAACATTATTTAACTTAATTAGGAATGGAAAGGGCAGATAAAACATCTTAACCCTTTCAAAGCATTGGTGGGATTCTATAGGCCTGATTGCCTATTTATTTTTATAAAAATAAAATATTTTTTTATGGTAAATGATGGAATAGAGTTTATTCTTACTCTAATATACAAAATTCTTGTATCACGGTGTTAAAAGTTGAACTTCTCCGAAACGGCTTCACCGATTTTCATCTAATTTTAATCCCCCTGAATGTTAAGGGTGTATGATGTGGACTTAAAAAATACAATCCTAAATTTTCACCTTTCTATCACCAACCCTTATTTTTTAATTGCGATAATAGTTATATGGCAAAACAACGCTGGGTCAGCTAGTATTATATAAAATTAATTTCATACCTAAAATTCTTATGAAAGATAAAAGATAATTCAACGTAACGTAATTTAATTATCACTAGTGTTTTGTTATTGTAATGCGCTTGTTTTGACTAAATATAAAACCGTTCTCAACAGACAACAATTACTGTGAAGATAATAAAATATGACGATGAAGAATTTAGTTTACAATTTGAATTTGTTTAATATGTTTATTTAATGTAATCTTTTTCAATACTTTTTGGACACAAATAAGCCTAGTTCGTGATAGATAAGTAAGAAATGAAATGCTATTAATACAAATAATATAAAAGAATATGTTAGATTTAATTCCTAAGCCATCTAGAACTTAAAGCCTTTTATAAAAACCTTTAAACAGTGAACTTTTAATAGCTGACTCTGAAAAATTCTTCATAATACGATTTTTAATCAATTAAACTAAATTAATGAATTGGCATGGATATAAGAATGTATGAAGATCACGAGTGGATGAAAAAGAAATGTTTTTTTAACAATTTGAACAAGATGTATGTAGAATAGGAATTGAGAAGCGGAAAGAGGGCATTAAACTTAGTGCTACATTCATTACTTGAACTTTATGATTATAGCCACGAAACTAACTTCGAACATATCAGTGCATCTGTTGCTTTAAAAAAATGTATTGAACTTATAAAGCCACGCGATACCTTAACAGAAAGTAACCCAACGCCCTGAAATGGCCGATGTTCCGTAACCTGAATAGCTTTTACTCAATTGTTACAAGGTAGTTTTGATCTATATACGTTGGGCAGCACTTATCCGATCGATATTCAAAATAACGTGCGATATGAAATATTCCATGAAATTATATGTTACGTGTTATAGCAAAGGTAATTTCAGTTGTTGTCAGCGTATATCGTCTTTGTAAATGTCCAGTTAATTATAAGTTTTTATGGTTTCCAAACATCCTACTCTTGTGGTAGTAACTAACTGCTGAGCATCGTAATATTCTCGATGTAGGTTATGCTATTTCTGCCGATTGGTAGCTAAATACCTGACAGGCTTGTATCCAGCTGTTCCGCTACCCTATCAGACCATCGTTTGAGGCGTTAACCTCTGTGTCATCTAGCATCCAATTTTCAAGTTAAAATAGGGTTCTTTAAGTTATCCAGCGATAGCCTTTACGCGATAAGTCCAAAGAATTGTAGCATGCTCTTAAAACATATCGCGGAAACATTATTAGGATCTTCTTAACATAAAGCATCCTGCTTTTAATTTCTACAGCAATATTACTTCTATACTATATATATTTGCCTGACAAAAATCGATACTTAGCGATAAGACACTTTGTGTTTGTTTTTTTTTTAAGTTATTGTATCTATGGTGTACAATAACATGTATTGTCTCTCTCTCTCTCTACTTCACACCTTTCCTACATACTATTTGTTCAAATTAATAGAATACTCGTTTATTCCTACATTCCAGCTCAAAAACATATTTCTTAAATTTATAGTTTCGGACGTACTACCTTAATACATTTTTTTTTTAATTTAATTTAAATAATTTACAAATTATTGTACAGCATCATCAGCTGAAAAGTCAGGTTAAAGTTTTAAATATTTCTTTTTATGTAATAAAAAGTTCGTGCTACATGCTACTTTGATTTTTTTGAATAACGTATTCGTTTAAATTTTCAACACAAATTATTTCTATAGTGACATCGAAAACACGTCAAAAATATTTTATCCTTGACCCCTGAATCAGATACAGCCTCGTCAGTTAATGCATCAGATCAGGACACTGTACATATATGACATTTTATTTCAGTTCAACGATCTCTATGAATATGAGATAGCGCTGATAATATATCAACAACGTTGAGTGATGGACTTTCGAATAATATTCACTCTTTTGTGTAAAACCTTGGTCATTAAAAGCATCCTTATTTTGTCGCTTTACTGTCTGTTCAGGTAATCAGATCACGATCAGACAGATCTACTACATTAAACGAAAATAATCCTCATCTTCCGAAATTTCTCCTTATTTTCATAACAAATAGTTTATTAAAGTCCCAAAAACATACCAAAACACTATACGCTCGACATTATCTATTTTTCGAACAATTTTCGATATTTATTGACTATTTTTAAGAATTTATTTCATAAAACCGTTATTAATTATTAATTGTTCAGACGTGGAATATTTTATATAATAATCATTCGTATATTGAGAATAACAGGAAAACATAATCTTGTTCGGTTATTACAATTCCAAAGTCATTTAAAACCCCACTTGCATGAAGAACTTTAGATTTCATTTCATTTGACATACAGTAAAAGAAAATATACAAAATATGAGTGAATCATCGTTTTACTCTGTACAAAAACATGTTGTTCTTAAAGTTTGTATTTAAATTGCTTATTTTATCATCTTCTGCTATAATAATAACGTAAGAAATGGAATTACAATTTTAATAACGATTAGCGACACTTTCTCTTAATGTTCTGTAAATAAGTTACCAAACAATTTAGCTGATGTAATGTTATCATAATATTAAAAAATTCAAATTATTACATCTTAACAATAAATTAAAAATGTAATAGTTATTACTTTGATTTATTATTCAACTAACAAAAAATCAATGAATTAGCGTAATGCTGTTGTAGTTGGATCCTAGTTGGTTTGAACACTAGACATTAAGGAACTTTAATTGATAAAATAATAATTTAAAAGTATCGTAAAAAAACCTTGAAAAAAGGCGAAAACGTTATTAAAATATGCCTTACTCAATACTGCAATAACCTATCCCAATATTATAAAGCATTTTGCTTTTTTTTGTTTAGTTAAACGCGATAAACACAGGAATTCCTGGTTCCAAATGACAAATTATTTTATTGTTGTATACCCCTATATTATCAAGAAAAGCTATAGGCTATATGATTTCAAGTTATGACCAGTAGGGTTGTAATATCGAAATTCGACGGCCTCGCTGGCGCAGTGGTGCGAGTATTCGCTTTGATAGCGGAGGTCCCGGGTTCGATCCCCGGTAGGACGAATTTAGGAAATTATATTTTCTATTTAATTTATTTAGTCTGAGTCTGGACTGGTGGGAGGCTTCGGCCGTAGCTAGTTATCACCCTACCAGCAAGAACGTACCGCCAGACAAAGAGATTTGTGTTCCGGTACGATGCTGTGTAGAAACCGTAAGGGGTATATCGTCTCTTACCCAGATTAGCGCGCTTCCATCTTAGACTGTATCATCACTTACCACAGTCAAGCGCTAATCTGTCAGCAATAAAAAATATTATAGAAAAATGTTGCGAAAACTTGGAAAATTTACTTTTTTTGAGAGTTTCTACTGCCTGCACTGGGTAAACGGTTAAAGTTGTAACAATCTTTTGTGAGAAAATCATATCAAAATCAAATTATTCTTCATTCAAGTAGGCTCAAAAAGCACTTTTCAACTTGGCTCAAATCGTCAGTAGCGGAAAGTTGATTCCACTGAGAAGAAACAGACAAGAAACTCAACGGTTACTCCTTTTAATATAATTTTTGTAGATAACAATGCGTTTAGCTTTCATGTGCAACTGGAATGAAGTCCAAACATCTTTGCCGCTTAAATAATCTCCAACATTATAATATGAGTTCTGTAATAGGACGCTATTAACATATTTCTTAAAACTATGTGGAGGCAAATCCAAAAGTGATTCGGATATCTTATTAAAAATGTGCATACTCAAACCGACAAATGATTTTTGAACCTGCTCCCACTCTAAAATATGGCATTACAAGTTTGTTTTTATTTCTTGTGTTAAAATTGTGTGTTTCCCTCTTATCGCTGTATAAAGGTATGTTATTACGGATATATAAAATGTTATTCAATATATATATATTGCGAAAGTACTATGAGAATTGATGTTTCTTTGAATTTATGTCTTAAGGAAACGCGAGATCTCAGTTGATATATGGCAAGTATTACTCTTTTTTGTTATATAAAGATAGTTTCAGTATCCGCCGCCTTACCCTCTTACAGTATGCCGTAAGACTATGCTATGAAAATAAGCGAAACACACCATTATAGCAGTTTCAAAAACTGTGTAACGGAATTATTCCTCTTTAAAAGTTCTTAAAAAAAGTCCACGACAGCCTGTATCTATCTTTTAAGGTTGAATCGTTATAACCCATTTTATGACAATCAATTTTATTAACTCCCTCTAAGCCTTGTGTTATACGACGCAAACAAAATTGCACGGATCAGCTAGCGAAATATTAAACTGAAAGCAATACACAACAAAATTTATCTTTCAAAGTGAACCTTGAGGTCTTTTCTAAAATTATCCCCCAACGTAATCAATACATCCTGGTTTTCCGTACCGTCTAGACAGTCATATAGGGACGTACACTTTATCATTGCTAAGCGTACATATTTTTATACGCTCACGAACCTTGTTGATGTCTTTATCTACTGTTCCACATTAAATATAATCTTGATATACGACTAACAATAATAAAATGTATTTATATCGTTAAGAGTAAATCTACAGAAGACTTTATGCGGCATCTGTGATTAAATTTCACGATTAGATATATGTACATTACATTCTTACAAATAAAATTAACAACATATTTAAGGGTAACTGTATACGTTTCTATAATAAACTCCAGAAGACGTCCTTGAGATGTTACCTAATAAATTCAAAGTCTTTGTTTAAAGAAATTAGATTGAAAACTCTTACTATAATTTCCAACGTTACTTAGACGATAGAAAAGCGTGGGAGTCAACGAATTTCTGTAATTGAAATATAATATACGAATATAATATTGTAATGATGATTTAAGTCGTTCTTTGATGCCCTTCTCAGTTGTACATTAGAATGTGTGTGAAAAAAAATATATATTTGACGATCAAAAGTGTAAATGCTTACTTGAATAAAGATCATATATAATCTAAATGAAATATCTTTTCATCCACAATTCTTCAGTGCCTGAAGACTAGTTTTCGAACAGTGCATGTTGCCAGCGATTACATATGTTTCCGAGATGTCTCGCTAACTATGGGCCTCGTAAGAAGACTCAGAGTCACTCAGCGGGCAATGAAGAGGGCTATGGTCAAGTTTTCTCTACGAGACTGAAATGAGGATATACGTAGGAGAACTAAAACCACCGACATAGCATACCGAATTACAAAGCTGAAGTGGCAATGGGCAGGGCACATAGTTCGCAGAACTGATGGACGTTGGGGCACGAGGTGGACCGATGACATCCGGCGGGTTGCCAGCAGCCGCTGGATGTGAGCAGCGGAAGATCGGGCCCAGTGGAATTGATTAAGAAAGACCCTTGTCCAACAGTGGACGTCTATCGGTTGAGACGACGATTGATGCTTGAAGGTAAACACGTAACCCGTAAAGTATTCTTCTAACAAATCTTTAGGATAATATCATTAAAGTTAATGTGTTTACTCACAAAATTCAAAAATAGTATCCAAAACGACAATTACAATTATTACAAACAACGAACGACATTTGATAAACACGGAATTTATAATTTTTTTTGTTTTTATGAAAAGTGTTTTCTGTTCTGATGAACAATTTCTAGAATGTTTGCTTGCTTGCTTTCATATCTTTGATATGAAACAGTTTTTCGAAATAATAATTTATAATACTGCTCCAAAGTTAAACAAAACGTATTCTATCAAACGTTTTCAAATTTAGTTTCAAAATTTGTTGTGATTTCAAAAAATTGCATGACCTGTATATGTAAAATGTTAAAAGCCCAATTGAATTAATTTGGAGTGAATATCTATTAACATTTTTCCGTAGAAAAAACTTAAACAAACCGAATAATCAGCATAACGTATAGTAAGTTTTTTTATTTTTCTTTATCTACAGAAAATTATCTATGTATAGTGTTTTACACAAATGCCCAAACGAGAATTAATGTTTTGTTGGTTTATATTTTGTAATTATATAAACCCTGAAAATATTAGACACATCTTTTTGTGAGTTTCTTTACTATAACAAAATTAAGTTATTTAAAATTCTTATATCAATAAAGAAAAGGTCATAAAGATATGATAAAGCTAGTCAATCCTTGAAAAGATAATTATGAATAGTTATAATGAAATTTCTTAATGTATTTTTGCTAACAATTCGATTCTCGTATTTGTTTTGGTTTTTTTTTTTCGCTGGGAAATGCCTTTACGCACCCCGATGAAAGCTTAATTCCATCGGGAGTGTGGGACTTATTGATAACAGAATCCCCACTAAAACCCAGCGGATCCCTCCCCATCCATGAGTGAGATCACTAGAGGTTCTCTAACTGCATTCCACTCTAGTGACCCGGATGGTACCGACTATGAAGATCTACCACTCAATAGAGTGAGGCATGAAGTGCATAAGTGCGACTTCTGCCACCAAGCCTCCTCCGACGGCGAGGGAAAGCTCCAGCCTCTTGCTCCCGTATCCTCCCATTTGCCTCCTTCAACGAGATGACGGTCTCGCAAAAGAAGGCAACCGCCCTCCACCCAACTTCACTGGAGAGCATTACCTCAATTATGCTCTCCAGTGAAAGATCTCCTCTAACCAGCGACAACAATATATGCCGCTGGGGTGCCCACGCTGGACACTCCGCCAGGGTATGGTGCGCCGTGTCTACAGGAGCACCACACTCATGACAGGCGGGCGCGTCAGAATATATTTAATATACTTTAAGGAAGACACATTTTAAATTTCTACTATTAGCTCACACTCTCTTTATGCAATATATCTTATTCAACACTAAAATCGTTAACAAACTACTTTTATATTCATCCACGAAAATTAAAATACATTTTTTAAACTTGCAGTAGATGTGACTTGGTGTTAATACAAGTTCAAGTAATCTAAACTTATATTATAGAGGAAACATTTGTGTTTTTGTATGTATGTTTGTAACGTTTTCACACAAACTACTGGACTGATTTTAAATACAATTTCTCACCATATAATTTAGTTAAGATATATATTAAGTGTCCATTTGTTATCTTTATAGTTAAGCAGCTTATTCAGAGCGTCATAGTCATAAGGTGACTAAGCACATTAAATTCAGAATTTAAAAAAAGGTGTGATCAAAAAATCTGCGGAAACTATTGATGATAGAACAAAAAAATACCATACATCAAACTACTGTAGTTATGTCACCATAACTACTTTTTTACAATTTAAAAGTTAATAAAAGTTCGGACGATAATCAAACCATATTATTTATACCTCTGTATTAATCCTTACACCAGTGAAATCATTTTTAAATTGGACATTTTATTTAAAAGATATAATGAATTTTAAAATGTCAATCTAAAGAAAATTGTTACGTCCCGTATAACTGGCCCTGAGACTGGTGAGTTAGCTCATATTCCAAGGATACCAATGATACCCACCGATATACCTATACTGTTTTTATTTTTATCAATTTTTATCAATAATTACTGGAGCGAATTAAAAAATTCTTTCAATATCTCCTTAAAATCAAGAATTTTTCAATACCTGTAGAGTATTTTGAAATTTGCTAATGTCGGACATTCTACGTAAATGATGTTACGAATTTAAAATTGACAAGTCATTCAAGGGTAACTGTATATGTTGCTGCAACAAGCTCCCAGAAGAAGTTACAAAGACCTCCCTTAATAAATTTAAATCTTTCATTAAAAGAAAACTAATTGAGAAATCATTCTATAATTTGAAGGAATCCTTAGAAGACAAAAAAAGCGAAGGAGTGAATGAATTGCTCTATATGCATGTAGATATAGAATAAATTGTAATGATGATGATGACAAAAAAACGTACACCCGACTGAGTTTGTTGTGGCCTCTTCTCAGATCAGTGTGCGAAGGAACCCTCGTAACTTTAGATTGTAAGTCGTTCTTTAATGTCATCATCAGTCATTCATTTTAATAATATATAGAAAAAACGATATTTGACGATTCAAAAGTGCTGCAATAGGCCTACTTAAATAAAGATACTTAGACTTTGATTTTGAAAAAACATGTATTAGATATATATTCGTTGTAAAGTTAAATATGTATATTAATTAGCAAGTGTGTATGTAATAATCTGAAAGGAAGTAAGTAAAAACAGAGTGAAATATTTATTAATAATTTTTACGCGGTGAAACTGCGCGGGTGAAACTGCAGGGCATTGCTAAGACTAAAATATTTCATTTAAACCATCAATATTCGTATATGCCAAAAATTGCATCTAATAAATACCTTAAACGTACAAGCTTTTAGAAATATCATGATATATAAATACTATAAAAGATCATAAATTGATTTAGACATATTTAATAGTCATTACGTATGAAATGTTCGTCCTTTCTAATGTACTAAATCGCTCAATTTAAAAATTTTAGGTTATTTTTAATGAGAATATAACAAAAAAGGACGTAATTGAATGCAAGTTTTGTATTTCTACAGATGAATAAGTGACGCAATTACTGTATACCTTCTTATAAAAATTACGCGGCCGGAGGAGTATGAAATTTCCCACACTTCTAGTTTATATAGAGAAGACGTGCAAAATGCTAATATTTTTGTTAAAATATTAGTATTAAAATACATTAGTAAATAAAAAAAGTAAGTAGCAGCCCATTAACGTCCCACTGCTGGGCACAAGCCTTCTCATTCCGAGGAGCGAGGGTTTTTAGAGCATCGACCCACCACGCTGCTCCAGTGTGGATTGGCAGGCATAGTACACAAGTGTACTCTCTATTCCTTCACTCTTATAGTCTGATGTGACGGAAATCCGACACGACCGGAGAGAGATCAGGCGCAGGACCGACGGCTTAAAGTGCTCTCCGAGGCACGGGGGTGGATCACACCGCCAACTTCCCAACTTCGGGCAAATATTGTGAAAATCTTATTAGAAAACTCAATATTACATATATATTTAAGCAAGGTAGTACTAAAATAACTATTTATAATGCTCTGGCTAGACGTTGTCTCGAGTATGGTAGTGTTGTTTGGAACCCACATTACACATTTACACATTGGAAAAAGTACAAAGATGTTTCATACGCTCTTTAATCTTCCGTCATAATATCAGGCATGACTCCGGTTATGCAAATAAATTAAGACACTTCCAAATGCAATCTTTAGAGAAACGGAGAGAAATTAGTGATGCTGTATTTTTATTTAAGATTGTCAATGGTGTGTTGGACTGCCCTCCATTATTACACAGAATTAACCTTAATGTACCCTGTGGACTACCTAGACCTAGCACAGTTAATAAACCCTTCCAACCATCAGTAAGCCGGACTAATCTGGGTTATTTTGCTCCTGTTAGTAGGATGGTGAGGCAGTTCAATACATTATCCGCAGACAGCGGCTTTGTAGGTGACATCTTTAACAATAATTTGAATTGTTTTAGATCGGCTCTAAAAAATATATAAAATTAATATATATTTTTTTAGTTAGTATAGTTTAGTGCTTCATTATTTTGTTATTATAATTTTCATTATTCATATATAAAACAATTATTTTTAATTTAATTTTTAATATTTTTTTGTCATGTGCACAATTTAGATACACTAAATTTGTTCTGCGCGCTTTTTATAATGTATGAAATGTTTATTTGTGCACCTATAATTGGGTATGTAATTAATTGATTTTAGTACTCTGCAATTTTATATAAACCTATGTTGTAAGTGCATACCTGTTGGTGCTCCAATAATAACAATAAATAATAAATATTAATTTTTGAATTGGCCCGACCCGGGACTTGAACCCAGGACCTCATGTCTTTAGTCGAACCTGCTAACCACTAGACCAATGAGGCAGTTATACATAAAATACATTAAATCAATTTAAAAAAAAAACATACATTACGGTGGTGTGTATAATTTGATACACTCAAGCACTCTTTTGTTGTTTTCTGTAGTTGAATTGAGAAAAGATTAATATTGTTATTTATATGTTTATTAAAAAAAGCATCGTTTTCAGTGATGTTTTGTGTAATTTATTAAGCATTTTTTCGCATGGATTTGTGTTTAAAAAGATATACTTTATCTTTTGACATTATTTTCATTTAAATGTCATAGAATTGCATGGAAAAAAATTATAGACGTATAGTCATTGTTAGTAGAGCCTTGATAATATTTGAACTTATAATTTAAAATAATTAAAATCAATATGAGACAAAAATCTAACGTTTAAAGTGCGTTTTTTTAATAATCTGGAAAAAATTAAGAAAGATTTTGATTGTTTCGCAAGCGTAATAGTATAAGTACTTAGTTCACAAGACGTTTTGAGTTCGAATTCTTGCGGATTAAATTGTATTTTATGATTTGTGTTCAGTCGAATGGTGAGAGTCTTCCGCCGTAATTAATTACCTTCTTAGATGCAAATAAAATGGCAATGCTGTATTGATTAGTGAAACCTCTTGTGCTAAATTACCTTTTAAATCACTAGGGCATTTTGGCTGTATCTGTTTTCTTAAACCCAATACGACTATATAAAAAGATTCAGTGTAGAAGATCCGTCACGGAAATATATGGTGAAATAATTCAAAATATCTACTTATGCAGATTTATTAATGTATGTATGTTTATCATGTTAGAGATAACAATTAACAATAGCGTAAGCTAAACATATTGATGTTTAGCTTACGCTATTCATGTATGATTTACAATAGATTTACGTGGCTAACGGTATTTCAATTCATAAACGAAGAAACTTCATCTTAAATATCGTGTAATGAACTTCTTATACATATTGTTTTATAGGCATATACACGAGAACTAAAATTTATAGCAGTAAAAATAATGACAGTTCACTGTGTAAACATATTCGATAAATCGTTGTAATTGCATAAAAATCATACTTGAAACGTAAGACCTAAAAATGAAATTGTCATAAATTCTAGTACGCGATATTAGAAGTAGGTTACACAAAATTAACAATTCTTAATTATTCAAATTACTTAATTTATATATACCTATATCTATTCATTTAAAGACGTATTAGTAAAGGACGATAATAGAATTGGGCAATATATAATCATTTCTCTTAAAACTTCTGATTTTGTAACACCTTAACTTCACTTATAATTAATTGTACTTGTTGAATGTAATGAATAGAAGTAACCGTATACGTTTCTATAATCTGAAAACGTTCTATGATACCCAATAAATTTAAAATCTCATCTAAAAACATGCTATAATTTGAAGAATTACTTAGAAATTCAACATATTTAAGCATTCAAAAATTCTGTAAAAATTTTAATGTCCAAACTAATTTTAGTGGCATCGCTAAATTTATACTTGCGAATTGAGTAAGTTTTAAATCCTGAACACGGGAATATAGCAAAAACGATGTATTTGCCAGTTAAAAAATAACACTTGGATTGAAAATCCGGAATAACTCAAAACATTTCCGTCGTATTCAATCATTCATTGTCGCGTAAAGAGATTTCAACTCACGAGATCACAATCATTCCTATACATAGACAGATAAGGAAATAGCTGTGAAGATTAAGACGATACTTTCAAACCTTTATGATTTTAAAAGATATAGCAAATATTTTTACAAAGTTCTAGAAACTTCCGTTTTTAGCAAAACCAAATTGATTCTTATATTTAAAATAAATATCCGGTTTTATAGCTTTAACATAAAAACGCTTATATAATCTAATCATATATAAACACGAAAATGTTCCTACATATATCCATTATAGACTTTGAAACTATCCCAGCGATATGCATCAAACCGGTTTTATTAGAAAAGCAATAAGACAAATCTAGTTTTATAGTACTAAATTCACACATCACGAGAATTTTAAAGCTATTCGTTATTGTTTTGACATTTAGCAAGGTATCCTTTCGCAATTTCCCCAACTAATAGCAGAATGCTAACGATGGGAACCGCTAGCGTTTTTACAATAGAAAAACAGGAAAACAAATGAGCAAATTACTGAAAAATCTCTTTCCCTTATTTATCATCGTAACTTATTCAAGCGGGCAATGATTAAAACGGTATAAATTACAATTTAACCTTAATAATAACGAACTTGACCGATAATTACAATATTATTTATGCAAAAACCAGGGAGAGACATCCTTACCATTAAGATGTCTATCTGTGAGGTTGTCTTCCTCATCCCACCACGGTTGTTCCTGATACCTGCGAGGTCGCTCAAAATTCCCGTAATACTGAAATTCCATCACTTAAAAATCACTAAAATCTACCACAATCTCCCAGATTTAAAACCGTTTTCATACGAAACAAAATCACCGACACCGTTTTGTCCTGATTGACGTGCACGAGATACTAATTTGTTTATAACCCGAGACATAAATGAGATAAAGTTGAAACAACCAACACTTTATAATTAAAATACGTTAATATAACATGTGGACATACGGTCACTGATATTGAAACGTGAATGTGAGATGGCGCTTAAACGAAAAGTATTGCCTGCCCGTTCGGATATTCTAAAATGTTGTATCTACGATGTGTGAACAGCTGCCTGCAAACATTATCAGGCGCTTTTGCAAATATTAAGATCCAAGACCTGGTTTGATTTTGCTGAAGGTGATATGAAGAGCTGAGATTCGGGTGTGTACTTAGGCTTTTATCTTGTGGACTAAAGACTATATCGTAGTGGCCTACTTAAGATACCATATATAATAAAATATAAAGGTTAAGTGCTCATGAATAATCCGACTAATGTATAATTTATGACATTAAGTTTGACAAATATTTAAATGGATTTATGTTTGATCTTAACGGTATATTAAATAGTTTTTATTTTTCGATTCAGATAATGCAATTTGATAACTATTAATTCCAGTCTTACACAATGATAAATAAAGCCGGAAGTTTCCTAATAAATGTTATATACATCAAAATACGGTGATAAACAAAACATCTATATATTAAAAAAAATGACATCTAATAGGCTTTTGTTAATTCAAGTATTTTTTATTTTAAAAATATAGTGAATAAATTATATAGTATATATTGTATTGTCTATACTGTACGCTATAAACACGGTATTGTTATACTCGTATTTACTGATTTTAATACTATATTTGTCAATTTTGTTGATAGCTAAGTGCAAAGACTGTTTAGTCTTTGTTTGTGCGCCAATAATTGACAGCCAATAAAACTCCCTTCAGCCACGCAACACGTTTCCAGAACATTTCCCTTACCAACTCTAAACATATCGGGATCCTCGGTGTCGACATTTCGTGTGAAGTCCAATTCCGTGTTGACTTGGAGGGCAAAGCCAAATTGTTTTCAAAAAACTTGGGGTGCTCAATAGGGCCAAGCGGTACTTTGTACCAGAGCATAGGATGCGTTTATATAAGGCCCAAATCCGACCGCACCTCGAGTACTACTCTCATCTTTAGGCTGGAGCACACCAATACCAACTCCATCCATTTGACCGAAAACAGAGACAAACAATTCGAATTGTCGACGACTCCCAGTTAACAAGTAAGCTGGAAACGTTAAAACACCGTTGATTTTTTATGTGAGTATCGTATTTATCAAGGTAAATGTTCTGAGAAGCTATTTAACTTGGTGCCACCGTCTCGCTTCTATGACCGGACAACTCTTCAAAAAAATCTGGATGCGTGGCCTTCACATTTCAATTTCGTCGATCCTTTCTCCCACGCACGTGCAAGTCGTGGAACAAACTCCCGCCAACGGTGTTCCGACAAGGCTATGATCTAGATACATTTAAGAGGCGGATAAACTCTTATCTATTTGGTCGGCAACGCATTTCGGTCCCTATAGTGCTGCAGGTGTCCATGGGCGGCGATGATCACTATTAGGTGACTCGCAACCTCGTTTGCCTGCCAAGGCTATAAAAAAAAGCTAAAACCTACCATGGTCCAGTAGGTGTTAAACTCTATTTACATATATAGAATTTCCCAATTCCCTGGAAATTTCGAGTTCAAAATTAATGACGTTATTCCTTATAACATTAACTACAAGTCAAACTACCTTACCAGTAAGTACTCGTCAAGTCACAATAATAATACACCAGACAGACTAAATAATTTATAAAAATAATGTATAAGAGATATGGGTATTTGGAGAATGGATTACTGCATACGAGTATATTAGATTTAATGATAGATTTATGGACACGTAATAAAATATCAATTAAAATTTCATTTTTATTTGTTTTCTACAGCTGCCAGCGCTTGACAGTAATCTCACGTGCTGATACAGTGTAAGATGAAAGCACACTAACCTGGTAAGTGGTCATTTCTATACAGCATCGCAACGAACGCAAATCGAAATATTTCGCTCGACCCCACGTTTTTGTTGTTAGTGTAATAAATAGCCACGACCGAAGCCTCTCACTACTGATACAAACAAATTAGATAATGCAATTTCCGATATTTATCGTGCCGGGAATCGAATTAAGCACCTCTGCTAGCGTAGGTCATCAAATCAATTTCAATAATTCAATAAACGTAATCGTCTCGCCTAACGATATTTTTCTATTGTCAAAAGTCTTCTAAAGGGTTTCTTTATCGGCAACGTTAAAAGGCTTTCAAAACAGATTAATAACAATACCTTAAAACTATCTTGTTCGTTTGGAGCTTTTAGTGAAATTTTCATATTTAATTATTCATTCCTAAAACGGTTAAGAGCATGTCAGTCTTTATTTTACTAAATATAAGAACAATTTCTGTCCGCCATTTATATATATAATGTGTGTGATATTGAGAGGGAGAGGAGGGCACTCTCGATTCGATGCAACATGGAGGCCCAAGAGACTCTAAGACTCGGCAAGTGCAGCAAACCAGTCAAAACAATATTTAACGCGTAGTTTCAGTGTTTTTATACACGTCAACTTTGAACTAATTATCGTAGAAGGTCTAGTAGTAGTATAATAATTCTTTTCGTATCTAGATGGGTTTGCCTCGTTGTTGCAGTGCCTCTGTAATGTTTGCCCAAGCGGCCTGACTTTTATGCTATTACCAGGACACGTGTAGCTTCTTTTTGGCACCATGGCATCACGTAATAGTACTCTCGAAACGGTTTGTCACGATATAACTAGCCCATTATGTGCTCATTGGCTGTCTGTTCATAGAAAACAGAAATTTTTTTGATGATTGAATGTTTAGATATTAATAAGAATTTAAGTATTTTAATTTAATTTTTTTTATATATTAGTATTTATTATTTATTTTCTTTTAAAATTGTATTGGGTGTACTGCCTTTGAATAAACTAATTATTAAATATATTCGACGATTCATTTGAATCGTCGAATATATTTAATAATTACCAATATGACGACTATTTAGTCGTCATATTGGTAAAACCCGTCAGATAAAATTCATTTTGAATATCTGACACGCCCGAAGAATTTTATTGAAGTGAAACTTCTTTAGGCGCATGAGGGTGACATTTTTACGGATGAAACGCCTGATTAGCGTCACGAAGATATGCGGGGTTTTTAATACTAATTCGTTTGAAGGTTAGATCGTTTTAATATTGACAAATGACATGTGGCATTTTAATTTAATCTACTATTTTTTCATAAAATATAAAATAAAAATTCACTTTTATAAATATTAAATTGAAAAACAAAATTTCATTAATGATTTCCAATATTGACAAGAAAACACGTGGTATTTTTTATTTACAATTCCTCGTTGGATATTTCAATCAATTATTTGTATTAAATTTCTACACTTTTTATATTTCAATGGCTATTTAAAATCATGAAATTCCTAACATATCTTCCTTTTCTAAGCCTTGGAAATCTAAAGTGTTACATTTGTATAAATATAAATAAGACTCAAAAATTATTTTGTCAAAGAAGTTTCACTTCTGACACGTGTACTTTGTACGCACGCACTTTTTTATTGCCCTATTTCCAACACCCATTTGTTAATCGTCAAATTAATATGTATCGGTGAACAGAAACACCAAGCGCGTATACCCTATGAATTTCTGACGTGACCGAATATATCCATGCAAGTGTTTTTTTTTAAGTCCTACACCCCCTCCCCTCCACTAAAATAAAAAACTTTAAATAAAATCTTATTCGGTTCAAAATCTATTCTTCACAATTCTATAAGTCCTCATAGCACTCGAGTAATTTAGCACAATATGTCTAAGTCTTAAAAGAGAAGAAAAACAATCATAAACCTTTCATATCACATTGTAATATTAAAAAATGGTAAGTAGCAGCCCAATAACATTCCAATGCAGGGCACAATCCTCCTCACTCATAGGAACTATTGTGTGATAGGGTTGTTAGAGCATAGATCCACCACGCTGCTCCAATGCGGCTTGGCAGGCGTAGTACACAAGTGCACTCTCTATTTCTTCACTCTCATAGGCCGATGTGACGGAAATCCGAAACAACCAAAGAGAGATCAGTCGCAGGACCGACGGGTTAACATGCTCTCCGATGCACCGGGGTGGAACACACGGCCAACTTCCCAACTTCTGGGAAATATTGACAAAATCTTTAATAGAAAATTAAATATTTATTTTTGAATTGGCCTGACCCGAGACTAGAAACCAGGACCTCATGACCTCAATATAATAAGTAACCTTTAGACCAATGAGGTATTATAAAATTATGTTTTGCGTCTTTAAAAGTATTTTGTGATATATTACATCATTCTTGTTATAAATGTAGCCACTCTATCAGAGATGGTGAAGCCCAATTTAAAAAAAATAATAGAGCACTATATCTTTTACATCCCAATTTAACGAACATGGAATTTTGTTAATATAGAGTGTAAACGCACGTCGTGAAACCAGATTTTCATATATATAATTACTTAGGAGGAAATGAAAAGAATAAACTTACTTTATAAAATATAAAATTTAAGGTAACCTTGATGGTTACGCAAAAGAATTATAATTTGTTTTTATATAACGGCACTTTAACCTTAAATTAATAAAGTGATATAACAAATAAAGTAAACTTTCAATTAATGAGTGTGAGGTATAAAATACTTAACAACTAATGAATTAGCCTTTGAAATAACTTTATTAACATAAAGTGTAATCTACTAGAAATTTTAATAAAAGATTTCAAATTCAGTTAATGAGTAAAGTACGATTTTGATAAAAATGGAAAATTTGAACGTATTGAGAGACTGTTAGTTGATAGTAGGTATTGAAAAAAAATACTTACACCAGCATTATCAAACCATCCATACATTGTTTGTCTAGATTAGTTAACACATTAACTAGTTTTTATATGTCATATGGACCTCATATAAAATTCTACACTGAAATTCAATGAAGAAGTCACTACCGTACGAAGGACTCCGAAATACTACTGAATGCGAAATTCTGTTTTGCATTACGGACGCTAATTTCCAACTGCATAAATAGATATTACACAAAGCCTTCGTCATACGCTAAGTAGACCCTGATAACAAATTTTTATATATGCGACGATAATTTAACTAAATAATTTCCTTATTTATTCAGGCTGATAACAATCTAATACAATACCTCCAAAGTTTAATTATTTAAGTACTCTAAATGTTATTTATTCGGGTAAACTCTTTTTAGTTCGTTGCCTTTTTTATCGTCAACCGTCATGGCATAAACCAAGAAACGTGTTATACGAGTAGAAGTATCAACTGTACCATTTGATAAGTCTGTATGTTAATTGTAATATAACACAAGAATAAAAATAGCAGATAATTCCTACGCCATCAACCACGAACTTCATAAACCTATTGGCGAAATAAATTTATAAAAATAGCGGTATTAACTGCAAGAAGTTAAGAATATGTATTTGAACATGCGTATTAAAAAGTATTTTATTAACTGATTGATTGAAAATTTGAACCAGATATTTTGTATATATATGGGAAAAGTGTCCTTTAGAGGCACTGGAAATGAGGGTATATAGATCTTGAAGATTTCATGCGCGGATAGTATTCTAATGAAAAGATCTGGCAGATAGTGAAAAAGAAAAGGGAGGTCTTAAATATTATAAAAATTAGATAGCCTCTGTATCTTAATCATTTAATACGGAATAAAAAGATTGTTTCAACTCATAATACGGGGAAGATACAAGGGAAAAGACTACCAGAAACCACTTCCGGAAAGGGAGACCCTAGGGAGAAGGTGGAAATTCCCGGAGGTGATTTAATCTAAGCAGCGAAACCTAATTCTTTGCGGCTGTATTGAATGTTCAAATTGCCCTTATGATAACCGACCTCCTGTAAGAGATGGCACCTTATAAAGAAGAGGGAAGAGTGTGAACTAATGTAATATTGAAACATTAAATTTAAAGAAATTAAATCAACATTGCAGTAGGAATTAAAAAATGAACTTCTCTTTGTCACGCTGTAACTTGTAAACGACTTTATCGATTGCATTCATTATTTCTTTACTTGTTCATGTTTCTTTTTCCTTATATCTTTATCATACAATTTATTTCTTTATGTTTTGTAATATTATGTGGATGGTTCTTCCATAAACGTCTAGCGTCACGATGATGTGGAGCGTTTTTTATGCTAATTCGTTTGAAGGTTAAGTAGTTTTAATATTTACAAATAACATGTGGCATTTTAATTTGCCACTCGTCATTTAACATTTGATATACTTTTT
Organism: Elymnias hypermnestra; assembly: GCA_015832385.1. NCBI lineage: Eukaryota > Metazoa > Arthropoda > Insecta > Lepidoptera > Nymphalidae > Elymnias > Elymnias hypermnestra. Next base: position 2,640,387 of record JACTOM010000025.1, read on the forward strand.
TCATTAAAATATAAAATACAAATAATTTCATAAATTCTCTTTTCCAAATTTTAATTTCAAAAACAAAATTACATTAATAATTTCTTATATTGACAAAGAACACGTGGCATTTTTTATTTACAATTCGTCATTTGAGTTTTCAAATTATTTGTATTAAGTAATCTGTCTGCCAATCCGCAGTGGAGCAGCGTGGTGGTTTCTATGCTCTAAAAACCCTCCCTCATATGAGCGAGGAGACCTGTGCCCAGCAGTGGGACGTTAATGGGCTGCTACTTACTTGTATTAATCATCGACACTTTTAATATTTTAATGAAAATTAAAATCATTAAATTCCTAACAAATCTTCCTTTTTCCCTCTCTCTAAGTCTCGGAAATCTAAAGTCTTAGATTTGTATAAATATAAACAAGACTTGAAAATTAGTTTGCCAAAGAAGTTTCACTTCTGACATGTGTACTTTGTACGCAAGCACTTATTGATTATAAATTGTGTGTAAAAATTGCGCGCGAAGATTTTATTATATTTTTTTTAGGTTTATAATAACGAAGGTTTTATTATAAATTTACATATCAATGGACATTTTAATTTTATAACGTTTAAGTTTATGCAATGTATGCTATTTTTTGCAATTTTATAATATTTCGCTTACAACTTCTCATCTTGCTGCAACTGGAATACAAGGCATTGTTAGAGCTGACCTTAGTATGTATTCCAAGCGAAGGTCCCAAAGTAATTATATTCCATAATTGCATCCAAAACCTCAGCTTCTTTATAATAACATTGTTTATATAATCCATTATCATCGACAATTACATTTTATTACACTTCTGTTAATATATAAATTAATTAACAACTTCAAGGTTACATGGTAGATGTGGTCTGATAAAAATGGAAGTGTGTAAGGATAATTACATATTTTTGCTAAATTGGTCAAGCTAATACAGGATAAGCCATATCGTCGTACATTGTGGTTTACAAAATGAGTTTTGTCAAGTAAACTCTTTATATATTTACTTTTGTATAAGATATCAATCCAACATTACAAGGAATAAATCGAATTTAGACCCTTCCTTATACCCTAACTTTGAAATTGCTAAGCCGAATAAGCTAGTAAAAAAACATAAAACATATTGTTATGTGGCACATACAAAAGGACTGCCTCCATCAGGTCCTGGGTTCGAATGCCGGGCCAATAAAAAAATCGATGTTGAGTTTCCTGTTAAGAAATTCTCAGTATTTGCCCTAAGTCGAGAAGTTGACGATGTGCATGACCCCCGTGCCTTGGAAAGTACGTAAGCCATCGATTTATGTCTGATCTTCTCCGGTCGTGTCGGATTACCATCCTATCGGGCTATGAGAGTGAAGAAACAGAAAGTACTCTTGTGGAGCAGCGTGGTGGTTCTATACTCTGAAAGCCCTTGAGCTCTAAGCTATGAGCCTCCTACGAGTAAGGAGGCATATGCCTAGCAGTGGGGTGTTAATGGGCTACTACTTACATAAAAAAGCATTTCGGCGCTCTGGAAAAATAATGACAAACTTAAAAAATAATAATTTTACAAAGCGTTTAAATCGACCAATGTTAAAATAACATTTTGAGATGCCAAATTGGTTGTTGTTGCCTGTTTGAACATGAGTCACAAGAACATATTATGAACTATTCTGCTATTATATATATACTTATATATATATATATAAGTATATATATATAACAACTATATAACATGAGTCACAAGAACATAATATGAACAATTCTGCTATTATATATATATACTTATATATATATATATATATATATATATATATATATATATATATATAAACTTATTGTACTTTTTAAGCTACATTATGTTTTGTTAAGAAAAAAAATGCAATCAAATTTTGAGTACTACTTATAGTCCAAGATTAAGGCGTAAGTTTTTCAATCGTCTCTAAATGTACCTTTTTAGTCTAAATTGAATATTTTCAGTACTACATATGTTAACAATAAAAAAAACATTTCAAAAAAAAGGTGCATCTTAAAGTCCGATAAATACGCTATATATAAATTCACGCATTGTTAAGCTTAAACCTTAATTATATGTAAACTAACTGTTCCAAAATTCAGCAACATTACATCCCTAACTTAGCTCTTATTGCAATCTAAATATATTAAACATGGACGCAGTCACGGGAGCGAATTAGTGAGCTCTTTGTGCAATCAGGCGGGCCCTTCGTCCTAATGAATATGAATACCGCCTCAACTGGTACCGACTCATTATTGTGTGAACGAACTGTCTACATTATCTACTTGCATTGCAATTTGACTGAATCATACATGCGGCTTATTTTGAATAATCTTTTATTATTAAATAACCATATTTGTTTTATTTAAGCCACGATCTACGCAAACCATGCAAGAAACAGCAGCTTAAACTAACATTGGCAAAGAGTTGGCAGTTTTCCTGGAGTTGGAGCTGCATATTATCACGAGCAATGGTGACTGCTTATAAACAGATGACCTGCCATCTAATTTCACTCATAAGATATTAATGTATTATAAACTACAATTGTATTATCACATACTATATCATGGACGATAAATATATACGTACATACACACACACACACACACATATACATGTCGGAGAATAAGAGAGAACGGAGAAGCATAAAGCACAGGAGCGTAGGGTTCTCGCCGACATCGTTATTAAATTCTTATACTGTGGGCGTTCGTGGGTTATGTTGGTGTAATCAAATACTTTATGAATTAACTCGAATTATAATGTTCAATCACTAAATATTCCCGATATCAATTAACACAAACTCATTAACAATAAAAGCTAGAAACCCGACAGTTCCAACAGTAGACTACTCCGGTCGAGCGCCACGCGACAACTGCCGAGAGACTCCCGCCGCACTGCCACCATTGACTCTGTCCCACACCGATAGATGGGGCCAGTGTTCCACAGACATCTCCGACATGTGTGTGTGTGTGTGTTGATCAAAATCAGGGCTCGGCAACCAATGACCGCGGGGATATGTGTCCTGNTCACATGTTCCATCTTTTGTAAATTTAGATCCCAAGTATACAAATTCTTTCACCTCTTCCACTTGTTCCCCATCTATCAAAATATTGCCATTCATCATAGATTCATCTCGTTCAAAAAGCATAACTTTCGTTTTGTTTACATTCACTTTCATTCCTTTCCCTTTCAAAGCTTCATTCATAATATTTAGCATCTCCTGAAGCTCGTTAGCGGATGACGCAAGTATTACTTGATCATCAGCGTAGAGTAAACATTTGATGAGTAATTCATTCATTCTTAACCCATACATACATTCTTTTAAATCTGTCAAACATTTATCCATGAAAAGGTTGAACAGCCATGGTGACGCAACACATCCCTGTCGAACACCTCTTTCGACAGGAAACCACTCCGTGTACGCTCCGTTTATTCTGACACAGGCAGGCGAAGTATACGGGTCAAAATCGTGTAGAGTCCATTTTTTAATTGCCCACACTTAACCATCAAATGGCCCCCCTGTGATACGTGGGCCCCACTTTGGGAAATATTGATCTAAGCAGTTCCTGAATCGAATCGTTTAGGACGAGTTTAATAATATAAACATACAGAAAAAATATCGTATATACATATAACAGCAAAGGGCGCAAAGAAACGTAATATTTTGGAAATACGAAACCTTTTATAAATATAAAAAAATAAAAGATAACAATACTGCGTCTATGTTTCTGAATAATATTCATATTTTAGTAAGAAAAATCCGTTTTAAATTGTGCCTATTATATTCAAACACATCCTAAAATAAAATTTTGCGGGTCTCTGTTTTAAGTGCCGTTAATTATTTTTAAAGTAAATGGAGTATACGGGAATAATTGTAATTCCGCCTAGAACTTGGGTGCCTAACCTCGGGTAATTACCCTCGCTGGGGTAAAGCTTGTATTTCGCGGGGGTAACAATAAGCTGAAATTTTGCGTTAATTAATCTTTTAGCTGACGAATATAAAATCACTCCTAAGTTATTTTATTACTGGTTATTATATATTTATTGAGTTAAACCCAGCAAAAAAATGTAGTTTAGACTAAAAATATTTCAATTTTTCATATGCAATTGTTTTTATCGTCTACGTGTTTGTATAAACACGTATTGTTTGAGTTCATGATTGGGACGTCTGGTTAAATCAGTGACCATACTCAGGTCACAAGGGTAACGGACCTTAAAAGGTTAAGAACCACTGGTCTAGAAAGCTGAATTTACTAGCTTTGACTAATGTTGTATAACGTTCTTTTACTCTTTAACATTTTTATTATAAGAATATATTGATTTTCATATTATTCTTATCAAAATGACATATCATATGTAGATCTGTTTATCGGCACCAAATTTATATTTTGTAATTTTAACTAGAGTAAAAAGTTCAGAGAAAATTAACAAGTGGAATAAGTATAACTTTCATTTTCTATTATCTATATAGATAATTGTATTATTTCATATAACAATCATGACTCGTACGCAGACTAATATAGCCTAAGAACACTCTAATTTACAATAGAGATAGTCATATTTGCACGTGATTTGTCGTGTGCAAAATGGCTGTAGATTATTTTTTACGTCAATCATGTAAAGCCAGAGCAAATATTGTGCAGCAAATAGTAAGACGGCAATAAATGGTACAAAGTGTAAATTACACACGTGTCCGTGAACCGTTTACATGTGACACTTTTGTCGTAAATTCACATTATTTGTTGTATGTTATTCTATATTTTATTGCTGACATGTCAGCGCTTGACTGCGTATCTCTACTGAAATAAAAACACACTGACAAACTCAAAATCAAAGTATCTTTATTTAAGTAGGACAAAAACAGCACTTTTGAATCGTCAAATATATTGATTTTTTCCACACACTAATTCTAATTTACGACTGATACAAATGTTCGTTCGCGTCATATCCTGAGAAGGGCCCACAACAAATTCAGTCTGATATTTAGTATTTTTTTTACCATCATCATTACAATATCTTAGTAGTTTATTATATTTAAATCCAAATAAGATCAATTTCTTTACTCCCGCACATTTCTATCGTTAATCGTTTAAGTAATCTTGCAACTTATAGTATGATTTTTCAATCAACTTTCTTTTCATTAAGAGGTATATCAAAGAAATCATTTAACTGATACCGCCTTATATATAATACTAGCTGATCCGCACATCCTCGCCTGTGTCTTCAGAGAGAGAGAGAGAGAGAAAGCTAGAAATTAAATTTAATTTAATTACTGTTATACTTTTATATACGTAGATAGATAGATAGTATGCTTTATTGAACAACACAAGAGAAACAATAATAATAATACAACGACTTAAGTAATTCTAGTGTACAATGGGCCGTCTTATAGCTAGTTAGCGATCTCTTCCAGACAACCCAACGTATAGGGAGACCGTCAGAGAAAAAAGAGTAGGTAGGCGGTGTTAATAAATAAATAGACATACTCATATTACGTATATGCAGAACGAAATGTCAAAGTGACACTTCATCAGTCAAAACTACCCTAAGATTAAAAATAGAGAGCGATAAATACTTTACAATCTATTCTCACACCTACCAAATATAAAAACAACATTAAAATCTGTCGAACCGTTTCAGAGGAAATGAAACAAGAACAACAACATAACACTCAATTTTTATATATTAAATAGGAGTTTACAGATAAAAGAGTTATGCTATTAATATTATTTCGGACATTTTATTAGTTTTGTTAGTTAAACATACATTTAAATCACTAATATTGTACGCTTTGAAGCAAGATTAAGATATACAATAAAGATATAATTACGAACTGTATTCTACCCAAATGCTCAAGTTCGCAATAAAACCTCATTTGAATTTATAGTGATGATGGTAATGCTAACCTGGAAAGAGGTATTTACTTAACTTATAAATTACTTAATTATATAACAAATTTATTTTGGTTTGGTGGTATTTTAGCTACGGTGGTAACTAGGTACAGCTGAGTCCTCCCAGTCCGTACCTAGAGAAGGTTGAAATTAAAATTTGCCCTGCCAGGAGTCGAACGCCGGACCTCTGCTGGAAGAAGCAAGTACTCTACTATGCCAGCGAGATCGTCGTCCTGTTAATAGCTTTGCTTCCTCTATATATTAGATTCACTTAGCACAATATGACATCACAGTTATATACTAACGCGTTCACAATAAAAGAGGAAGTTTAATGTCATTTATACTATATTTGCCTACACCAAACAAAACGGAAGCAGGAAATAATGATATATATATTACATAACTTTAGATTTACCACTTTTAACATTATATTATACATTTTTTTACATTCTCAATTACTAATGAGTTAAACGAAAATTTATTTGTGTCTCACAAAAAAGATGCCATGCTTTTTTGGTGGAAATAACTTACCTATTTAGTATGCTTGTAAACTGTGTATAGGGTATGTATAGGGTGAGTTTCTTGAATCCCCTAATTTTAAAACACTATGCTCCACAGTTTGTTGTCTTAAAAACCTTTTATATGCTGCGAAAAATTTAAGAGATTCACAATTATAATCGGCAGTCTTATTTAACAATGATAACCATTGAGCATATTGGTATGTACATATTTAAGTAATATACGCCACTGTGGTTCTTTCCGTCCATAGTACAATATACACTTATAACATGAAAATTCCTGGAAAAACTAACCCAACGTTTATTTACGCTGGAGAATGTATATTCTTCATTTGCACCCCAACCGACGATTGGGAGTGTGGAAATTATCAAATTACCCTCTAAAATTTGCCTTTACAAAACTATTCATTCAAGACGGTGAAAGAGTCCTCCATCGAAGAGAAGGAGCATTCGCAGCGTCCTCCCTCTCCCTTTCTAGTATCTCCTTCTGCGAAATAATCGACTCGCAGAAGGTAGCAATTAACCTCCAGTTCGTATCGATGGTGAACATACAAATTATTCGAAGGTCGCTAGCGAGAAATCCCCTGGTTTGGATATTCATTGGAACATATAAATATTGTATTCAGTAAAAACAATTACTCTACATAAATATATTGGTGACGCCATTTTTGGCAATACTTTGGTTTTAATATTTTAAAGGTGCCGCGTAATAACTTTTTTCCAAAATTACCTACTCCTTACCCTCGCGTGCTTATATTCGCTTATGCATCCTCCGCGACAAGGTGTGCTCCACCTCCCACCCGTGTCTTCGTCTAGAAGATAAACGCAAGGGCTCGCTAACCGCCTAGACGACCGGGAGTGCTTGCATAATCGCATGAGCAGTTGAAGGAGTGAGCCGCTGAACGTGTAAGACTGAGTGATTGTGTTAACCGACCACATACAGTCCACATTCTAATTCCCGCTACATGGACGGCGGCACCCTCTGCTTCGCCGCTCCACATTAAAATTTTCATTTATAGCTTTGTATGAAATAGGGCCAATTAAACAATTTATATGTTCTTATAAGATTATAGAAATTTACAAATAAACAAGTAATGTAAAATAAATTAAGTCAACTCCTTCGCCATTTAGCACGAACTTACAACACGCGTGAACGTAAACGGTTTGACTAGACGGCCTCAATAAATTGGGCCTCGAAAGGCTTCGGCCATGACTAGTTACAACCCTTCCAGCAAAGACGTACCGCCAAACAAAGAGATTTGTGTTCCGGTACGATGCTACGTGGAATGAGAGATAAAATTGCATCTTAATAGACAAGCGTGCTTCCATCTTAGATTGTATCATCACTTACCTTTAGATTTGATAACAATCAAGCACTAACCTGTCATGAATAAAAAAACACTTGTCTAGTTTTAATTTTTTATATTACTTATTTATCATGTTATGGATGAAATATGTAAACACCTCGTCTCCTTGCGTCACTATCGATTGATCACGATATTTGACTGAAAATAGCCCGTCGGTATCCGTTAATTTGAGTCAATTAACATAAAAAAGTTTACATATCCCCGTGAATGTAATTTTACTTTAAATATTACCAGTTTTCTGTGACTTTGTCGCTATAAAAGTATTGTAGGTGTATCAAAATTGGTCTGGCATTTAGATTAGTAAAAATCGTAACTTTCATGTGGTATTTTATCTGTATTTAAAATATCAAGACATAAATCGTAATGTTGTTAATGTTTATACAATATCTCCCCACAACTTCTAAATTTATGTGTAATTTGTATTAGTTATTAGTTAATTTACTATCACATTTATAATTTTAACATTGGTAACCGTATTTGAAGAAAAGAAGGTCTTTTTCCTAGGTTTTTTTGATTCGGTTATGTGCTTGTATGTGTAATAAATTTTGTCATAAAAACAATGTAATTAATGTCCCTTTGGTCAAGTGATTAAATTGTTCGACAGTTGAACATGAGCTACCGGTTTGGATAAAATTAGAGAAGACAATCTTATCTTGTTTTCCGACATTTACATACAGTTTTATTTGCGTAATTTAACAAGTCGCTCTTCAAAATTTACCTCCAAATAAAATTTATCTAACTTTATTTCATTTCCGACATCCGTTATGTAGGAAATACGTCTTTGTCTGGATTAGCTGTGTGTGTACTGTTGTATAAAAGCAAATAGGAGGTAAACGTTATAACCAACAGGAATTATTATTTTCAGCTTACAATATAAACACATATGTAACGGTAAAATCAGAGTCAAACGATGTACACACTAAATATTATTAACCAATATATTTACCGACAGAATATGTTGGAATCATTAACAACATTTATACATTCATATTCAAGCATATAAATAATTTCATTTCAATAAACTTTCATATACTTCAATGTGAGTAAATCCAGAATGTTTAAAGAAATTACCGCGAAACTAATTTGCATAAAATTGTGCAGGTAGGTACGTGAAACATAAGAACGATCGGCATTCGTCGTAATCTTTACTACATTAGATATCATAAAATTAGTTTTTATCTAAAACAATGAAAAATCTTACCTTCAAAGTCCTTTCCAGCGCCGAGAGCATATGCACTCCTGAGAAGATGAGCCATCTTGATTAATAATTTTCAATGCTGAACGTACGCAAAAGTTAAGTGTACCATACGATAAAATATATTTGAAACTTATTACATATGTGTTGCGAAATTATTATGCAATAAAACAAAACTAATAACTACAAGGGAATATAAATCGATAATTTGGGCGATTAGGTCGAAGTTACCGCACTAGTCGGCTTAACCGATAATCGGCTACATCTCTGCTACAAATAAAATAATAATATACAATAGTTTAAGAAGAAAGCCTCGTTTAGTTACTCACGTCAACAATATACAAATGATGCAAAATGAGCGCTAACCGAAATTATAGGCTGCGTTCTGCAGAGAAATAGGAAAAGCGTTAGAGTAGATATTCCTACATTTTTCTTTTCCAACTTATTTAAATGACAGCCTGTTAACATCTCATAGCAGAGCACAGGCCTCCTCATTCGCAAGAGAATTATTTTAAAAGTATAGAACCAATACGCAAATTCACTGCGCGTTAGCAGGCTACATATATGTCAGACTTGTGCTAGAAATATGCAGGCACCTAAAAGCACAATCATGAATGTAAATAACAATTCCGTACGTGAGTTTTTGCAAAGATAACTTAGTGGTGGCTACCGAAAATTCGAACCAGTGACTCTTAAAAAAAGTCAGCTTGTCTACCCATTGGTACATACGATCGAGGATCAACTTATTTAAGTGACTTGCCATCAAACTTTGTATGTGATGTTATACATGAATGTGAGAGTTTTCTACTACTTTTCTAAAAACTAGGCCTAGCTTACTCAGAGTATAATTACAATAGTTTTAACATCAATTAGTTTAATTTTAAAGTTAATTGTAAGGAGATATTTAAAATACCTTATATTTATAAAGAATATACACTTGATAGTATCAATTAAATGTTTTTCTTTGTTTAATAAGAAAAAAGTATTAGAAATGTCTCTATACATGCTACAGTTCCTGCAAGGTTATGAAACAGTAAAACTGTCAGTGTTATCATATTTGAGATGTGTGAGTAAACAGGTTTGACGCTACACGTTTACAGCTTCTTGCTTCTATTTATAACTACGCAAAATTTTAGATTGACTTTTTTATAAATGATAATGCTGTAGTGTTGTAAATTCATATATTTTTAATGTTTAATATGATTCCGAATGACTTGATTAACATAAGTCAAAATTTGCTATGCAAAAAAATTGCATGGTCCACTCTACGCATGCCGTAGTCCATTGTTTCATTAGTAAAAGGCGTAAAGTGCAACTGTAGCGAATCAAGATGTTAAATAAACACACAAATTTCTATAATTCAGTCAATTTTCTATTAAAATTATTGGTAAATAAATTCGAATATTAATTAAAAGATATGTCATATTATAAAACATACCCTAAGCTGGGTAGGGTACGTTTGTAATTAACCTGTAATGCCTTGGTCGTAGGAGAAAAGGCTTTTAGAGCATTGACCGACCACGTTCATCTACTGCGAGTTGGCAGGCTGCACATATCCCAGAACTGCTCCCGGAAAATCCAGATTTCATCGTGATGTCTTCCATCATCGAAAAGAAAAATGATGAATTTAAATAATAATTAGTAATTAAACCGATTGTAGCAATACTAAGGTGCTGCATTTCTTTGCCTGAATTAGAAAAAGGGCGTCTGTACTGACCAAACCAATATAGCAATACGACTTAATGTTCTAGGTGGGGTAGAAAGTGTCCACAATAATTTTCCATCGCGAACGATCTTGAGCATCATGCTTCATCTCAATAATAGAGTATATAAACAATTGAATAATATTGATATTTCCTCCTAAATAAGGATTTTTAAATATGTTGATTAACCACGACAAAATCAGTTTAAAATATTTAATATATCCCTTTTAACCGGCAAAATGCAAAATATCCTTGATGTATTGTATGCTCCTGAACTGCAAAGAGTTTTCGTATTAGACAACATGATTTGCCCATAACGTAAATTTAGAGAAAATGTATATAAGCAAATGGCCTTGTGCGTAAAACTTATTTGTGTCAAAATGGACTTAATATGGATCTTCAAGAAAAATTAAAATAGAATTATTTATTTCTGCATGCCATCTATTTGCCTGCAAACGTTCAGCGAGTGTCGTTGCACCGCCTTCCTCTCAGAATGATAAAATAAATAACGCAGATAGCCAAATAAATATACTTTTATTTGAGTTCTGATTTGATGTCTCCCATTTTATGCCTGATTCTGATAATGGTTCTGTTACCAAGGCACATACGGACACATTAATTTATTTTCGACGTACTTACAACAAAAATGTTGAAATGATTTTCATTAGGAGGTAAAAGTGAAATGTTTTGCAAATTATAAGTTAAAAAAATATATATGAATGAAAAATCAAACGCAATACTACAATTACCTTGACAATTAGTACGCTCATTTGAATAAATTATGGATTAAGTATAATAGGTACTTATCTACTATACCATATTAAATTATAAGGTGTATTATTTACGTGCATTAAAGTCATTTCTATTTACTAAAAAATATATAGCAAATCGTCGAACTTTACTTTGATAGTCCTTTTATCTATTAAATATCTTCGAAACCACTCTATTACTTTCTTAGTCCAGCGTGTTTCGTTCATTGTACGTAAAACTGGACACTCTGCTTAGCTTCATATAACTTATGGGCGTCATTGCAAGAAGAGTCACTTTCCTGAATTTCAAGTCAATCGCAATTGATTTGGAAGATCTCTTAAGTCAGTTTAATAGTCTAAAACCGTCTTCGCATTATTGTCTTTCTAATAAAACCGGATTAGAGAATATCAGTTTGATGGTTACAAACTCTACAAAGGACATAGATAGAAACAAATTTTATATGCAATACATATTTGTTTTCTCTTTTATATACTAGTGAAAGACGACTTAACCTTAAGATTTAAAGCCTTTATGGTCTTAAATGATTATCCTCTCCGTAACTGGGTTAAATTAAAAACTAAGACTTGCCCAGTTCAATTTTAATTCGTATTTCCTATGCGATATTTATAGTTTTAGTAATTTACTCATTTATTAACTAACAATAAATAAAGTTTCACATTAAAGCTTTGCACTAAATTCCTACGAGAGTAAACACGGTACTTACATAAGAATCTTTTTTTATTAATTTTATTTGCCTTTCTGTTTGTCCAGGCAAATCTCTGAAACGGCTGGACTGATTTAAACGGGGTAGATAGATGATGTTATAAGAAGAAACTTTAGCTAGTTTTATTTTGGAAATATCACCGCGGGGACTAGTATAAAAGAAAATATTTATTCAAAATATTCATTTTCTGATATAAGTTACAAAAGTAAAATACAAAATATGTGAAATCTGTATTTCCCCCTAAACTTAATAAGGCGTAAAATTGTAATAGCCTCAGTTCATTAGATATCGCCTTACGGGTTTTTCGTTGAATTTAGGTCAATTTGCAATTCCTTTGGGGTAGGTGAGGGTACCGTTTTCGATTTCCACCGTATTTATCAAATAAATTATCTCGATACATACAGACAGATATTTCGCCTTGTAAATATTTTCACTATAGCCTGTATTAAGGTACTAACCTAATGTAAGGTATTCAAGGTACTTATTATTATCTCCAAAGTTGTCCGGAAGAGACCGCTTAAAGCGATAAGACCGCCTTTGTATACTCTCATATAAAAAAAATCGTCGTCGTCGTCGTCGCTTCAACCGATGGACGTCCACTGCTGGACATAGGTCTCACGTAATGATGTCCACAAGGCCCGATCTTGCGCCGCCTGGCTCCAGCGGCTACCGGCGACCCTCTTTATGTCGTCGGTCCACCTTGTGGGGGGTCTCCCTACACTGCGCCGCCCGGTGCGGGGTCGCCACTCCAGCACCTTCGGGCCCCAACGTCCATCGGTCCGTCGGACTATGTGCCCCGCCCATTGCCACTTCAGGTTCGCGATTCGTAGGGCTATGTCGGTGACTTTGGTTCTGCTACGGATCTCCTCATTTCTGATTTGATCACGTAGAGAAATTCCGAGCATAGCCCTCTCCATCGCACGCTGAGCGACTCTGAGCTTTCGTATGAGGCCCATAGTCAGCGACCACGTTTCGGAGCCGTAGGTCATCACTGGCAACACGCACTGTTCGAAGAGCTTTGTCTTCAAGCACTGAGGAGTATCGGACGAAAATATCTGGCGTAGTTTCCCGAACGCTGCCCAACCGAGTTGGATTCGGCGGTTGACCTCTTTCTCGAAATTGGACCTACCTAGCTGGACAATGTGTCCCAGGTATGTATATTCGTCTACAATTTCGAGTGCTGAGTTCTCAACGATGACTGGGTGGAGCGGAACATGGATATTGGACATAACTTTCGTCTTATCCATGTTCATTTTTAGGCCCACCTGTCGAGAAGCTCTGCTGAGGTCATCGAGCATTGCATTGAGATCTTCCAGAGTCTCTGCCATAATGACCACGTCGTCGGCAAACCGTAGATGAGTGATGTACTCGCCGTTGATGTTGATGCCCAGTCCGTTCCACTCCATAAGCTTAAACAGGTCCTCCAACGCCGCAGTAAAGAGCTTCGGGGAGATAACATCTCCCTGTCGCACTCCACGCTGCAGTTGGATAGACTCTGTGCTTTGGTCCTGTATACGGACTGACATGGTGGCGTTTTCGTACAAACACTTCAACACGTGTATGTACCGGTGGTCAATTCGGCATCTCTGCAAAGATCTCAACACGGCCCATGTTTCCACCGAATCGAAGGCTTTCTCATAGTCCACGAACGCCAAGCAAAGTGGCCGATTATACTCCTCGGTCTTCTGTATAATCTGCCGCAGCGTAAAGATGTGGTCTATGGTACTAAAGCCTTTTCGGAATCCGGCTTGTTCGGGAGGCTGGAAGTCGTCAAACTTGCGAGCGAGACGATTCGTAATGACCCTCGAGAACAGTTTATAGACATGACTTAGCAGCGCAATAGGTCTATAGTTCTTCAATAAGGTGTTGTCACCTTTCTTGAAGAACAGAACTACCACGCTCCTATGCCATGCCTTTGGCACCGTGCCTTCCAGGATGACGGAATTGAACATTCGCTGAAGGACTTTAAGAATGGGTTTTCCACCCGCCTTCAGGAGTTCCGCTGTGATTCCGTCATCACCCGGTGCCTTGCCGTTCTTCATCTGTTTGAGAGCCATACTAATCTCGTACAAGCTGACGTCCGGGATATCTTCGGTATAATGCCGGGTCAGTTTGGCACGGGGATCTTTAGCCAAACTATCAATAGGCTTGCAAGTCGATGTGTACAACTGTCCATAGAAACTCTCAACCTCCCTCCGAATCTCAGGTCCAGATGCAATGAGTTCGCCGTTATGGGTCTTCAGCCGCGTCAACTGGCTCTGACCGATAGACAAATCTTTTGCGAACACTTTAGTGCCTTTGTTGCGTTCGATGGTATCTCGTATACGCTCGGCATTAAAGTGTCGCACATCACGCTTTTGCGATTTAGAGATCTGTCTATTGATCTGCCGATATGCGGACGCGTCTGCTGTAGACTGCAAGCTCATTGCATGTCTCTGTTCCATGAGATTAAGAGTATGGTCTGAGAATCTCTTGGTTTGCTTTTTACGGGGTTTATAAAATTTCATCCCAACCGTATGGACAGTTTCCACTAGCCTATCGTTTAGCTCGTCCACAGATTCGCAATCCTCGAGGCAGGCGAAGCGGTTTTGCAGCTCTAGTTGAAAGCTCTCGGGGTTTTGGATATGCGCGCGAGTGGGTCGGAGCGTAGACTTCACCAGTCTGAACCGCTCTCGGTGTACGTTGATATTCAATGTGCCTCTTACCATACGGTGATCGCTCCCAGTTTTCACTTGATTGATCACAGAGACATCATTGAATATGTTCCGTTTCGTAGACATGATGAAGTCAATCTCGTTTCTCGTGGAACCATCAGGACTCAGCCAGGTCCATTTTCGGAGCGGCTGTTTCTTGAAAAAAGAGTTCATCATATAGAGTCCCTCCTTTTCCATGAAATCAGCGAGCATCTGTCCCCTCTGGTTCCGTTGCCCATACCCAAATTGCCCCACTCTCAACTCTGCCCCGCTTCGTTCGCCGAGTTTTGCGTTGAAATCACCCATAACAACGTTGTAGAAGGTCCTAGAGGTATGCATGGCTTTGGAAATGTCCTCATACATAACCTCTACATCATCATCTGGATGCGATGATGTGGGTGCGTAAACCTGGATGACCTTCAACGAATACCGTTTGGTAATTCTGAGTATCAGGTACGCTACCCTGTTGGACACGCTGTTAACTTCTACAACGCTGTTGACGAGAGATTTGTGGACGAGGAACCCGACACCACCTTGGGACTGGTGTTCGCCCTCCCGGTAGTAGAACAAGTTACCGGATTTGAGGATTATCGTGTCCTCCCCCTCTCTACGGACTTCCGACAATCCTATAATATCCCAGTGTAACTTGTTTACTGCTTCTTCCAGTTCGAAGATCTTTTCGTCGGTCCTCAAAGTGCGTGCGTTGTATGTTGCCAGGTCAAGTCGTCGGGGTTGGCAGCGGAATCTCTTCCGGAGATTCTTAGCACCCCCTGCCCCGCCGTTACCATAACCGCTGCCAGAGCTAGGAATAGCGGGGCTGCCGGGGACTGGGGGCCATTGCTGCCTTGTTATGATCATAGGTGGATTCGCCATAATCACCACGCTTGGCAGGCGGGTTGGTGATCGCAGTGCTGACCTTTTCGCACCGATAACGCGGTTGCCCGTTATCGGTCTGTGGCATTTAGGCCAGCGGAGAATGGATATACCGCCATTTGTCGGTGGGATGTTATAAATAGGAAGTGTCGGTAATTCAAGAAAGGGAGTTACGGGGGGTATTTGGGTTGGGATTAGGACATTACTGCCGCGGAGAGGATAGTGTAGAGCGGTAGTAACAGCTCGAGGTACCCGGGGTCGCTTACCCGCGTGCTTAGTTAGTAACCGGACAGATTATCTGACTAAGCACCCTCTGGGTCTAAATTCTTTTAAAATTCTACTAAACTGGGTCTAAATTCTTCTGGGTTCTTCTTTTAAAATTTATATGTATGTGTGTATTAAGAATAAATAAGGCAAGTTCATTTTTTATATTTATCAAGTAAGTACTAGATTGTTATCTTATCTGAGATAGTAAGTGATAATACAATCTAAGACGTTAGCGAGCTACTTCGTTGGGAAATACTTTTACACACAAACACCGACCCAAAGGTCAGGAATGTAGGACTCAGCGAGGGAGGATGCCTCGTAATACCGACTAAAACCTAGTGGAACCCTCTTGATCCGTTAGTGAGATACCAGAGAAACAGCTTGCGCATTCCTCTCTGGGGTCTAGGATAAATGCGGGATTCAGGGAAAAGGCTACAGGTGCGCAAATATGCGCAGGCTATCTCAACTACAGTGATTAGATTACCGCATTCTCCCTTTCTTGCTTATGGACCTTTTTTATTGAGTTTACGGTCTTACAAAAGAAGGCAACTCCCGCCCTACATGTCTCACTTAAGATAATCGCGACTACCGGAGAGAGATCAGACGCAGGACCGACGGCTTAACGTGCTCTCCGAGGTACGATGGTGGAATACACCAACAGAAAACTCAATATCGATTTTTTAATTCGCCCAATGTCTGTAGCCGAACAAGATAACCAGTAGACCAATGAGGCAGCTAAAAAAAGTAAATTTTCTAAGAAGGAACCTTCCAACCTAATTCCCAGCCTTTGGTGTCTATCTTCATCCTACTAAGATATGCATGTAGTCATTAATGGAAACAGGGTCATTTGCATATTACCAGGTAATCACATTACGGCGTTTACCTTCACCGAAAAGAACAATGATAAATTGGAAATAATACTTAAGCACATAAGTTCCTTTTTATAAAGAGGAATTTAGCGGTGCCTACTCTGGATTCGAACTCGTGACTTTTATGATCCACGTGACTCATCACTAGGCCATAATGGCTTACACAGCAATAACGATTATTTTGAACTAAACTTTTGAAAAAATTGTAATGTGTGATTTGTCTAAAACAGTGATGTATATTTTACTAGTCTCACTCCACTATTTTTAAAGTTATAATTTTTTTGGTGCGTTCGGGAAAAATGATGTGAGTAAATTTTTACGATGCGGGCGCACACCGTCACAAAAAACCGACACCCTGAAGTTAGCTATAGTACACATTTTAATCTTGTTACGCCGAAAAAGTATAACTTCTGACGCGTGTAAATAAGTACACACATACACTTTTTTGAAGTGAAACTTCTTTAGACTTCTTTAGCATGTGACATTTTAATTTGCCACTCGTCATTTCATAATTTAATATACTATTTAGATAAATATACCGTAAAATATAAAAATTCTCTTTTCTAAATTTTAAATTCAAAAACAAAATNTGTAAATGTTATTCTAGGCATTGTGGTCGCTAATGACCTTAGTAGTTAAAAAGCGACCTAAAATAAATAAATTTAAAAAAAACATGTGGCATTTTTATTTACAATTCGTAATTTGACATTTCAATAAATTATTTGTATTAATTTTCGACACTAATATTTTAATGACAATTAAATTCCAAATATATGTTTCCTTTTTCCCTCCCTCTAAGTCTCAGAAATATACGGTTTTAGATTTGTATAAATATAAACAAGACTTAAAAATTAGTTTGCCAAAGAAGTTTCACTTCTGACATGTGTAATTTGTACGCACGCACTTCTTATACAATTGAATTGATTTATATCTTTATCCAGTCTTATTTTTACTTTATCTAACTAAATGTAATAAAGATACAAAAAGTGATGCCATTTATCTGAAAGCTTTTTTTATTTTAAACAAATGACAATGTTACGATGTAACTAATATAATAATATCATTTAAAAAAATTGTTATTTATAGGAAGGAAATAGATGGAATTACCTAAATGTTAATGTTGTTGAAAAAAATATCGCATATAATTTCGTATAGGTTAACTAATGGTGTTTTAAAATGGGTAGCCATGGATACAACCTTGTGGCCCCATAGCCTGTGCACCGATCATGTAACGTTTTAAACACAAAAGTTCAAGGTACGGTTTTTAGTGTACCACATTGTTTTAAGTCACTAAAAACATTTAAATATGAGCTCTCGTTTTTATTTCAACCATTTTAAATTTTTGAATAAAATCTTGAGGAATTTAGCTATTGTCGTCGTTGCTTCACCCGATGAACGTCCACTGCTGGACATAGGTCTCACGTAATGACGTCCACAAGGCCCGATCTTGCGCCGCCTGGCTCCAGCGACTACCGCGACCCTCTTTATATCATCGGTCCACCTTGTGAGGGGTCTGCCTACAATGCGACGTCAGGCGTGGGTTGGCCACTCCAGCATCTTCGGCCCCCAAGATCCATCGGTCCTTCGGACTATGTGCCCCGCCCATTGCCACTTCAGGTTCGCGATTCGTCAACAATTTCTAGAGCTGAGTTCTAAAAGATGACTGGGTTAGGTACCCTGTCAGTCCGTATACAGGACCAAAGCACAGCGTCTATCCAGCTGCAGCGTGGAGTGCGACAGGGAGAAATTATCTCCCCAAAGCTCTTCATTGCAGCGCTGGAAGACTTTTTTAAGCTTTTGGAATGGAACGGACTACGCATCAACATCGAGTACATTACTCATCTACGGTTTGCTGATGACTTAGTCATTATGACAGAGACTCTCGAAGATCTCAATACAATGCTTGATGACCTCAGCAGAGTTTCTCATCAGGTGGGCCTGAATATTTCGTGATATAAGTTCTAATTGCTATTGTTCAAGTAGGCTCAATAATAACTTGTGAATCGTCAGTAGTCTGTCCGTTGGTAACATATCTACTACCGGTTCGGAAAGTTCAATCCCCTGAGAAGAAACCGGCAAGAAACCGAACGGTTACATGTTTTTCAAATATTTCTTAAAACTAAAACTGATTGCGGTATCTTATTAAAAATGCGCATGCTCAACCAGAAAAATTTCTGAACCTTCTTCACTCTAAAATATGGATTTACAAGTTTGTTTTTATTTCTTGTATTAAAATTGTATATTTCACTTTTTTCCTGTATAAGTGAATATTGTTTCTGATATATAAGATATTATTCAATATATTACAATAGTATTCTTAGAGCAGCACGAGATCCTATTTGATATACCTTACAATAGCAACACGGAATTTATATTATATGTACTTATATTTAATTCTATGTAATTTGCAGCTATATTTACGATTTTAATTACTGTTTAAAATATTGGCCTCTGCAGCTTTGTTGTGAAATATCTATACCGGTGCGTGATACCGACGCATATCGTAGCGAAGCGTCAACAAGTCGCCTTATGCCACTCAGTTCAGAGATATAGTTCCTATAGTGTTTAAATTTGTTTTGTTTATTAGAGTACATGTAAAGCTGGGTCATCTTAATGCTTAATTATTGTTAAACAAATCATCATTGTACTCTTCAGGGAAGAATAACATTGTAAGCAAACCTACTCAACCTTGTTATAATTCCCGGATTTGTATAGCTAGCCTAATATAATAGCCATATTCGAGCAGCGTGGTGAGTTTATGCTTTAAAATCCTCGTGAGGATCCCAATGCACAGTAGTAGGACTTGACAGGCTGTTTCTTACCTTAATACTATTTGTTGGTGTGATATACTGAACATGAGATTGATACTGTAATTTAAACACTCAAGAATTTAAATTTACTTTTAATTTACATTACAACAATGTGATAATTTATACTCTCCTTTTCTTTCTCCTCCTCTCCAATACAACCAACATCGCCACACCAACTCTCTTATCGGTAGTCAACAAACTTCAAGTGTAATATTATATTATATGGTATAATAAGACAAACATTTTGTGGTATTTAATTATGTAATTCCAGTTAAGCCTACTTCAGCAAATAAATAGGAATTTGCTTCCATATTAAAGTAAGAATCAAACTCCCATGCACTGTTGTAAACTTCTATTAAATTCTCCTCTCTGCAGTGTGCAATATTTTCTGTAATAAAGATAGAATAATATTAAAACAAATGTGTATCTATATAATAGTATTTAACGTTAAAGAAATTGGCATGTTTGTAATTTCGAATTAAGAGCTTATCTTTAAAAGCATGAGAAAGTATGTAATATATTTATATCAACCAAAAGTTGTTTATCATATCATATAGTTGTTTGTTCTAACTAATCTCCAGAACGGCTGGATGATTTTCACATGACTCTCGCAGATAGCTGGTGTTACAAGGAGGAAGTAAGGCTAAGTTTTAGAAATAAATACTAAATAGGACATTAATATTTATTGTTAATACAATTCTGTTTTATTCATCCCTCTCACAATCAAATAGTTTTTTAAAATAGATATAGAAACCTGAAGTAAATATTTTTCAAATATAAGTTAAATTATATATAGGTTTCTTTCTATATAAAGAGTTTAAGAAATTTGTGCTAGATGGTGTAGGTATTGACTTTGTTTTTATGTTACTTGTTATGTACTCAAACTTGTTATAAGGAAAATTGGGAGCAAAATATTGTGATAAATGTTTAGTGCACAACTTTATATATTCAATACTTTTACCTGTTACAATTTCTTTCAGTCTGAAATCCTTTTGTAATGTATCACATATTTCTATGATGCTCCTAGATATCTCACCAACAGACCAAGTATTAATTATAGGATCATTGCTGGGTTGTAATTTTGCCAATGCCTGCATCTGGTTGTTAATAATATTGACTCCTGTAAAAATTTATTAAAATGTGAATACCCTTTGAAATAATGTTATGAATTCCTTAACATTCCCTTGTAGCACACATTCCTTTATGAACTACACATAATAATACTTTGTAAATATCATATCAGGTATATTTGTGGAGGTTTGGATAGACTATTTCCAAACAATAATAAATAGTGTCCCACTAAGACACCTCCAACAGTCTCCTAAATATTACTATGTTGGATGATGCTCAATATAAAATAGTGCTACAAAGGATGTTCATTTATGTGGGTTCAAGGGATACCACACTTAATATAAACTAATTCAATTATTTATCACATGAATACATGTAGACCTTTACACAAAATAGGTATATTATATAACTATTATAGGATTTCTAATATAGCAATATTAAATTAAACATAAAAATTCAGTTAAAAAATATTATTATCATAACAGGGTCTTTTAAATATTTTTAATTTACAATAAATATAAATTTTAACAAAAAAAGAACAGCCTTCAAAACACTTACAAATACATTAATATGCTCTAAAAAGTAAGAAATAATTGCATATTCTTTTATAGTGTTCTTCGTATTGTTATATTCGGAGTTGGTGTCAGCCAAGGTACCTTCATATATAGCTATAGGTGGGAGAGACGCCAGAGCTGCCAAGTGGACACCCGGGGAACATCTTCCTTGGCTGACACCGACTCCGAATATAACAATACGAAGAACACTATAAAAGAATACGCAATTATTTCTTACTTTTTAGAGCATATTAATGTATTTGTAAGTTTGTTTTGAAGGCGGTTCTTTTTTTGTTAAAATTTATATTTATTTTTTGATTTTTAGTGAATCTGAAGTAAACTAACAAATTTGTCTCAATATGTGTACACCTAAAAACGTGTTGCAATGCAGCAACAAACGTAAGCTCATTGCTATTTGATTACAGACACTTATATTTTCTGCCATAAACCGCACCCTTACTGTAAGCCGTTGAGGAGATCCATTGATCTTCATATTTAACTACGACTAGCACTTGACCATACCGAAGTTACGGTAGGCAACTCAAATATCTGGATAGCCTATAGAAGATTCTGTCGAGTATCGTTCATTTGCTCCTAAGAATTGAAGAGTTCCGTCACTTTGTCATGGATTCCATCATCAGAACCTAACCAAACTATCACAAAACAACCCTTGAAGTATATCCTTTCTAATAAAAAAAAGAATCATCGAAATCGTTTGGCGTGATTTTGAGTTAAACGTCCATTTGTCGCGCACATGTTTACGCAAATTTAAGACATATCGGGTTTTGTCATAGATGCCATCATCAGAACTGGGTTAAAAAAATATGGGACCCAATGACGAGCACCACCTTTCATT
Organism: Elymnias hypermnestra; assembly: GCA_015832385.1. Classification (NCBI taxonomy): domain Eukaryota; kingdom Metazoa; phylum Arthropoda; class Insecta; order Lepidoptera; family Nymphalidae; genus Elymnias; species Elymnias hypermnestra. Next base: position 2,662,528 of record JACTOM010000025.1, read on the forward strand.
TAAAAAAAAATCATCAAGATCAGTCCACCCAGTTGGGAGTTATGAGGTAACAAACATAAAAAAAGTACAGACAAATTGATAACCTCCTCCTTTTTTAGAAGTCGTTTAAAAAAGAGTAGATACATACAATATACAATTGGAATGTCTAGCTTCTTTAAGAGAAAAATTTAAAGAGACCCATTCTCACAGTCCTGCAGCAAACCTACTTGTAATTAATATATTTTTTAACATTTTATAAAGTAGGCAGGTTGTATACACTAAAAATTCCAATTGTTAAAAATGAATATGATGATTATATAAAATAAAAAAAATTCTACCATCAACTACATTCTTCAAACTGTCCAAAGACACCAATAAACTCTCTATAAGTGGTTTTACTTGGTGTGGATAGTAATCATCTTTGCATTCATATAGTTTCAATGCTGTTAAGGATTTACAAACTGTTACTCCCTTACTCCTTATGCTTAACCAGTCATTTAGAAGGTGATGTAAGTTTGTTATATGGCTGAAAACAGTTCTTGATATTCCAGCATTGTCTTTAATGGGACTAGCAAGTTCTGAAATATATGCAATGCAATACATAAAGCTTGACTGCCTCATTGGTCTTGTGGTCAGCATGTACAGCTGCAGACATGAGGTCCTGGGTTCGAGTTTGGGTCATGAAAATTTAAAATCAATAGTGAGTTTTCTATTAAGATTTGCTCAATATTTGCCTGATGTTGGGAAGTTGGCAGTGTGCTCCACCCCCATGCCTCAGAGAGTGCATTAGGCTGTCGGCCCTGCGCCAGATCTCTCCTATCACGGTGGAACTCTCTCACATTGGACTGTAAGTGTGAAGGAATAGAATGTGCACTTGTGTACTATGACTGCCAACCAACAACGGCACAGTATGGTGAGTTTGTGGTCTTTAGACCTTCTTAAACCTGTAAGTGTGTGACGTTAATAGCCTGCTACTTACCTTTACCTTACATAAGCTTGTGTAATTTTTCATATCGCTAACAGGTTAGTATTTAACTGTGTATCTCACCTAATAATGTGTAATGAAAGAATTTGAGATGGTAATTCACTTACCTGGTAAGATTTACCTTATCTCTTTATGTATTCTACACATTATCTAACTAGCCACGACCGGAGACTGCTACCAGTTTAAATAAAGACAAATCAGAAAACTTTACTAAAGTCTCCCTGAGGAATCGAACCCCGGGATCTGTGTAAGCGGAAAGAGTACTTTTCCCACTACGCTAGCGAGGCTATCAAATACTAATAATTGAATAAGAAAATATTTTTTAACCAATAGATTATTAAAATTATACAATGTGATATAAATATAATACCTTTCGGAATAAAGTAGTCCACTGTTTGACCACTTTTGGATGGTGTTTTAGACATTATTCAATTATATTTTACTAAATAATAATAATATTATTATCATTTAAAATTTTTGCATGTAAAAATACTATTATTAATTCATAACATTCAAATTAACTATAATAGACTAAAAAAAAATTAAAATATCTTTACGTCACTAATAATAACAGCGTGCGAACTGCATAATTTATATTTTTTTTATTATCTGGACCGATTAAGAATTAATAGAGTATATTAAGATATTATACAATTAAATAGTGAAAAACTATGAATTGAGTTCCTGAATAAGATATACTTTTAAAGGGTGGAGAGAGAGAGAGAGAATACTTTAATGCTCACCATTTAAACAAAGACATATAAATTAAGAGACATAACTACGAAATGAGCATGCAAAGGCGATCTTATTGCTGCAAAGATGAAGTTAATATGACAAGGGACCAATAAAGAAAGAATGTCTAACAATATTAAACAGTCTTCGTTAGGTGATGATACATGCAATATTGTATACTGTTTAAATTAATGAATCTGTGGTAGACTGTTATACCGAACGTACTCTATGCACCCCAGTATCACTAAGTAGTCTGTGCTTTACAGTAGGCATTACACCTGGGTCGTNCTTTAGTAGGCATTTCATACAGACGACAGACGTATTTACAAATAAGTAGTTTTTTTCTTTTTTTTTTACTTTAAACCGTTTATTATATTAAAGTGGTAATTTACAGTGAAGAGAATTACATACCAAATTTCATGAAGTAAACTTCCAACACAATACATTTTCCTATTATCAATCAAATATATAAAGGTCTAAAAAATGTCAGGACCTATGCAAGACGTCGTGGAGGAAGATGCTGCAGATTTGCAGTTCCCTAAGGGTAAGAAATAATTGCATTTTTGATCTTTGACGGTCTAGTTTATTTAAATTCTTCAGTTATTTCATAATTAAGTATTAATATTAACCTAATAGTTTTCTTTGCATTTGCTTTTTGTTAATAAAGAATGCTATTAAAATAAGTATATTGCTAAACTCAGTATTACTTTATTTGATATTATTATTTACGTTGTAAATTTTATTTGTTTAGAATTTGAAAATGCTGAGACTCTACTTATATCAGAAGTTGACATGTTATTAGAACACAGAAAAGCACAAAATGAATCTGCCGAAGAGGAACAAGAATTCTCAGAAGTGTTTATGAAAACTCTGACATATACAAACATGTTTAAGAAATTTAAAAATAAGGAAACCATTACCGCTATTAGAAAGTAAGTTATCTCTATAGAAACTGTAAAATGTCATATTTGTTTGTACTATTTGTAGATTCTGTCAAAGTACAAAATAATCTAGGTGCTGGATCTACAAAATGTTACTGTTATGTTGGTAAATCTTGTATTTCCATATATAAAATATTATTTTGCTGCATCCCGAGTGAATTCACAAGTACAGCAATGTGGGTTATATGCAACAGTAATTATTAATAATAATAAGTTATAATGTATAGTTATATTTAATTGGAATCTACACTATCGAATTAGGGTTCCTGTAAGGATAGTGTAAGGATTTGGAATCAATAAATAAATTTTAACAATATATACACACCAACATATTTAGTACATACATACATACATAGCATCACGCCTTATTCCCATAGGGGTAGGCAGAGACAACATCCTTCCACTTGCCACGATCCTTGCATATTTAGTGGAACATAAAAAAAATAAAGGTTTGATATCTGTATCATAACCTTATAAGTTACAGATATCAAGTTTTTTTATGCTCCTCTAAAAATGTGTATAGTTTATTTATGTGGTAATTAATTAAACTATATGATAGAAATCACTTTTTTACTAATCTTGTTTTGAGACTTCTATAACAATCTAAAAAGATTACTGATACATTAAATTTATTTTAGATTTTTGGGTCATCTATTTTTTGTTTTTAATAGTTATTCTGGAACAGCTGTAAGAAAGTAGGCATGATTTTTATTCTATTTTTGCACTACTTTTTGGTATTTTTTAAATAGTTAAATTTTCTCGACATTTGTGCTCTTAAATGTTATTATGCCAATAACATTTTGAATCTTTATATTTACAATTTATTTTCAGTCTCCTACAGTCAAAGAAGTTACATAAATTTGAAATCGCAAGTTTAGCAAACTTATGTCCAGAAACACCAGAAGAAGCCAAAGCATTGATTCCATCTTTAGAAGGAAGATTTGAAGATGAAGAATTAAGGATATTATTAGATGATATACAGACAAAACGTAGTATCCAGTATTAGTTTGTCAATAATAAATATTTATGTTTTATCCTAATTGTTTTAATATCAAACTAAACAATTCCTGCAAAGCTTTAATATATATGTATATAGTGGATGAATATTTTTTTTAACAATAGAAATACAAATATTAATATGATTTTGTTGCTTTTAAAACAATGAAATAAAAATCAGTATTTTAAATCAGTCTGTATATTGGATATGTCTGCAATACAGCAAGATACATTACAATGAAAACAGGTAAAAGTGATAAAATATTGGAAACAAAAATAGTAATTAGAATTTCTTCTTTGAAACAAAACTATAATAAAACCATTCTTATTATTACTTAAAATCGATACTATTATTATTGATGTTAATTAATGCCTCTAAAAACAAGCCTTTTGTTGAGCATTGTATGTAAAAAAAAATTAAAGATTTTTTCAATAAACCTCAACAATTTTAGAAAACTAAAACTCAACAACCCCCTCCATATATTCCTTAATCACTAATTTTGTCGCCTAAACATTATTCATTAACAAAATGCCGGACAAAAGGCTTGCTCGTTTTATAAACTTATCTCAATGGGCACTTTTGGTTTAGTTTTATGTTAGTATTTAATCTAATATAGTAGTAATAAAAATTACAAACTTATCAATCATCTAAAAGCAAACTTCTTTTTAAAATAATATTAACCATCTATAAAATAACTATCAAATCTAAGGTCCTAGCAAAGTTAATTTTTATGGTACACCGTCTCGCACAACTACCCTGAACATACAAAAATATCTTTATGTACTTTAAAAAACATTAATAGTTCTACATAAAGTTGTTTCGTATGCGATATACAAATTGATCGATGAATATGAAGTTTAATGGAATGCGGAAACAACTTTATGTAGAAACGCTCTTACATAAAATTAATCGGTAAGGGTACCGTTGTATAGCACACATTTATTTAACAGCTAACATTTTTTTTCGGGTCACCTAAACTTACTAAATCTTACATTAGGTAACGACATCGGGAAAGGTAAATCCTAAAGTACAACCTGGACCTGTGACATAAATCTAAAATATTGTAAGTCATACGTTAGTAAAGCATAAAATGTATTTGGGTTTTGTGTATCTATAAACATCACGGAAGCTAAAAGGCAGGGCCGGATTTAGGAGGTCTGGAGGATCCCCCTGATCTCAGACTATTTTTGAAGCAAAATTTTGTGTCGAGATTTTAATTAAATAATATGTTGTGAAACAAACATATATAAATATAATTAAGAACGAAATTACCTAAAATATGGTGAAAAACGGAGAAGGCTTGCAAAATTCGCGAAATATACTATAAATTTGTCATCTAAGCCGGTAATCTTTATCGTATTTTAGATACACACGGACAAATAAAGACCTTTTACAGATAATTCATTGCAGTTACGCCCGTGAACTTACAGATTATATATCACTTGAGATTTTTCAATGTACCTATATTGCTTCTTCATGTTGAAAATGTAATGGCAAGAAATCCTTCATTTACTTCAGTGGATAAAGATAACGGTTGAAACTAATTTAAACTGTTTATATTTACATTTTTTAAATGGTTTCGAAATCTCTATTCTCTCACTCCCTCCGGAGCTGTGCCACGGATGCCCCCCCCCCCCCCCCCCCCCCCCCCCCCCCCCCCCCCCCCCCCCCCCNCCCCCCCCCCCCCCTTTCTAAATCCGGCCCTGTTGAAAGGAAGCGATGCGTAATATAAAGCTTCGACGATTAAATATACTGTACAATTGTATGGTGCAACTGAATAAAACAGTTTGGAGGAGAAGAAACAAAAACACAAAGTTCAATAGAAATATTTGTCGGCATTACATCTACATATTGCACTTATGAGAGAAATCTACACGGTAATCTGGTTTTTAAATACTGGCTCGGCTTTGTATTCCATATTTAAGAGATTTTCTTTTTATTTTTTTTTCTGCTCAGCACATCGCTTATTATCATATAAATATCCACTACAGATTGTGAAGTTATAGACGAGTGTTTTTTTTATTGGCTTCCTATAATACTACTGAATATTTTTTTTAAATATCTACATACACGTTTACTACGAGATAGAAAAAAATCAATCGTCAAATTATTTGTACATTGTCAAAACTTATAAAGTTACGATCGTTTGTCACGTACAATGTTTAAAAAGAAACTGCCATCAAGTTACCGCAAGTCGAAAGATATTCAAACACCCTGCTTTGTCACAAGCCAGCGAAGAAATCCCACCTTACACATATAAATCACTCCGCAGCACCTTCGGTAACACTTCACAACTTTAGGATCAATTCGCATAGAAATTACTATAAACAAATCAAAATGGTGTAATTAACAACATCTTGGACGTAATTGTAGTTAAAAACAATCCTTACAACGTTCGATTTAAAGGCCAATTTTAAAATAATACAGGTATTACATAGTTATTTTCAAGTCCTTGTTATTTTATGTACGTTAAATCAAAGCTAGTACACTTTTATTTACATTATTTGTAAGAAACTATTAATCTTTCAATATCTAGTAAGTGATATAAGCTTGTCGCTTTTATGATAAAAAGACACAATAGCCTGGTTGTTTCAACCGCCTCAGACGATAATCTACATAAAAACAATGCTCGTAAAGTGTCGAATACAAAGTATATTAAATATTTAAGGTTTCCATGAGAATTGAGCCTTATGGTCACTGCCCACTTTACGCCTTCCAACGTAATGAAAGCGCGCACGTATCAGTACCCGAAGTTGTCAAGTTACAATCTTTATTCACTTACATATCACATTTATTTGTTTAAACAATAAACGAATACACATAATCGTAAATATAAATTATAATACAATATACATACATAGATATCAGCAACATGAAATTTACAATCACAATGTTTACACATGAAATTCGGCATATATCATAAGTGTGGCTCCTAATAAAAAATTTCAATTTGAGCAATGACAAGATTTATATACTCTATACATATACCAAAGGTGAGCCGTCCAAAATATATAATATATATATATATATGTGCCGTTAGAAATTTACAAAAAATTTAAAAAATAATCAAACAGATCTAACTATGTTTTCAACATTCTACATTATCAGTCTCGATGATAGAAATGCGTTTTGGCCAAATTCAAGAGATCCAATTGCCATGGTCCATACTTTCCTATCCAATGTTACAAAACGATTACCATGTCTGTCCGTTGCACGTAGGACAGATACCTGGCCTACGCATTTCTCAACAAAATGTAAACACTCTGTATATATACTCTTTATATACAATCGAAAACAGTCCTTTATTACATTATTATCCATGGAGGTGGCATAAGTTCACATTTACATAACACCAGGCTTGAAGGAAAATGGCACACATGCTTGTCGAGTATATAGTTTTTTTTTTAATATTTTATATTATAATCATTATCGAGATACCTGTACCAAAGCATGAGTAAAGATTTAAAAAATCAGTCTATCATCTTCCACGTTTTCTTGTCAAATCCCACAATTTAAAGCTATTCTCATTAGAAAAACAGCGTACCTCGAGCCAAATCGTCATCACACCTCGGATATTCTGGCCCATACGAATTTTGGTCCAAGAATTTTTTATTACCGAAAGTATAAAGAAAAATAGTTGTTTCGTCCTAAAAACTTATTGACTTGCACGTACAAAAAAAATTAATACTCAAAGCAATTAGTTTGTAATACATATATGTGAGTTTATGTACAAAATTTAAAGAATATCTGAGATCAAAATTGTAATCCGTCACCCCACTTCAAACCGCAACCGTTATTTTTCTAATATATTTTTTATAATACAAAAAGAATTAAACCACGAGAAAAAATCATGCAACGAGCTTAGCCATTTATAAATACATTGCTAAAATGGTAGTGACTTCACTTTGGTTTATCTAAATATGAAAATACTAGGCTTTATTTTTGATTATTAAAGAGTTATTGTTTTTTTTTTTCTCAAAAACTTACTTATTACTGTTTCACCACTAAGAGTACAAGTAAAAAAAATTGTCTTAAATACGATATTATTATTGTCACTACTGAGACTTAAAGACGTAGTATTAAAAGATTGTTAGTTCTTTTTATACATCCAGAGCACGAGCTATTAATTCAGAAAAAAATTGCAATTTAAAATATAATATCGAAGGGCCACATATGTCATGAGGGTAATGGTGCAAGCACCAAATGTTATAAGGATATTGGTGCGGGCCCTAAATGTTATAATGGCATTGGTATGGGCCCTAAATGGTATGAGGATATTGGTGCAGGCCCCAAATGTTATAAGGATATTGACGCGGGCCACAAATATTATGAGGATAGTGGTGCGGGCACAATTGTTATAAGGACATTGACACAGGCCATACATGTTACAAAGATATTACTGGCCACCTTTCATCTAATAAACAGAATTTCATTAGCTAAAAATCTTTTTTGCAGTTTCAACCATATTTATCGTTACTTTTATTTGTATGCCGGCGGGCGGCACCATTGTGGCTTACGGGTCGCATGAGACCTGCGAGCCGTTGCTTGTCAACCCTGGTCTATAGTATCGAATTATAATCTGTGCTAAAGTTATGTGTAAGGTAATTGACATATTTAAGGCTATAATATGAACAAGGGCTTTGGAATCGGAAAAGTATCGGACCAAGTTTAGTCCAAATTACACAATAACTTTAACCGCAATTTAATAGTTTTCTATTACAAAAGACTCATGAAATATGTTTTGTTGAAAAATCCCGCTTTAAAGGATTGAAAAGTCATTTCACCAGCTTTATCGAGTTTAAAATGTATGCACAAATTCTATGTTATATTGACGGTAATGTTACTATTTCAACCATCTCGTTTCTCTAAACTTGTTCCATTGTCCTGTGCAATCAATTTTGTAATTGGGGGAAAGGATAAATTAAACAACAAAGTTAAAACCCTTTCGTTATACATTTAAATTCATGAACTAACTCGCGCCCAGGATTCAATAAAACTATTAACAAAAGCTTTTTTTTAGTTTACTTGTAATTATAAATTTTAATTGATATTTATCTATATTGGACTTTGTTTTACATACTTTAGGTTCAGTAAAAGCACCTCTGAAACTGAACTGAAATATAGGAGTTCTTAATGGAGAAAATAATAAAAAAAATTAAAATAGATTTGATACGAAATTGCATCTATAAAAAAGAACGAGAAATCTCATATTTACATCATAGATAAATATATTTAATTAAATTTTGGTTGTCATGTTAGATGAAATAAAGCTATTTGATATATGATAATGTTACAAATTTTGAAATAAACGGAGTGAGACTCCATTTATCCATAAAGCTTATATACATCATTAGTACAGTAATAAAAAAATGAAATGCTGCCTTACAAAATTAGTACAATGATTTTGATATATATAAGCATCGAAGATATCCGTTTGCAAAATTGTCCGTTTCTAATATTTATATTTTTACGTTATAGAAATGAGCGTTTAAATGTGGTTAACAATGCAAAAAAAATAATGATTTATCTAATAAAATATTAAACTTACAGCATCTGTGGTCCTTCTATAAGAAAAGGTTGCCGACCCCTGTTATAAAGGAATAAAATTTGCATGAAAGATTAAATTAAACTAAACAAATATCTTTTAATGTTATTTGAAATCAAATTAGGAAGAATTACTTAATCTACCCTAAATTGTCATTACGTATTGAAACTTTAAACTAGATTCAGTTTCAGAGGCACCTAAAATCCGATATTTTTTGTTTCATATATAGGTTATGGCTATCAAATTATTATTCTTCGCCTTTTTTGTCAGTTTTTAAGTAACAAAAAATTGTGGCAACACTATATGAATAAGATATGAGTATTACATTTACACTGGGATTACAGTTGTAACTTTTAAGGGCCCGTTCACACAGACCGGCCCGGACAGAAGAGCAGATTTTGATCGCTATTAAAATAGAGTGTTAGATAGTTGAAATAAGGTTTATTTTTATATATCACCTATTTTATTCAGGCATTTTCAATAACAAAAGAGATGAAATGTAAAACTAAACCTTACTTCAACTATCCAACAAACTATTTTAAACGTATACGAAACGTCCGAAGTATCTCTTACAATAAAACGCAATTAATAATTAAAAAAGAAAATTACTCGCCATATACTGAAAGACAAAGAAATAGATGTGTACAGAAAGTTCGCCAAATTGATTAAAATTTAGATGATCCTTCTTCTTCTTTGTGTATAAAAACTAATTTATTTCGAAAAACAGGTTTTTCTATCAAACCTCTCCATACGTGGAACTTTTCCTTTATCTCAAAAGCTCCATATTTAAAATTCAAAATAACAATGAACACTTATTAAAGTGTTTTAGTCTATAAAAATATTTCTCTGATGCAATAATGAAAATTATCGGACAACAGCTTCTAATACAAGCAGCGTACAATAGATTTGATTGCAAAATTTTAAATATACACTTACACGTTGACGTCTTGAGGGTGGCTAGTATACATATTTATAAAATATTTCGTTTCTTTTTTACAAATTATTAATGTTCTCTTCCCTTGTTTCATGTACTATTTAATATTAATTAGTTACGATCGATACATGACACATAAATTTCGTTTGAAACCAGGTACTACCAAAATACTAAGATTCTAAACCATGGCATAAGGGGCTGAAACGTTAAGAATTATAGCAACACGCTTTATTATATGATACAATATAGCAAAAAGCCATATTGGTAGCAAATTTTTAGAACCTGTTTACCCCTTCTACTGTAATTAATCGGTCAAAATCTTACTTATTAATCTAGAAACGGATGCATATCGCGTTTTCAAGTACTACAATTGTAAATTATAAGGTGCACTAGGGGACCTTCGAATGACCTAAGTGTATCTATCAATAACAGACTCCCTTTTTAGAAAAAGAATATAATACAAGAAAAACGACTGTGCTTTAGAACACAAGATATGATTTTGCTTTTTTACAAATATTTAAAATGTACTATGCTCGCGGTTTCTTCGCCTCGCCTGATCACATTTTTCGTAAAGCACTCACGTATTCACCAGCATTCTGGCCAAGTCAAACGTGCGTAAAGCAGTTTTACGTCAAAACAGAAATATGTATTACTTTTTAAATTTTGATCACAAAATACATTTCTGAATGCAACCATAAATATTTGAAAACTAAATAATATGTCAATTTCCATAATTATATAATTCAGGAAAAATGTTAACGAAATATACATATTTGAGTTATGAATTAATATTTTCTAGATATATACTCTGTAGTCGTTGAAATGTGCAATATGAACATCCGATCCTGTATTTTTTATCTTACAATATCCGTAGACGACGAGGTCAAAAATGTTGAAAAACTAATTTATAATTTTGCAATATATCATTTATAGTCGACATGAGACGAGGATTTTTAAAATTGTGTACGTGTAAACAACTAATATAATTAAATGTAGTTTGGAAATAACGAGGTTCTTTCAAAAAATGAATTTGTCTCTATAAATATTTTACGTTTCGCTTTTGCATTGTCCGATCGGTTCATATATTTGAGAGACAAGGTATAGAAAAGATAATATTTAAAATATCAGACATGATATAATGGTCTGCACTCGCACAAATATAAAAGACCCTAGTCACTTTTTTACAGTATAACAAAATGTTACATAGTTTTGAAATACTGCATGTCTATGAATAAATTGGATGGATTTCATCTTTAAAAATGTCCAATCTGAGTTAAAATGTCCTTTGCCATTGTTCATTTGAACATAACATACTGTTCGGGGGCGCCTTGTGTAATGTTTCAAAGTCGGAAGACGTCAAATGTCTGACGAAATTTTTTTATAGGGTATTTGACATTTATTCAGGAAGGGAATATTGGAATAAACTATTATTATATATTTAAAATAAACGAAAAGTATAACTAAGTAGGTTAGAAATGGCATTTTAATTTAATCCTAGAACATACGTCCTTTTATACAGTAAATTTTAGAGTCGACACCGTCGTTGACAAGAAAGATTTTAATCAGTGAATTTGTTGAGGATATATCGACAGCAAAGATTTTTACCAGAGAATATATTGAAAGTTAAGATTTCAACTTGTGAATATTTTGAAAGCCATGACTTTAACCAATGTATATATTGACAGCAAAGATTATAATTAGTGAATACATTGATAGTACAGATTTTCTGCAATATTCTGGGATACTACAGTAGGACAAGAAAAAAATAAGCAGACAACTAGAATCACTAAGTTGCCTTTGTTAAGTTTTGACGGCATTACTGGCATAATAGTGGGAAAACTTGCTTTTCTAGCAGTAATCCTGAATTATTTCCCCGGTAGAGAAAATTTAGGGATTCAGGATTAATGACAGGGTTCGTCCATGGTTACTTGGTACCACATAACCAGTGTAGAAACTATTTGAGGTATATATTCTCTAAATCAAGTTACCATGTTTCTATTATAGACTGTATCATCACAAATCATCAGGTGTGATTGCAATCATGCGTTAACTTGTCAACAATCACATAAATAAGTAATCATTAAAAATCGTCCTTAAGTTATTAATCGTTCTTGAGTTAGTATGACGTATGTTTTAGAATTATCATGGCTGTCACAATATCAATTTTCCTATAACAGAATTTTACAGATGTTTTTGGTATTTTATTTAGAATACGATAAAATGACGCCGGTATTACTGTTTTATTTCAAACAAAACTGAATGTAATTAATGAATAAAAAGTACAAAGTGTGGAACGTAACTTATTTTAACGATGAAATATAAATGTACCTATAAATCCAAAACCCACCTCAAAATTCACAGAGACAAATAAGATTTATAATATTAAAAAGATAGATACATAATTTTCTTTCTCTGAAACTGGTAGTAAAATTATTGAAATATTATTAATAATGTAATATTTATTTAAAATAATCATGAAAATCATCGAAAATAATTCAATATATTGATATATAGTAAAACATTGACGCGGCTAAAATTTGTAAGTTTTAGATTGGTAACAATAAGAACAGCAAATAATTTAAAGAGTAATTAACAAATTTAAATTGTTTTTTTTTTTTTTGCTAAAATTCGGGTATTATAGAATTATAATAACAATAATAGTAACATTGATATTTCATCGCAGAAATAAATTGAAATTAATAATAACCTTTGTCTGCCGATAAAATCGCTATAATAAATAATAAAAACGTTTAACCCAGAATAAATTCGGAGCGCTGATCTTTAACTGCGTATTTTATATGTATACGAAATAAAACGATGAATATAATCAATGTGAAATGAAAAGATTTTTAAGTTGTGACATTTGCAATTGTTAAATTGAAGGCATTAAAAAAATCAAATCAAATCTGCCACATAACAGAATAAAATTGAGGTCAACATTTTTATTCAATAGGATTTCAATTACATGTATATCTGTTACAAAAGTATTCAATGTAATGTGACATCTGCAAATTGTTGTGATGACGACGAATCCACACATCTCACCATAGCACGTCACAGCTTTTGCATTTAAAACATATTTAATATAAATAATGTTTAAATCCAACATTAACCAATGCAAATAATGCGTAGTGTCTCCATTGTTTCAAATCTATCTATAAAATATATGTTGCATTTAATATAAAAAGATTTTATACTAAACGTTAACACCTGCAAAAAAGTTTGGCGACCTCTGGATAATCCATTGTCTTTGACATGCCAATAACAATACAAGTAAAGTATGTGGTTGAGGCTTTGCCATAGCTTACATCGTAAAGTTCAGCGCTCACGATTTATGCCGCTTGTTATAAAGAGTAAGGGTAGGGGGAAGGTGTTTAGAAAGGGTGAGATGTTGTAATTCAACATCTAAAACATTGTAGGAAAATGTTAAATACCCTATTGCGTGTTCGTCGAGTGACATTCGCCCCCCGGTTAAGTTCCCGTCAGTGTGGTGTAGTGGGAGGGGGCGGCGCTGCAGGGGCGGCGGGCTGAAGGGGCTGGAACGCAGACCCGAGGGAGGGTCTCAATGTGAACCCGGGTACAGTTGGCTTCATCACCATCGGCTCAACGTACGCGCCTTCACCCGCTTTAAGGTTCACCTTTTAACAAAAACGTTACAATTTCAACTCTTACCAACCAAATAAATATAAATTCATTTACTATGACAAATAATACGTCGAAATATATTTTGTAACAAAATTAACGTATGGAGCCTGAGCAAAATGCTGCATTGGTGTGTATACCGATAATAGATCGTAAGTCGACGTAACTGTCTGTCGTGGTTACGTCGTGACCACGAACAAGATTGAACCAAAAGTAAATACAAATTATGAACATAATTCTGTCATCGCCCTTCTAGCGCGCAATTACAACAACACATATTCGAAATTGGGACCTATTCCACTTATCTAAATCGCAATAAAAAAAATAAGTAATTTAAAAAAAACCTTTTAATATCTCATAAAGGGTAAAATTAAAATATATATATCTTACTAGGGGTACCAAACCAATTATATATAATATACCCACACACATACTTACAGATATACATACACGCACTTACACACAAACACACTGTTATTTTTTATTTATATAAATAGACGTAATCTAACATGGCCTTATTTTAAGCGTAAAATGAAATGTAAAAAAAATGTCATAATTGTTCGCTGTTTGATTACAAATAAAATAAAGATATTCATAAAATACAAAAGACTTCCATCATTTTATGTACCCGTAAATACATTAAACATAGCTGTGACAGGGAATTTATATATACATATAGAGATTAAACGCTTTTTACCTTTTCACAACCATCTGGAGGTTCTCGGGCCAGAAATCGGTTTATCTGCGGTGAAGTCCCGAGTTTTGAGCCATCAAGATCAGGTGATGAACAAACACTACCGCCTGTAAAATAAAAAAAAAAATAATACACGTTGTAGAAAATATCTGAAATCGTGATCCTTATTACATAAATATTTCTAGAAAGCCAAAGAAACATATTTCTCGAACTACATCGTAAATGAATGCACTATTGTTATTAAAAATTGAATCTCTTGTTAAAAGTGAAGTATTTTCTTTGGTAAATTAAACTATCTAAGGTGTGACTAAATGATAGAAAATAAGCAATTAACTAAAGCAAATGGTTATGGGTTAAACCATGAATTAGTTCTGGATTAATTTCTAAACATATATACTATACCTCAATATGTCATAAAATAAAATCTTTATAAATAGTGTTGTGTTCGCCTGACAATGTGATTTTTATCTAACTAATATAAGTTTCTCAAATAACCTAAAGGAGAAAAAATGTTGCATATTATGTAAAATTGTTGTATCGAAAATAATTTGAATCTCAAAAACTAACGTTTGAATCTTCAGACCAAGTTTAAACAAAATTTTAACGCATTCCGAGGAAATAGCGCAAATTTTTTTTTGCACAATGTTCAGACTATTTTTCTGGCCCAGGGGTTCAGAATTTTTATTTAATCGATCATATAGACAGTATCAATGAACAGTCGTCCATTTTTTATTATATCGTAAAAAATGGGGAAATTTTTTGTAAATATATATATATTGTATTTGTATTTTACATCGCTTTTTTGGTATTAAATTTGAACTTAGGAATTGACATTTGCTGTGGATGTAATAAAGAGAAATGTTGCTTATTGTTGTTAATTAAATCATTTATTTTATTTTAGATAATGTTAATATAAAACATAAGTCATAAGTAACATCGCATATGTTATATATTAAACATAAATCTGTAGTAACGCCAAATATTTCGACGCCACTTATCTACTGAACTATGGGAACTATTAAACACATGCTTGGATATTTTGTTAGGTGCATTTTGCTATTCATTGCAATTAAATGCAAGGGTTCTAGGTGAGAGCGCACACTGCGGTATTATATTGCTGTTTTTGTGAAATCATTGCATGCAATTTCAAACGACATTACAGTTTTACTTAACACGTTCAATTTGCCCACGTGATACGAGTTAACGCTGAACTTTATGGATTATGTGAGTGTTTATATGTAGCACGTCATGCCAATGTATGGAAGCTCTAATTAAGAGCTTGACAAAAAAATAGAAATTCGTATTTTTACTTCACAACCTACCTATATAAAGTTGGACCAGGATTCGCGAGAACCGGGTAAGCGAGAAACCTCTATAAGAGTTAAAAACTTTGATAAGAGAGAGTCGTAGACCCACACATATCTATGTGGACCTCTATTACTGAAAATGTTACATGTTAGCATGAGTTTTAGTATTTTCAATCATTACTTTATATAAATTAATTGTTTGAGTTCTTTTGGCCTTTGTTATTATCAATGTTGACGTGTGACCTTTGAAAAATTTAAACAAAGTTACTGTCAGAAAATATACAGACGATGATGTCGTTCAGTATTTTCTAATATTGTGGATTGACGGCATCAGTGAAGATGAAGCCGATCGATCAAAGACTTGATAAAAAAGTAAAGATCATTTCAAAGAAAGCAACTTTTAAATGCACTAGAGAAGATATACAAGTTGTTTTGAGTACAACGCGTGATGATAAGACAATAACGAAAACATTGACGACTTACAAACGCATTTAAAAAGGAAAATACAGAAAATATATAAGAATTTTTAATAATTTCAAACTGTAACATGTATGTCATATGATATATACATACATTTTTTCACTGTTTCATATCTATTTAACCGCTATGAATGAGAATGAGTAGCTCTGTATCTCTATAAGGTATAAACTTGGGTTAGCGACAAACCTTTACAAACAAGAAAGATATGGCAGTCCCTTGAACTCACTCTTATCCAAGTTCGACTGTACATCTTGTACAGCTTACCAATCGTTAATAAAATATTTTTTTCATCTGCTCAAGTTGAAATATTTTTTTTTTAATTCCACTGGATCACACTTGATACAGTCGCAATATAATTGACTTTTATTCTTCGTTAATATGACTTGTTGTTGATAGACATACACTTGCTAAAGTATATTTAACAATTACACATTAATGAAATCATTTGGAGCTTCAAGCCTCCATCTTAAACTTAGCCTTTATAAATAATAATTTTGAAAATCGCAAACATTTTTTTGTTTGATGCAAGAATTAAAGAAAAATTGTCACTATTACTTTATCTGCTTTTTTTAAAATTCTGTCTTCTAAAATAAGAAAAATAAATATTGTCAGCTTGAATGCTGGAATAATGGATTGTTTTTTTTTAGTTATGGTGAAATGTTAAGTTCTACGCCCAATAGATAGGACCATCAAATGCATTTCACATTATGTAGGTATAAAATAATTTTTTACACAATAAATATTGGTTTTAAGGGAGACTTCAATCTAATCGAATTTATACTTGATACAAAATTAGCAGTATAGCATAATTTCCTATTTTACACTAGGAGTGACAGTCTGGATGTGACGTCACCTCAGCGAGTTACTGGCGATACGCAATACAAATATATTATATAATATCAGTTGCAAATTTTATATAATATCAGTTAGTTACCGAAATATTATGCAATGGATCAGCTGAGAAATATATATTTAGTGACCCGTATTAAAATCCTGTATAGTGGGCGTAGGACATAAACGACAAAGGTGTCCATTAATTACGCGAAGTGATTTTGGAGACTTCTTTTTACCTCCTTCACCTTTAACGTCTCACGTATGTAATGGATACCCTTAATATACTGCAGTGTGCTTAAAACTAAAGCTTAGGTGAATTAGAGACCTGCCGCCAGAAGCTCTGCTGAGCCCGCGCTCGAGAGAGATCCTCTTGATGGTGGATCTATACCCACAAATTCATTGCTATTTAAAAACTTACAAATCACTGACTTATTTTATATGCTAATTGTGAAGTTTTGCTGTAAATCAATATTGCCTTTTTAACTGTTAAATTCCTGTTTTTATATGAAGCACCGTAGAAAATGAACAATGATTTATCACTTACGTGACTCCCGGTACACAAAAGGTGGTAATAGGCGAAAATGAAAACAGTTTCGTACATTTGTCTCTCTCTTTACTTGTGGTGGTACCACCTTTGTTTAAGTGAGACAAATAAAACGTACCAACTACTTAGGTTTTTGAAGTGAAATTTCTGTAGACGCATGAGGGTAAAATTTTTACGGACGAAAAGAGTTATTGGCGTCACGAAGATGTGTAGCGTTTTTATGCTAATTCGTTTGAAGGTCAGGCGGCTTTAATGTCTACTAATAACATGTGGCAATTTTAATTTACCACTCGTCATTTAATTTAATATTACTATTTTTCATAAAATATAAAATAAAAATATTTCATAAATTCTCTTTTCTAAATTTGAAATTCAAAAACAAAATTTAATTAATAATTTCTAATATTCACAAAAAACACGTGGCAATTTTATTTACAATTCGTCATTAGAGATTCCAATAAATTATTTGTATTAATTTTCGAGAATTTTATTATATTTTCATGACAATTAAATTCCTAACATATCCTTCTTTTCCTTTATCTCGGAAATCTAAAGTTTTAGATTTGTATAACTATAAACAAGACTAAAAAAATTGTTTGCAAAAGAAGTTTCACTTCTGACATGTGTACGCACGCACTTTTTTGTTATCAAAAATAATACTTTGCAACGATTTTGGCTTTCGTCAATAAAATATAGAAAGATGAGAAAGGGTTTCATTATAATGCTTTTATGATTACAACAAATATAAAGAAAGTGGCTCAACTCCAGGTAGTAAACTTATATAAGGGGGACTAAAAATCCCCCAGTTCGGGCCGGCTAGGTAAACAAACTCATACTGTAGCTACATTAAGAAGTTGCACACGGTAAACGTAAGTTTTATATAATAATTTGATACAGTGTAGTGGTCCTTAAATAGTTCAGATCACTAAAAAATATATATACTGTTTTAAAAAAAGATTAATTCAGTACCTAGAGGAACGTTTAAAAACCTATAATTGCTACAGGGTATTTTATTAATATAACCATTACTAAAGCAAACATTATATAGCTTATTTTCTTTTTGTTATTTTTAATGCAAAACGAATTGAAAAATCTTAAAAAATCTTTAGGACAAATAAATAACGAAACGTTCTTTGCGGAGCAATGTTAAATCAAAGGGAACTTGAACTAGCATTAATATACGAGTATATATAAATCATAGTTTTAGGGCTTGTGAAGACAAAGCTTCTATTCGCTAACAGAGATCATAAGTTTGATTCCCGGCTCATCAAGTTTGGACTGCTGTAGCAAAGATGCCAAGCAAATGCAATCCGGTACGATGCTGGTTTGAAACCATAAGAGACAGATTTCCTTTTACCGAATTACCAAACTTTCATCACTTTCTATTAGATGAGATCACAAGCGTTTACTTGACACAAATAAAAAAAAACATACCTGAAGAGTGTGCTGTGTGACATAGATCATGTGGGGTTTGGGTGTTGACCGAACGTCTGAGAAGCTCTGCAAGTGGGGCACGATGTCCTTCTGGTGTGACCTGAATAAAATCATTGGCAATGGGTTTCATAAAGTCTTATTAACATATCTCCAGCCCGCGAGTTCAAAAAAACTCAACTCCAAAACCAACAGCACTACGTAGCGTTCGCGCCATTTGCTTCATTGTCGCGCTGACCGGTGACATCATGTTTTACATATTCGAAGAAACATTCGTTCAGGCGCTCACCTAGCCATTTTGCTACTACGCAATTACTATATAGTTCGATACGGCGTGGACGCTTGACGCCCCTTTTTGCCGTTTGTCAATTGAACGGTGCTGAAGTGAATGTGGCTGTGAAGAACACGTGATTGCTGCGCTCGACAAACGAGCGCCCCGTGCATCTCAGCTCTGTTTTGGGTCACACACACACACACACACACACATGGCATTACACATTTATGTGATCCCAGAACTGTACCGCCAAACGGAGATCGAAGAGAGTAACTTCTAGGTAAATTAATAATACTAAACCTTATGTAGGTCACCAACCCCAGTGGAATTTATTGATTATCTCCATGCCGACTACTTTGGCGAACCGAAGTACCAAACCGGCTTATGAGCTCCGGCTTGCTCACGGTCGTTTGCTAGCCAAACAATGGTATTTCCTTTTCCAAAAAAAAAAAAATGGTAATTCCTTTATCGTTTTTGTACATAATTAACTGAAAAATCGTAAAAACCTTAGGAAAATAATGATAAACAAGTTGTGGAGTCGTGTAATCGATACACACCTTGTCTCGTAGCCGATCAATGTGTGGAGTTTGTGTACCACTTGCAGGGTAGAGGACGAGTTTTTCTATCTCTTGGTTGAGACCTTCTACTGAAGATCGCGCCGGTCTGAGGGGGACGCTTCCGGTACCAAAACGGGACCCTGAACATAAAAAGAAAAGTAAAAAATACATATGAGAGTGGAACACCTTGCACCAACCATACTGGTCCAATGCAGATTGGAATATTATACAAAACTCAAAATTGCATCAGAATAAAGTTCTTTGGCTAAGAATGTTTATCACATTTTTAAAAGATACCCGAGAACGGCTTGACTGACTTGGCAAATTTTGGTTTTGAATTTGTGGTGTGAAAGTCTAGAGGAGGTGTAAAAGGTGTGTAAGTATGAAAAAAAAGCTCTTAATATAGTAAAAACAACAATTTCGCTTTCCCACTGAAACTATTTCTAAATGTCAAACCTTTGACGTTCGTCCCGTCGTTTTGATTCATTTTGAACTAGATAAAATTTTGGACCCAGAACACTAAATAAATCCTTTTTTTAAAACAAACTTATATGATAGTTACACGATTTTTGGTCTTTAAAGAATACAATTAGAACATGTTTCAAACTATACATGACATTTTAGGGTAAAATTTGCCAATTAGAGTGGCCATTAGAATAAAATAATGGCAGCTAAATAGATAATAACAGTGCATAATTTTCACTCATAAGTAAACATAACTGCATTTCTAATAATAATAATGTGTATTTATTAATAAAATTAAAACATTTTAGTAAAATATATTAGTAAACCAACACCTCAGGAAGTTATTAACTACACAGTTAATTTTAAAATACATGTTGCAGACCTTAACCATTAGAATACATTTTATGTAACTGTTTCAACTTCTCATTATTTCTTTAATTATAATAAAATCTTATGAACTCGGATCCAGCCTACTTAAGTGTTATGTGTGCCACAAGTTGGAAATCACTGATATATAAGATAAATAGTATAAAAAAAGACATTACAGAATACTTACAGAATCCAGGGCTCATTGAATGTGAAGAATAATCTCCAGATGCTGATGGTTTGTGGGGTCGCTGAAGGCGGCTTCTAAGGAAACGGTCTAATTTGTCATCCTCTGATCCTCTAGATGAGCGACCAGAGACTCCACCTCCATCGTCAGTCTTAAATGAAATAGAAACATTCTTAACTTAATGTTCTGTGTGTGGCGTTATTTTTACTTCGTCGTCGTCGTCTTCGCTTCAACCGATGGACGTCCACTGCTGGACATAGGTCTCACGTAATGACGTCCACAAGGCCCGATCTTGCGCCGCCTGGCTCCAGCGGCTACCGGCGACCCTCTTTATGTCATCGGTCCACCTTGTGGGGGGTCTGCCTACACTGCGCCGTCCGGTGCGGGGTCGCCACTCCAGCACTTTCGGCCCCCAACGTCCATCGGTCCTTTGGACTATGTGCCCCGCCCATTGCCACTTCAGGTTCGCGATTCGTAGGGCTATGTCGGTGACTCTGGTTCTGCTACGGATCTCCTCATTTCTGATTTGATCGCGTAGAGAAACTCCGAGCATAGCCCTCTCCATCGCACGCTGAGTGACTCTGAGCTT